>OZ026603.1:27809451-27859451 GCA_964020085.1 Micromussa lordhowensis | reverse complement strand
AAAACCCCCGCTCATTATCGATGCGCGCTTTGACGGCAAGAACAGAGAAAAGAGAAGAAAACGATTTAAAATTAATGGTTTTCGCTACAAGCTTCTGCACCGAGGACCTGAGAGCTACACCTAATTTTGACACCGCTATTTAGAAACATTTTTTGCCGATTTTCGCTCGAGGAATGCCTCCACGCGCCACACACGCTCGCTTCGCGCGCGTTCGGCTCAGGAGCTTTAGCAATCCATAGAAACGTTGGACTGCGTTGGACAAATAGATCACGGTCTTTTGCGTTGAACTATTCTTTCTTTTCAAATTTCACTTACAAATTTTCATTTTTTTTATATAGAATGAGCACCGCTGAACATCTTCCATCCGGCTGGCCTTTCGAGTCAAGCCATTACAAGTCCACCTTCAGAACTCCTCAGTTGGGATACTGTCGACAGAATGTACAACCTTCCTCAGTGCATCGGAAAAATAATCCCCACGCGGCATTAACCGACCCATGGCAGTATCCAGATAAGGTAATGTATTATTGCTTATTGTTACTATTTTGGCTCAATCCCGCCCCATTCAGAATGTTTATCCCGACCGTTCGCTTGTTTATAGTCGCAGTTTTCTGCGTAACGCTCGTAACCTGTGATTTTCTGATTTTCATCCCGCATCCCGCCTTCGATTATAACTATCCCGTGACATCCCTCCGCCAAACCGATGTTGGTCTCTCATATTACAGGGTCTGGCTCTCCTCGGAGCTCAGGAGGAAGGTCGAAAAAGGATGCTAAATTATTATTATTTTACGTCCCTCTATCGTCTCTGTTTCCGTGTATTTTCCGGCGATATCTTTTTCATGAAGCATGCAATAATGCTGACAAACCAGCAACTCTTTTAACACTAATATTCAAAATTTCGCTGCTCGCTTCTAGTTGTGACTGAAAAGCCTTCATAGACTCGTAGAAGCGAGAAACGGGTTATAAATTTACACACAGAGAGCAGTCAATCGAACGACACTACTAATGGATGGGAATAAGAATCAAAGTATAAATTATGTAGATAATTTGGTTTTATCAACTGAGTTGATAATGTAAATTGGCCACCGTAGAGATTCGAAAGCTTTCGAATCTCTTTACGGTGGCCAATTCACTTTATCAACTCAGTTGATAAAACCAAATTGTCTTGTAACACTCCCCACCGACGCAGCACCACAGTTTCTTTAGGAACTTACCCCCTTAAATTATGTACATTCTTGTCGCAGCAGCAAGTCATTTAAGGACGTTCGCGCCCAAAAACTTCCCACACACAGATTTTTTTAAAACTTTAACTGACGGTAGAAAATGATAAGATTAGATAAAAAACGTAAAAAAAATCGGGGGTCACCGAACTCGTTTTCAAGATAAAGCGTAGCTCAGACCATAGCATTTCTACGATTCTCAGTCATTCGAGGCGATTCTGGCCGGATTCATTACTATCGGCATATATTTAAGTTGAAGAATCATCTCTAAGCTATGAATGTTTAACACGGCTTATATAGGCCTAATTGATAGATCTTTGCTACATATGTCATTAAATCAGCTAGAATTAGCCTTAAAAAAGACAACTTCTAAGTCACGCACACCTGTCTCCATGTACCAATTCGACCCTTTTTTAATAGTATATGACAAATAATTACAACTTCCCACACACAGATTTTTTTGTTTTTTTTAGTATAATGTAGAGAGTTAAAAAAGGAAGTGATCTGCCGAAAAAAAAGTGGGGGTCACCGAGCTTCCAACAAAAATATTCGCACACCAAGTTAACGCAAAGGTCATCAGCTCTATATTTTGTTAAGTTTTCGACTCGGTGCGCGCGCTTGAAAATGACGTGACACGCGCGTGACCAATGAATAGCGTGCGCACTAGAGATGCGCAGTAGCAATGGGCGCGAACGTCCTTAAGCTCAAACACCATCAACCTCGTTCCCAGGGTACTCTCTCTACCTCGAGAAAGTACCCTGGTTACGGCTGGTCACGTGTCTGCTAGATTTTAGCAGATTCCAGAGATGTGATTGAAGGGAGGGGCCGGAAAGTTAAAGTTTGTCCCCACGAAACTCAATTACCGAGCCCAGTAGGGAGTGGAATTTGAAACCCTCCCGTTGTGGATCGGCAAAACTCACAGACATATATATTCGATACAAGAGTTCAATGCATTCCGTTTCAATGTTCGGCTAAAGGAACGGTTTACCTCTACATTTAGCAGAATCTTTCCCGTCGATAGTTGACGGTATTTGGAATTTGTGGCGGTGAAAACATTTCCCAAAGAACTTGGAAATGACGGCGACCACAACAACAAACGGACCGCGCGGTGAATTTTATTTCCATTCGGCAAAATCACAGGAGTACCCGACGGAGCCGCTCGACAGAAAACCCGCTCGACAGGCTGAACTTAAGCTGGCTGGGAAATATTAGCGTTAGATCATTTACTGGCTGGAATTTTTGTTTAGCCTCTGGCTTGCTAAACAGTGATTTTTTACACTGTCCCTAGCTGGAAAAACCTGTCTTGTTTGTTTTTCCTGGCTGTGACTTTTTCGAAAAAGCAATCAATTAAACTGCCTCCGTCCTGGGACATAAAAAATTTACTCCCAGCGCCACGCTCGTCGAAAATTACGCGAATCTTCATGCCCGGAAATGATGGCTTCATTGTCATAGATGGTTGCGGTTTATCTATTTCATCAACCAGGAAAAATTGTTTAACACCAGCAGCTGTCATTTTCAATGACGTAATAAAACTAGTATCTCGAATGGCCAAATCTGTTTGAAAAGAACATTGTTTTCTTTCGTTCTTGAACACGGCCGGTCTTCACGATATACGCTAGTTTTTCGTTCCAAAGGCCTGAAAAGCCGCCACTTTTAATTGCGAAAACTGCTGCTAGCGCTATTGTGCTGCAAGGAGTCAGCAGTTAGAAAGAAACAGTGGAAAGCGACTTAAAGGTGGGTAAATTCATTGCTATAATTCTCTTTCTTGCACACACGGGGCAGTGATGTGACTGGAATCAGCGACACTGTTCGCTGTCTGTTGTACACAAATTCTTTCATTTATAGACAACTGAATTAAAAAAAGGTATCGGCATAAGAACCTAGATTCTAAGGTGTTCATTTACATTCCTTTTTCACAGTCATTTGCTGGTGAAGGAAAGAAATGATATCTGCCAATTTCAGCCAAATCTGAGATCTGCTTAGAGAGGGACTTGACGCAGACAAACAAAGCAGCTGGATAAAGGGTAAGCATAATGTTCTGTTTATATGCGTTAGTCGTCTGCATCGGTCGTCAACTTTCCTCTCATGATGCTAAAGAAATCAAGTAAAGTGATCTCAATGTACCATACACTCATCGTTTCGCTCATAGCATTTTTGGGTTGCGATAAATCTGCAAATTTGCTTAATTAATCGAAAATTTTCCTAAAGTTGCCGGAAGACGAAGGATAATGGTTTCAACTCTTTTCAGTCTTATTGGGTACATTTAATGGCTTAATTGTGGTTCAGTACTAGCATAACGAGTTAATGTTTGGTCTCCGGAAAACAATAGACTATCGCGCGTTGCTCACCGGAAATGGCCGTTGGGTGAATTCACTCCACAGTGTTCACCGTCTCTTTGAGAGAAATGCTTCTATCTAGAAACCCTAAACTTATTAATGTATCGACGATTCAAGATTCCCAGGTGTTAATTTACATGCCCCTTTTGCAGTCATTGTGGGTCATTTCAAAGGCAAATTGAAATAAAGAAAAGCGGCTGAGGGAAGACATGTGCCAGATTTCAGTTGCGAGTATGCGCTATCCCGGACTGCATTGTTGGACGTACAACTGCCCTCTCTTCAGTATGCTAAGATAAACTGGTCATTGTACCATGCAGTCATCGTTTCGCTCACAGCACTTTTGTATTGCTTTAAATCAGTGTAAATTTGCGTGATGGATTTGTCCGCAAGTTACCGGACGTGTCAGTTGTTCGCCCTCATTTTCAGTCGTATTGAGTACATCATTGAATGCAACGGACTATCGCGCGTTGCCGCCGGCAACGGTAATTAAATCATGCAATGTATTTTATTTAGCATAAGTAAAATGTTAAAAGTGTCATGTTTATTCAAATCTTTGTCACGTAAAAGAACGGAAGTTTTTACGTTCTTAAAGTGGTACTATGATCAAATTTTTACCCCTTGTTTTTTTGAGTGTATCACATAGCATTCCATGAAAGAATCAAAACGCCGTTTACCATTTGCAAATATCTGCATTAGTGCCGGAGATATTTAAGTTTGAAAAATGGGTAAAATATGCAAATGAGATAACCGATGACGTCATTTACTCAACCCAATATTATATTGAGTATATAAATAGGGCTATCTTGGCCAAATTGCAGAACAAATCATTGAAACTTGGCAGGCTAATAGTTCTACAGGAAACACACCTATCGCTATAAAAAATTCCGTTGCCATGGCAATTCACTCTTTTCCAATCCCCACCCACTTAATTTCAATATGTTGGTGATTTTCAGCTTGGAAATGTTAAACAGGGCCACAAAGTCGAGCTAACATATTTATAGGCTTGCTGGATCATGCATATGAAGTGCTGTTAGCAAATATCAAAATGGAACGCCAAAGGTGGCCAGAAAAGCTTTTAATATGGGGGAGGTCTGGAACCCAGTATGTTGCCATGGTAACAGAACTGTTGAGCTTATATTGTGGAGCATATTTAGTAGAACCTTGCTGCAAAAAATCAAACATTTCTGAAACAAATTGGCTGAGATATCTCTTTTTCTCATATTTGAACAAAATCTGGTTGAGTGTATGACGTCATCACTTGGCTAATTTGCATATTTTAAAAACTTGAATATCTTTGGAACGAAAAGAGATATTTGAAAATAGTAAACAGCATTTTTCTTCTCATGCAGTCCACCTTTTTATGTTTCAAAATGGCTTAAAAAGGAAAGGTACGATTTTCGTCATAGTACCACTTTAAGCTTTCCTTCAGTTTGTAGTTGAGAAAGAAACAACTTTCGTCGCTCTGTGCGGCTTTCTTTGAGCAGACATAGCAGACATATATCATTTGTCACCTTTGGTTGTGTTTCACAGGGCTAGCTGGTCGGACCTGTAGGTCCTGCGTGTAATCGTGTAATAATTGAATTTCCCTACCAGGGGAGAATCTTTCTAAACCTAAATAATTGGTTAGACAGAAATCAGCGAAGGATCACAGAACTCGCGATCGTTTGTCACTTTGAAAACACATTCTTTTAGAATTGCGAAAAGCAAACTGAAATAAATTGAAATGAACACTTATTTAGAAAAAAAATTAACAAATAGCGCACGTCTGGATGATAATTTTGCCAGATTGTAATATACTTTGGCAGGCATCTAGCCCAATCTGTCTCCCCTTTTTGGCATGTTCACTCGCTAAACACAAGGCCAATGGGGCGAATTCATTTGAGGTGATCCGGGTCAGGATTTATAACCCGAGATCACACTGATCATGTTAAACGAGAGGCCGCAAATGACCTGTGGAACGTCAGGCGATAAGTTGACCCGTGAGAAACTTGACTGCCTAAAGACATGCCCGCAAACAAAGGGGTTGTGTTCCTAATTACGCGCTTTGACATGACACGGTCAAAACCACGAGCTAGCGAAGTTTTGACGGAATTTTCGTGGTAACATTTATACCACAAGCGACAGCTAGTGGATGACAAATTGTGACCATCTCCTCGGGTATACCAAGTATGAAAGTTCGAGACCTCATTGTTCAATATTGTGAAATTACCACAGGTCACACCTTTTTGCGAACGTACTGTACTGAGTAGTATAAATGGGAAATTACATTATTACTGGTAATAATCAGGGATTTAGTGCGTTCGAGTCAATTTTGTGTTCCTTAGATCCGCCCGCTTTAAACAATTAACCTCCATAACTTGCCTGACATGTGTCAAAATCGCACATGATAAAGTGGCGCAAAAGCCTCAGAGCCTGAAAACAATGCGATAGATGTATAGTGTCAATTGATTTCTTTTGTGGCACATTTACCGCCGAGATAAAAACAACTCGGTATAAACCGCCGGACGTATTTTGTGACCACAGGTTGTGGTCATGTTGCCTTTTAGAATGACTGCTCAGTATAATTGCTGATCAGGACGCGCTTTGTTTGAGTCACCGAAACAGGATGGCCATTAGTCTTAGAAGGTGAGAAGGTTGACAGCAAAACGACAAGTCCTTGTTTGATGAATTCAACAGACGTCGCACACACCTTCCTATTGTAAGACGTTGGCAAGCCAATTTTAACAACTCTACGACTAAATTGGGTGACGTTTTCCATACAAATCTCTTAAATTTGAAAAAGTGCCAAAACTGCTGCCATTTAGTTTACCAGAAACACCAAACCCGCAGTAGCATATTATTCCATACATTTTGAAGTGTCGCCATGAGCGTTTTAAGAAACTTCATCGAAAACACAGATATGAATGACAACCATTTTTGCATAAGGTCTATACGCAGGACCCCTAGTTTGTGCATAGGAACCACTCGAGATTGCAGTTATCGTTTCATTTCATGGACTAGTAGAGAGAGTGACTGGGAATATAGATCATCAAATTTCATGAAAAAGAAAAGTGCCTTTTTCACAATTCGCGCAAACGGATATCATATTGGCATTTTACGCTTCACGGAAAATAAAAACGAACGTTTTGGAAAATCACGGTTCACGACTACTGGGACAAATCCAGTGCACGTATAAATTATGTCTCACTTTATTAAGATGTTCCATTTCACAGGTTTAAATGGCTTCGTCGATTTCTACGATAACGCAGACGGACCTTGCAACAAGACTCTGACAAAGTTTGTTAAGTCGAATATTCACGTGACTCTTGGCTTCCAAGGACTATTGGTGAACACTTAGAAACGGTTTAGCTGCGTGTAGAGCTCTCTGTGTGTTCCTAAAAGGTTTCTTTGCAACCGCTTACTTCAAATATTATTGGTTGGTTTCTGTCACAATCGCTTCAGTTACGAATAACAATTGACGATTGCTTTTGCTGCGGATCCTTGCGGCTTCTGTCGTGAGTCTTTTGCGGTGATCGCCTGACGAACAATTGACGATTGCTTTTGCTGCGAATCCTTGCGGCTTCTGTCGTGAGTCTTTTGCGGTGATCGCCCGACTAACAATTGACGATTGCTTTTGCTGCGAATCCTTGCGGCTTCTGTCGTGAGTCTTTTGCGGTGATCGCCTGACGAACAATTGACGATTGCTTTTGCTGCGAATCCTTGCGGCTTCTGTCGTGAGTCTTTTGCGGTGATCGCCTGACGAACAATTGACGATTGCTTTTGCTGCGAATCCTTGCGGCTTTTGTCGTGAGTCTTTTGCGGTGATCGCTTGAAGAACAATTGACGATTGCTTTTGCTGCGAACCCTTGCGGCTTCTGTCGTGAGTCTTTTGCGGTGATCGCTTGAAGAACAATTGACGATTGCTTTTGCTGCGAACCCTTGCGGCTTCTGTCGTGAGTCTTTTGCGGTGATCGCTTGAAGAACAATTGACGATTACTTTTGCTGCGAACCCATGCGGCTTCTGTCGTGAGTCTTTTGCGGTGATCCGCTTGAAAAACAATTGACGATTGCTTTTGCTGCTGATCCTTGCGGCTTCTGTCGTGAGTCTTTTGCAGTGAGCGCCTGACTAACAATTGACGATTGCTTTTGCTGCTGATCCTTGCGGCTTCTGTCGTGAGTTTTTTGCTGTGATCGCCTGACGAACAATTGACGACTGCTTTTGCTGCGAATCCTTGCGGCTTTTGTCGTGAGTCTTTTGCGGTGATCGCTTGAAGCACAATTGACGATTGCTTTGCCTGCTGATCCTTGCGGCTTCTGTCGTGAGTCTTTTGCGTTGATCGCCTGACGAACAATTGACGATTGCTTTTGCTGCGAATCCTTGCGGCTTCTGTCGTGAGTCTTTTGCGGTGATCGCCTGACGAACAATTGACGATTGCTTTTGCTGCGGATCCTTACGGCTTCTGTCGTGAGTCTTTTGCGGTGATCGCCTGACTAACAATTGACGATTGCTTTTGCTGCGAATCCTTGCGGCTTCTGTCGTGAGTCTTTTGCGGTGATCGCCTGACTAACAATGACGATTGCTTTTGCTGCGAATCCTTGCGGCTTCTGTCGTGAGTCTTTTGCGGTGATCGCCTGACTATCAATTGACGATTGCTTTTGCTGCGAATCCTTGCGGCTTCTGTCGTGAGTCTTTTGCGGTGATCGATAGAGTAACAATTGACGATTGCTTTTGCTGCGAATCCTTGCAGCTTCTGTCGTGAGTCTTTTGCGGTGATCGCCGGATAGAGTAACAATTGACGATTGCTTTGGCTGCTGATCCTTGCGGCTTCTGTCGTGAGTCTTTTGCGGTAACCGCCTAGCCAAAACTGACGATTGCTTTTACTGCAAATCCTTTAGGCTTCTGAATGGATTCTTTTTCGGGGATTTGTAACTACGAAAAGTAACTGACATCTGTTTGTTTCGTAGGTTCATTCATTTGAGATTAAAAATGGCAGACACTGGCCAGGCAAAGCCTAGTGAAGGCTTTGTAGACAAGTAAGTCAGAATTATCCTTATTGATTAAAAAGGGAAGAAAAATACTGTAAAACCGACTAAAACCTTTTTAAGGGACTTTCCAAGTCAAGATATTATTATCTTCTCGAGATCTGCATGTTACCGCCAAGACTCTCAACTGAATCATCAATAGATCATGAAGACAATCATCTTCTAGTCCTCTATCTGTACCGTTCAAGGCTCTTAACTGAATCATCGCTGAACCATCAAGACAATTATCTTTGTCTCTTCCGCATGTACCGTACAAGGCTCTCAATTGAATCGTCACTGAATCATCAAATCATCGTCGCCGTTCAAGGATCTTAATTGAATTATCACTGGACAATCAAGGCAGTCACCTTGCCCACCTCTGCATGTACCGTTCAAGGCTCTCATCCCTGAACATCTGCATGTACCGTTCAAGGCTCTCATCCCTGAACAATCAAAGCAATCGTCTTCTCCTCTGCCTATACCGTTCAAGGCTCTCAATCGGCTCACCAGCAATGAAGACAATCATGTTATCATCATTCACCTCTACTGATCAAACCTTTCTGATGAATGCCCTTTCACAGTGCTGAAGTGAACTGAACTATGACTATGACCTTTGTTTATGTGCATTACCTTGAAAGAAAAAAGGCACTGCCCATGAAACAACTGGGTTTTGATATTGTGGAGACGGCGAAGATTTTACGGGAATCTTGTCTTGCTTTTAATTTATAAGCTAAACACTTTTTCGTGGCATGGAGGTTCGTTGAAGTTTTGAAAATAACTGTGGAAAATGAAATCACTGTGAACGTTTGTCGTATGTAAGCGTTTAAAACAACTGATATGCTGCTTGTTGTACTTATAATAACAACGGTAGATCTTCACTAATATCTAGATTACGTCTGTTAACCGAATGGACACTATGTATACTTCGCTCTTCTTTTGGAGGGAATTCACGATTTATTTTCAGAGTGAAGCTTGGATCCCTGAAGGACAATCAGAACACTGTAAGCACATTTTATCTTTCCCTGTTGTTCAATTTACTGTTGTATGGTAACTACGCTGCGCAGGATTCTCTATCTATCTGCAGGTACATGTTTACAGTTAGATTTCAGTGTAATTTTTGACAGGTAACAGCTAGGTTTTTAGCTGGAAGAAGTTAGCAGTTAGTGATTAGCGACATGCTGCTATTCTGGTGTTCGCGGTTTAAGTATAGGTTCATTAAACTTGATTACGTCACAGTACGAAAATATTGCTTTCTTTTTAGTCGTGTATATGTACTTGGTAGTGAATGTGAGACCCAGCGCGCGCGTGGAGCTAAACCATGGCCTGCGTGATGCGCAGAACGTGTGTGCACTAACAAAATTAGGTACCGTCCTTAAGAAAATGCACCTTGCCATGATACTGAAATTACTCGCTCGCTTGCTGGCAAAAAATGGGTAACTCGAACATGCTGGCAAACTTTTCGCAAACTTTTTATGCTGGCTAGCTAGGTGACAAATTTAAAGCATGCTGGCTCGTTGATGACCTCAACGTCGAGCGCTGGCTGGGAGACCGATAACTTCAAAATCCTGCTTGCTGGCGGTGTAGAGCGGGTATTTTTTTCCCAGGAAAGTTAAATATTAAACAAGATTGACATAGCGACACTCGGGTAATGTTAAGCACGCTCTGCGGAGGAATTTCTTCGAAACCGTCGTTGGGTACTCCTGAAATCACAACGATGGTATTTACTCATTCGTTTAGAGTTAAATATGCCGTATGTTCGCGTACAAAGGTAGTTTTGAATTTTATCGAATTTCTCCCATCGACAGTTTGACGATCATTCCATTCTCTTGCGGCGAAAAAAAAATTACGAAGAACCATCAACAACGTCTACTGTAGATTATAGTTTTCGATCGGCAAAATCACATTAGAGGCATTGATGTATTCGTTTAGGGTTTGATACTTCCAGCGTTTGGCCAAGGGACTAGCTTTGAATTCGATTGAATTCATCCAATCGAAAGTTTGACGGTCATTCAATTCTCTTGCAGTGAAAAATTTTATGAAGAACTTGACAACAACAACATGATTCGGCCGCGCGTTTCCAAAATCCAACGGCTTTCGTTTTGAAACTGTTTAGCGCGGTTAGTATAATTTTCGGTCGAGAGACCAGCTTCTCATTTAGTTGAATGCATCCCCGCCATCGATAATTTGCCGATTTAATATTTTTAAATAACTTTGCTGTGAAAAACTGATTAAAGTACCCGACGGTTATTTTTAAAAAAGCAGTAAAAAATAAGCAAAGTTGCCTCTAGCTCAATCAGCATCTCATACTCAAAGAATTTAGATGGAGATGAAGCATTTGTCAGGCAGGATCTCTGACAAATATCAAACTTGCTTCGCTTTCAAAATAACGTCTGTATAGCAGCGCAACTTTCACCTCCCTAGACAGTGTCGACAAAATTAAGTTGAGGACCCACCCTCTGTGCGGCTTTGGTTTGCTTGCATAGACACGTGACCAGCCGTAACCAGGGTACTTTCTCGAGGTAGAGAGAGTACCCTGGGAACGAGGTTGAAACACCATCCTGCGAGCAAGCTCTTATAACGTAAGCTCTACCAAAATATTTTCTACAGAGGATATTTCGCTTTTTTTCAGGCTTATTTGGTGTGGAAGAATAATCCGTCTCTAAATCTTCCGCCCATCCGGGATTCACAGTCAGCGCCTAACATTCTACAACACAACAAAAGCCGCTGGTTTTCAACGACTTACAACACCGTCTTCAACGCTAGGCCGCTCGGTAGGTATGCCCACAGTGTCTGCACGGTCCAAAAAATCCGTGAAATTTATGTATATTCCGGCCGTGCAGCCCCGTACCCTGAGCCTTCGCTACCCTTGACCAGCGATCGGGAAGCGAGCGACCCTGGAGAATTCCTGGAGAGTCTCCCAAACTTATGCTCAATCGAACTCAGTCCATGGCCCACGGTGTTCCGGTCATTTTTGCAGTTTTTAAGATCAATGAAATCGATCCTGCAACGGAACTCTCGAGAGAAGCTCGTTTCGTCAAGCTTGCGCAGGGCATGAGGGATTGAACGAAGACTCGAGCTACGAGTTTAAGAATGGTCTATTAGTAGAAAAAAGGCGGAGATATATCGTTTCCTATTTTTCCTGTACTCCAGGTTTCGAGAAGTTGAGTAATCCGAAAGATCTGTAAGTAGCGAAGGTGTAAACTGAAAACTTGTTCTTTCAGATCTTCCGAACTACAAACCAAGGACCGCGTGGAAAACAGATCGCTTTAGACCGAACTCAAAAGGTAAGACATGCAAGTTAGTAAAGAAGAAGCAATGATCTTGCCCAGGAGCTGTCTTGCCTCCTTCGCGAAATTTCTTCCACTAACTTTTCGGGAAATGGCTCAAAAATAGGAAATGAGTTCTGTAACATTTTGATTCAGAGTCTTTGCGGAAAAATTCAGGCACAGATACTCCTTAGGTTTGTGTTGATAACGACCGCGCCAGTAACGTTTTTAAGTTACTGGCGTTCGCGCAGGTTTTAAAAGCGCTTATTTTGTCACTCTTGTTGTTTTTAGCCCAGACCCCCGCTCTTCACTGGCAGACCGAGTACTCTCACGACTACAAGGGAGCTCGGGGAAGACCATCTACAACCGAACGGTGAGTAAAACCTGGCTAAGTGGTCCAGTTTTTCACTGACTTCTAAGAAGAAAGTGATTAATGTGATGAAATCAATGTAGTGCGGAAAACACCAAAAAAGAGCTCAGCATCCTAATTAATTGGCTCCGACGATGGTAAATCCTCAAAATGTCAATTAGTTTAAGGTGGCTCGTACCAGTTTTCAGGTTTTTGACGGCTCGTAACTTTGTAAGAATAGAACAAAAAGGCCGACCAGGGTCACTGTAATATTTTTGTAAATTTGGATTATATAATTTATACTTTACCTAAAACAGCTGTTATTTTGTCGTCAGCAGTTACCATGGCAACATTCCAAAAGGATTTTCCAGACCTGTTTTTTCGCTTATGTCACTAATAACTAAAAAATTAACCCGGTGACCCCAATTTTTTTTAAACCAGAGCTTCTGGCATCTGAAAAGGGAAAAATTTTACGGAGCCGATTTCTTGTAAACTTGGAAAAACGACAATTTGCACAGAGTGCAAATTTTCTTCCGTAGAATTTTCTTAGTTTTTTTCTGACGTTTGCTCTCAATGATAACATTATATTAAAACAATAAAAAGAGGGGGTCACCGGGCTTGTTTTCATGCAAAAGCCTTCGCGAGTACTGTTATTCCCACGCGCGTAGAGACGCATTCAAAAATCCAGACTTTATAAGATCAGCAGTTGCTAATGAGCTGTTTTGACTGCCGCTGACTGCTTCGTGTGCCCGCGTGGGCGAGCGGGCTCCGATCAGGCGTTTTGTTTTGTTTGCTGTCGTTTGATGTTAAAATTAAACATCATTTACAGTTGCAGTTGTCGTTAAAGACAACCTCCTGGGCTTACTCTGTAGGATTTTTACACAAATTCTGGGTAGATTTGCTATGTTTTACGAGTCCTTAATACGTTCTCGGTGGCTGCACGATCGATCGAGTTTCCTTTGAAATTTGGGAAACATTGGATTGCCGAAACAATTTTTCTTAAATACACAGAATTGACTTAAGTTGTTCCAGCAAGTTAAGCCTCCTTTATATGCGAATTTTGTCTCCAACAGTACAAAAGTGACCTTGGGCAAAAAAAGCCGCGCGCCGCCATATTTATTTTGGTAAAAAAATCTCGCGCCTCCATCGCTCGTGTTTCTCACGCGTGACGCACGATGGTGATCTACTCCCCGCGCGAGAAAACTGGTACGAGCCACCTTAATTCAATATGGTGGTTAAAATTTAATCCTACCGGTTCCTGGACGTTTCTGAATGTCATTTTACTGGATTAATTTAATATCTGTTTCACGGTTCCATTCTTTTTTCATATTACAGGCCGTGGGATATGTCAGTGGAGCAACTTAAACATGTGATGTAAGCGCAAGAAACACCAAACTGCATGCAGATAACTGCAATATGACGTT
Source organism: Micromussa lordhowensis (assembly GCA_964020085.1). Taxonomy (NCBI): domain Eukaryota; kingdom Metazoa; phylum Cnidaria; class Anthozoa; order Scleractinia; family Lobophylliidae; genus Micromussa; species Micromussa lordhowensis. The sequence goes on along the minus strand of OZ026603.1, from coordinate 27,845,858 downwards.
TGAAAGAGGCTTAAAAAGTTCAAAAAGTCTATTGAATTTGTAAATCTAGAGTATCTTTAATTATTATGACTACTTTTGGCAGTGTAGTTATGTTGGTACTTTGTATATGTTCTTTTATATAAATTTCGCTAGTAAAGAGCCATAGAAGCACTTCACGGACTTGAAAAATAGGGACATTTTTATCCCATTAAATTTTACCTTTTTAATATAAGGCCTGCTAAATGGATAAAGATCAGGTCTTGCTTGGATTTTCAAAAAACTGGCAACACAGTGCATTTCCTCAAGTGTAACTCACTAACCTAACTCACCAGTGACTATTCACACGGTTGGTCAATTCAAGCCGGGTTTTTTTTGTAAGCTTTCAGAAAGTTCTAAAGTTAAATTATCTTGTAAGTAAACTTCACGGCAGTTTATTACGATTTATCAGTTGAGTAAGGCGTTTTGATGACGAAGTTTCGGACTTAAAATTACGATGTTACAACGGGCAACGTTTTTTTGTTTCCAATGGTAACAATATCGTCCGCAATTTCCCGCGCTTTGCTGCCTGCCAATGACGTCAAAGGCCGACAAGTTGCCACTGGAAACGGAGCCAGTTGCCCTTTACAACAACACAAGTTAAACGTTAAAACCTAGTCAGCAAACTTTCGTCGCGCCTTACTCAACTGATGGTCTTAGTAATAGGATGCAATTAGCAGTTGCTGAATCATAGAGTTGGTATTTTGTAATGTCGAGCAATTGTTTTTTGATAAATAAAACAGTGAAGAAGCGCAGCTTATCCATATATTTCCCTGTTGTTCTTTAAGTTACACCCTGATTGCCAAGTGGCACTGAAAAAGCCGTGGAATCAAAACTGGAGACAAAAAAATCTTGTAAGTGGTGTCTGGTGTTAGAAAATGTTGAACGCGGTGAAACTCGTTCCCAGGGTCTCTCATCTTTCCGCCCTCCTCCTCTCCCGCTCTGGGAGAGCGCGAGAAAATGAGAGACCCCGGAAACGAGGTTATGGCATTGCATCAGATATATTCTTTAAGAAATCGAAAACATGTACCGTGTTTCTATCGAGTTATAGAAACACGAGTGAAAGTTTGGGAGAACGAGAAATGGTGTGGGAACACGAGCCGCAGGCGAGTATTTCCACAGCTTTTTCGAGTTCTCCCAAACTTTCACGAGTGTTTCTATAACTCAATAGGAACACGGAGAACAGGTTTTCTATTTCTTTTAGAAAAATACCGCGACGAAGAAAAAGAAAAACAACTTGTTTACTTCGATCATCAAAATGTAAATTCTCTTTGTTCGCGCCATCATTACGTCAACAGGTTGTGCTAGTTCTGTGTTTCTATCGAGTTATAGAAACACGGTTTTAAACCAATCAGCGTGCGTATTTGCTTTGGGTTATTTTCTAATATTTCTTATTTAATGGAAATCACAGAACTCACGAACGCTTTTCGTAAACCAGTCGAAAGTGACCAATAGCGTTGCCTCTTTACGCCATATAAAGGGGGTAAGTTTCTAAAGAAACTGTGGTGCTGCGTCGGTGGGGAGTATTACAAGATAATTTGGTTTTGTCAACTGAGTTGATAATGTGAATTGGCCACCGTAAAGAGATTCGAAAGCTGACGTTTCGAGCGTTAGCCCTTCGTCGGAGCGAATCGTCGGAGCGAATGTTACGCCACATACCTCAGTTGCCGAGTTCAGTTTATTGCATGTGTCGAAGTGTGACGAATACAATCATTGAAACTTCCAGTCCTAAAGCCTTGAAACTACTATATACTGTGCTTATGGGTTGGAGTCAGCATATCGTCCCGATGCGCCATGTTGTTAACGTGTGAAGGCTCCTAGAAGAAAGTCGTGATGATCCTACTGTTATGGAACTCAAAACTCGTATAGAATTAAGCACATTGGGTATGTGATCAACGGCTGTTTATCATTTTGTAGTTACCACGTTAGTCTTGTAATTCTATGGCCCGACGGACCACTCAGAGAGTCTTTTGGTTTTCAAGTGTTAGTTTATTAAGAGTGCTTGAACTTCAAACAATACCCTATCGATGGTCATGTTTGGTCTGGTCTAGTGGCCTTGGTTCTGAATCTCCCACAAAGGTCCTGTTTGGGTTTTTAGTTCACTAAACTTTGGCTTCTATTGATTGTTTCAAGGACTTTGTTGTTTCCTTCTGAAAGTCGCATAAAAGTGTTTGGGCTTATATTCTGAAAGGGTGATTTATCCTCCAAGGTCAGTTCATCAGTCGTGTGGCCCACACATAGCTTCCGCTATGGTATTTAAGTGCGTGTGCATTCGCTAGTCAAGTAGTTGAACTCTAGTACCAGAAGCAGAAGTAAACTTAGTAACTTTCTAATAAAAGTCCCAGAGGCCAGAATCTCTGTACCTCTTAAACACTACGATTCTTTTATGAGTGCAAAACCGTTTTCATGACTCGTTCCATATTCTACTGGCTCAGTGAAGAACTAACCGCGAACTATATATACCCTATTACAATCAAGGCCCTTTGGGCTGCCTCGTGTTATTAGAGTGGGCGTATGTAATCAATAAAATCGATAATCGATAAAACTCAATTGAAATTAATAAATTGTCAAATCTGATACGTTTCCACATTATTCATCATTTTATCTTTATGTTCTTCTATAGTCTCAAACAGCAGTAGGTACTCACAAGTTACAAAATCAAGAACAAGAATGAAGATAAGACAAATTGCTTTCTCCATAAAACTTGTCCAAAACACTCCATATAAGACTACAACATAAATAACCTTTAAAACATGACAACTAGCTAAAACATGCTACTTATCTGTCAGCAATTATATCATAAATATAAAAAACATTCAAATCATAAATGAGAATGTTGTAACAGAAACTCTTTATTTTCTTTCTCTTTTATTTGCTATCGGTCCGAGTGAAGTGTTTTGAGCTGAACGCCGATGTTGATACTGGTCTTCCATGAAAAATAAACAATAGTAGAAGCTATAACAGGAAGAAGCATTTGAGCAGATTACGCTAAATGTTTATATCCAAGCTTTAAAAATAAAAAAAACCCGTGATTTCTCTGCCCATAGATAAGGGTAACTGGGTCTGACTCTGTTCTCTAATTTTTATTACACGTCCCGGCAATTCTTGTAGTCCGGTTGACACCTTCATAGCTCTATTATATCCCTGCCCGCTCTATTTTTCATTTTAAATTCCAGTTTATTTCCCTTAGGAATTACTTCGATGATGTAAGTTATTCTTTTACTCGACGCATGTAGACAAAGCACGTGCGTTGTTAGGCTAAATCACAAGTGAAAGAAGTTCTTTTACCAGTAAAACAAACGACACAGCTACAGCAATGCGTACGCGATAAGTGAAATTCTCAGCTAACTTAAAGAATTCTATAACAAGAACGGAAAAGGAGGAAAACAAGATGCAAAAAGTTCAGACTTTGTCAACGAATTACGTCTTCAAAGGCGAGTTCGAAGGTAAGTAACTGCTTTCTTACTTAGCGACAAGATCATAGCAGGTTACTAAATCGATCATCTTTAGTTATTTTTAAAGTACTCGTGCAGCACTTTGAATTTGTTATCGACTCCAAGGTATTTTCGGCGACAAAACCACGCATTTTCTTAATAGCCACTTGAAACTGACATGATTTATTTTGACAACCGATCAATCGATTGCGGAGTAACCCAGCTCGCTAGCTCTTTTCGAATTTTCTTGTTTCTAAGGAAGGATTAAGCACTTTCTTTTCCTCGTAACTGCTTACTGGACCGTCTTATTTGTAAATAAAATCAATGAAACATTTATTATTAGTTACTAAATTATTTTTGCAAATCGTAATACTTTGTCTAGAATAATTTCGGTCTGGTACCGGAGCAGAAAACATTCTCAAAACTTTTCCGCTCCAATGAATATCACATACATTAAGTAACCAGTTTATGCAATGGAAGTAAGCTAGAAAAGATGATGCATACGTTAAGTCCGAGTCTCAGCTGTTCGAATCTTATTCCGGGATCTTAGACGAAATTTTAAACTGTTGAGCTTTTTTTTGTGCATGTTATTCGTTCTGACAAATACCTGTGTATAAAGTTTGAAGCATTCATGGTTTTTGAACTTGAATAACTAGCAAATCTGCTCACTGGATGCCTGTACATTGCTAATTGAGAACTAATGACCTAATATTTGCTGATCAATGTCATAAGCCGGTTTGATAGCGAAAAACATTTCAATATTACCCTGTTCAAGTGCTTGTGGGTTTGAGCCGAATGGAGTCTTGCGACAATAAAATTCAGTTAAGGCTTATGTCTACCCACGGTACAGTATATGACACAATCATAGAGCATTACTATGAAATCATACTTTATGGACAACTTGATTAATATCATTGATGTCAGTTTTAATTTAAAAAAATCTGCTGATTCATGATAGTAATGAAATCGACAATCAATATCTTTGAGATACATTTCGTGGAACTTGTGGCGCACGACAAAACTTTCCAAAGACTACTTCAGTTTGCTATCATTAAAACGGAACGATTTTCTCTACGAGCTTATTGTGAATAAAGCCGGCCTGAAAATAGCAGCAAAATGTTTCAAGAAAGGAGCTTACTGCACGAGTCTCCGTGGAACTTACTCAACGGTAAGAGACGCCTTATTTAGCAAAGTTAGAATAGAAATAATGAATCATACACTTGTGAAAAGCCACGATACTTATTTTATGTGAGCGCTATCAGTAGCGTAGTGACTCGAGAGCTCCTTCACTGCGAAAATGTTTGGTATGCAGCGCATATTTCGTGAAACCCTTATATTCTTATTATGAACCAAAATATGTGATATTCCTTACGCTATTAATTATTTTCAGACCTGACCCAAGATTTGATACCTTATTTCCGCGATGAAATTAATTAATACTTAAGCACTAGAGCACTTTTTCTGTGTTTACATAGCCTCATCTAAAAAAGAGGACTACGTCTCGTGTTTGCATAACTTTCGAGAATTCTCCCAACCCTCATCATGTTTAGATGAGGCTATGTAAACACGGAAAAAGTACTATATTGCTTTTATAAAGTAATTCTCAAAAATACGCGCGAATCTAAAACGTCACAACTGTGTTTACATCATGTACTCTAATCTTAACACACCTATCGACCAATGAGAGCGGGCTTAGTGGCTCAGCTATTTTATAAAGTCCTCTAATGCATGGCCAAGTTTTGATTTTGAGTTGGGCTAAAAATTAAGTCCTCCGCCGATTTAATGGGGAGAATTCAGTTTCCTCTAAACCCACAAGCTCAATTCCGGACCTGAGATCAAATAGCGTATTGCAGCCTAAACTCAGACTGAAACTTCCCAATCATTGGTGAACATGTTGCTGTCAAATTTGTGGCACAATAGGTTACCATAGCAACAAAATGACCTGCTAAAAACACCCTTAATTTTAGCTTTGAGCGCTAATAACTCAAAAACGAGCTCGGTGACCCCTATTTTCTATTATCGAATTATGATGAGCATGATAAGATGCAACGTTTTGGAAAGTTTTAAAAAATTCTCTGAAGTTGGTTCAAAGCCACCTTAAATTAAGGAAAATTTAAGGTGGCTCTGAACCCACTCCACAGAATTTTTTTAAACTTTGCAAAAAGCTGTGTCTTATCATATTGTTGCTATGGTAACCTGTTTTGTAAAATAGATGATTGCAACTAGTTTACCAATGATTGGGAATTTGCATGATACCATTATTGTAGCATCACTTGTTAAACAGTAGCAGTATTCACCCTTCAAAGTATAGCTGTTAGAAAAATACTAGAAACTGTTGCCAGCCTTTTTTAACGTTTTCGTGAAGCTATCGGCTGTCTTCGTACTTTTAACTTTTTTTACTCCTTTTTAAGACTCAGAAAGAAAAATTTCCGCATAAGTTTCCTCTTAAGTGTTTTTTTTTTTTTTACATTTCGTGGCCATGTTTAAAATGGCAGAAAAAAGATGTCTAAATTTTGGTTCAGTTGAGCTTTAAGTGAAAAAGATGGTGATCTCATGGAGAGCAAGGTCATTTAACTGAGCTCATATGTGGCAGGCGTCCTGCATACTGCTAGGATCAGCACTGTCAAAGTCATCGTGAGTAGTGACAAGTGAATAAAGATGATTAATTTTAAGCTCAGTAATGACATATGTGAAAGGTGAATTGATCAACATGACACGAAAGTGGGACAAAGAACAAATCTGAATAATTGTAAATTATGAATTCAGACGATATTATCTTCCTCCTTATAGCGGCGAAAAGGATCATGACACTTCCCAGCGTTCCAGAGGAGAGAGAGAGGCACCACTCTGTTGCCACCATGTCTAACATTCACGGACGGAAACAGATGTCCAAGAAGAAAATATTCCAGTGGACGAGGCGAAGCACACGATGGACGCTTATAGCCGACAATGTGAAGGTACACTGTCTCCTACACAATTTCAATTTATCATTTTTAATTAAATAAGCTAACAGTCAGTCTTAAAGTAAATCACCGAGGTCAAGATATGAATTAATAAAGTCTTATTAAGAGGAATAAAGGCAAGTAAATTAATGCATCTTTCTTTCTTCTTTCTACTTAGCCTCCGCGCGTTGCCAAGATAGATCTAGAATTTTCACGTATCATAATTACCCTTCCGATTATGAGCTTAACCTAAATACGTTTAAAGTTTTATTACGCTCCTGCAAAGTTAATCATATCTATTTTTTGAAGACTTTTAAGGCTTGAAAATAGATGTGGGTTACTGCTCAATCAGTTTTTATTTCTCTTTTAAGCACATCTCAACCAAAAAGGTACCATAAGAAGTTAAACGTCTGTGGTTGAATGGATATTTCTAAGCACTAATTGTCATAATTGTCTTTGAGAATTGTCTTGAGAAGACACGGAGGTGGCGAGGCTAGATGAACGTTTTGGAGATGGTAGAGCATCACTTACCTAGGGAGTGGTCCTAGCGAAGGGGGGTTTGTGGGTTGAATTGTGTTTGTTCGATAGTCAGAAAGGAACCGATCTCGTCGAGAATCTGTTGATCTAAACCAAGTGAACGAAGTTATACAATGTTTCACACACTCACAGATAAAGACAACGAGTTATGTTGTTGTTAAGTATGAGGAACAACTACACAAAGACATTTTACTTTTCATCCTTGAATTAAGACCCAGTTTTCGCTCGCTGCATACTGTAATTTGCCCTCTGATAGAGAGACTACCGTGTATGATAGACAAGTTCTTCATGTAAATACATGAGCGAGAATTATCATTTGTTTGAATTTACAACTGGGTTAGAGTGATGTGATGTTGTTGACACAATGGATTTGCTGTCTTTTGCTGTCTTTTGCTGTTATCCGCATTAATTCGATACCCAGTTAATTCTCTCGTCCACTAAAAATAACTCAACTCTAGACTCATCTGAATTATTTAAGGTCTAGATCTGAATCGAGGTATTTTGTGTTAGTTCTTAAGAATAACCTTGGGATTTATGTATTGTAAAAATTACCTCCATTAAATAAGATACCCAAATTAATATCCAAGAAACAATCGAGGAAATAATAACACTAATTTAGGTGGACAACTTAAATGCAGAAGTAATAAAGTATAGAGGAAATTCTGCCAAGTACAAGCAGTCAGATAAGTCGAATTCGAACGTTTTCTTTTTGCCAAAACTGAAGAACCCTTTTTTTTGTCCTTGTTTTTCTGTTTTTCCCTTTCGAGTGTTGTTGCATATTATTTCACTTCATGATAAGCCAGTAGATGAGTGTATACACGCATAGCGGCTTATTTAATAAACAGGGGATTAGATACGGTTTATGAAGGCTACTTTGTTTTGTTGTTGAGCGCGCCGCCGCTGTTGACAACACGTCAGTTGACCATCGAAGCACTGAGAACAAACAGCTAGAAAGGCGCTCGCGTCCGATCACTTGGCAATATCGTGTAATACTCCCAGTATCATGATGTTTGTGATAAGAAAGAGAAAGTATACCCTGTCACAAACTCTGCTGGATTGTAGGCAGGTTAGTGAAATCTCATCTATGGTTAATAAGCCGTTGAAGCACGTTAAAGTTGCTTAAAGTGTTCAGACAACAAGGAAAACAAATTCAGACAAGGAAAATTCAAAGTTAACACTGCGAGTTTCTGTTTCTTAGCATCGATGATATTTGAATACCGTTGCACTAGTTTACGCACAAAGTTTCCATTCTGAGTTTATGTCACTTAATAAGTCCACAGTATAGCACAGAAAGTCTGCTTGTATCCTACAAGTCAGTTGAAGACAAGTTTTGCCAGTGTCTCGACAATTTTCAAACCGATTACTTAAATTATCGACTACAATACGGCTATGTTCAAATGAACGAGTTTGCACCGATTAGTTTCATTTGAGGTTATTAGGTTTAAGAGAACTTTATAAAGGCAGTTCTAAAACGGGTAATTGAAAGAACACGAAATGTAGTAAAAGGTAATATAAAAGCGTTGCCAACGTCACTGCTAATAAACAAACATGGTTTCGTTAATATTCACATTTTCGTTCAATCTGTCGCGTTTATGTCAGTTAATGAACGTTTTTAAGTCATCAGAGCTCCAAGTTTATTAAATTTTCGTTAATGCAAAGCATGATGTTTTCACGATTTGCTTAAGACTGAATTTCAAGTTTTAACCATAAACATTATCGATCAGTCCATTATATCACTATTTCACAATTAGATTATGAGCTGGAGATTTTTTATAGACTACTTACATTGATTCTGTAACATGATTAAAAGTAATGAAAATGATAGAGGAAAAAAAACAAGAATTATTAAGGAGGAGATCTTGTTACCTTTAACTTCCTTAATTTTAAAAGTTCCACTTAAGAGTTAATTAGGATAAGAAGATTTAATTTTTCAGTTAACAGCTAGTTAATGAAAAGGTCTGTAAGATGGTATAATGCGCCTGTCAGTACAGCTATGCTTTCGGCGCCGAAAAACCATAAATCAATTACCCACGACTGTTTCAAGTTTTATCATTGGATAAGACTGAAATCACATGTCACAATCGACCCTTAATTTGAGCGGAGGTTAGTACTAGAGACAGGTGAGTAAGAAAAACTAGTCAACTACAGTGGTAACAGAAAAATTGAACGAGAGTCCTGCGAAACTGGGAGGAAGCATGCCCCCATCCCTCCCCCCCCCGGGGGAAACTCCCATATAAAAAGGACGGGGGGTGCTCGTAGTACCTTTTAGGGGTTAAGAAAGTGGTTTTGGTACCTCTTAGGGTGTTAAGCCCCTAAACATCCACAGCTGCAGCTTTTGCAATACCTTTTGGGGTATTGAGTCAACAAAAAGGCAGGAGATAATTTGTTTTTATAGAAATGGTACCTCTTAGAGGTGAAACAAAATTTCAGGCCACGCCCACAAAAGAGGATCTTGGTACGTCTTAGGTGTTCTTTCAAAATTTCCGACGAGCCGTCCAGTCCTGTTAATGTGGGAGTCCCCACGGGTTCAGTTCTAGTGACTGCATCTTGGTGGAGACAGGCGAGCAAGGAACGCTAGAAAGTCTTACAAACTCCGGCTAGGAGGAAGCATCGCCATTTTTAGGACATCAATGTTTGTTTTAGTAGAGCAACTGTGAAAGATTGATTGCCCCTTTGGTTTCAGATAATTTACTTCGCAGACAGACGGATTCTTCGATCAAAATAATGAACTTGTGTTGTGCTGCGTAGTGTTGTAAAACCTTAAAATTCTCTATAGCGAAGGGCGACCAGCTAGAAAGCAGTGATCAAGATTGATCGTCAGACACTTATTTGTAGAACAATATATTATACACATTGATTCATAATCAAAGCAAATGTTTTCCGCAAAGTTTAGCGCTTACTCTTTTATCAGAAGTTTGTTCCGATAAGTGAAAGAAAACAAAAAGATTGTGAGTTTAAAATCCATTGATGAGGATTCATCCTCCATCTGGCAAACAATTGCAAGATTACATTGTGCCGAGGTGCACCGTTCGGATGGTTTTTTGTGTGTCGCAAAAATACATGAGCAAAATCTTGTTGCTATGACAGATGTAGAGATGCTGGGTATCGTATTTTCACTGTAAAGCTATAGCGTGGTCGTGTCTAGCTATCCTGTAAAAAACTGTTCAGTAGCAGTGCTTTCCAAATCAAAGCTGCGTACTCTCCCCGTCTTAGATTATCTTGAGATTTCTCCGTGAGTGGTGATTGTTGATAAGGCCGAAAGTCGAATTCAAAAAGTATCATACCGAAAAAATCGAGGGCGTGGATTGAATTGTTGGTTTATTGAAACTTGCAGTTGTTTGCACGGGCTCATAAGTTTCCTAAAAAATTAAACGGATGCTTTATAAAGCCAGGAGCGTTCGAACCAGCGAAGTAACTCTCTCCGAGAAATGGTTAGCGATCCTAAAATCCTGATTTCGCCTCTAATCATTACAATTACAATTTCCGCAAATGTGATTGGTGCATAAACTATTGTAAAGGTAACGGTAAAGTCTGCATACGAGCCAAGAAGGGCCATTATACCGGAACTTATCCCGGTTTCCGTAGCATGAAGCGAGTAGGAGTATCTCTAGGTCCCCTGGATGGGTTGCTAGTCGAGCGCAGGGTTACCCCAGCATTACGTTCGCCGGTACACACTTATACTGACCTGGGTGGAGAGAGGCATTCTGAGAGTTAAGTGTCTTTCCTAAGAACACAACGTAGTGTCCCCGGCCAGGGCTCGAACCCGGACCGCTCGATCCAGAGACAAGTGCACTAACCATGAGGCCACCACGCTTCCTGCTGTATTTTGCCCTAATTAATCTGCAATGCAAAGCTGTAATCGGACAGTGTAATCGGACACCTATCAGAGATCGAACAGTTACATGAGCCAATCATTCTAATTCTTCTGACCTAAATCCACCAATCACAGCGTTGAGTACAATCACTATAGTAACCAATTCAAGCGAGTGATTGTAAAATTGAGGATCGAGGTTTATCTCTGCTGACTGTTTTTAAACAGTCATTTTTTAAGCTATTCTCCATAATGACCATTAAAAATGACTGTTAAAAGCTGTTTTTCGAATGAAACTTTTTCGTTTTTGGGGAGATTGTAATGGTCATGATTAATTGTAACAGGACATCGTGTCGTCCGATTCAGTCTGTAATCATACTCGTTATTAACAAACTAAATCGGACTCGCGCTTCGCGTTCGTCCGGTTATCACCCGTATGATTACAGACCGAATTGGACTCCACTCAGTCCTATTACCATTACTTATCGAGTATTCCTTGACATTATCTAATTACTTTATTTAATTAGTGTACCGGCATTACAATACATCCCATTTCTAAAACGTTTAGATAATGGATTGTCATGTAATAACAGCAAATAATGAAACGAAAATTCATAAAAACAAAGTATTCCCTGACCGAACAAAAGCTCAGGAAATTTGAAAACCCCTTTTAAATCCATATTCTCGTCGTTAACACACCAACGACCGTGTGTTGATTGGAGTCCTCTTCATTTATTTTCTTACGTTTACCGGGGTAATCACGACCCTTCCACATACCTGACCAGGTACATCGCAAAACGCAAATGGAAATTATGTAAAAATTGCGTTATGTTTAAGGAGTGTTATGTTGTGTTTATTTATGTGCGAGCAGGAGTTGCTGGGTAGACAGAATTAAATTGTATAGCTGTCATTGCATTTAAAATTAAAATCCATCAATTATTAGTCAAAATAATGTTAAGATGGGTCTCTATGGAAGTTCTGAGGGATGTCGTTGTTCGTAGCGAGAATTAGAATTGTAAACTGAACCTACCTTGTTAATGCAACCACATTTTTATGACCTGGACAAATGGTGGCTCGACGCATTAACTGGGTTCGTCATTGTATTAACTGAGAGGCTTTTTCTCCAACAGTCGAACTCAGTGTTTTCCGAAGACCACAAGACTCCGCGACGCCTGCAACGCCAGGTATCTTTCTCCGGAGTCGCAAGCAAACTGCTGGATGCCAAGAGCGAGCCTTCCAGGAAGCTAAGCCGAGAAATCAACAAAATGGCCAGAGTGCAGGAAGACAAGGAACGCAAGCAAATGAGAGAGAAAGAAGTGGCGGAAGAGAAGAAGAAGAAGAAGAAAGAGGACGAGTTTGATCGGTCCGTCATTAGTCGTAGGCTGTCAATCTTTGGCTCGTATCGGAGAATGTCCATCGGCATAAAAGACAAAATGTCAGAGGAGGTGAGTAATGGACGTCCTGATTAGCACCCGTCTTCTAGGTCCGTACTTAGGCACAAAAGTACTCCGCCCTCGAGTTCTTTTCTTTCTCTATCATTTTGTGATGGAGCCATTTGTTTGTCCCTTAGCTACTGAACATTTTCGCGTTTACGAGCACTTGAGGCCCCCTCCACACGTATCCGGATATTTTTGAATCCGCATTTTTTTTTCATTCCGGATTCAAAAACTTCCCCGTCCACACGTAGCGTGTTCAAATCAAATTCGCCTGTCCACATGCATCCGATGGTATCCTGATTCACTCTAAAGAATCTAGGCCTACACGTTGTGCCGCCCTATTAGTTTATTGTTCAGTAAGAGACTGGACACGATTTTGCTACGTCATCAGATTCAAAAGTATCGGAATTCACCGTCCACAAGTTATCGGATTCGTTGCGGATCTTTTTTTTTTTACTCTCGGAGAGCGGATTAAAAAATATCCGGATTCGATGCCGAATTCGCCGGATGCGTGTGGACGGAAGCCGTATCCGGAAAGAAAACGTTTTGTTATACCTTACAACTCAAATACTTCTTCCGATTGGAGGAGAACGTGTCACGTGTTAAGGGCCTGTTTACAAGAAGAGAGGGTTCCCCTAGGAAGCGGGTTACCCTAGCACTCGCATATTTCCTCTTTTTTTGTCTTCGCCGTGTTTACAAGGCAGCTAGGGTTACCCGGGTAGGCGCGTTTCTCTATCTGTGTGCTATGGTTATACCCTGGCAGGCGGGTTAACTTTTTCCCTTGTAAACACTCTGGGTAGGGTTAACCCGCCTACCCGGGTTAACTTTATAATTGTTTCCAGACCCTTTGAGTTTGACCGCGCATTAAGTTGCCCCAGGTTGTAGGATTACCCAACCTGTGAAGTTTTGCTTGTAAACCCGGGCTGTCTTTTGCCCTCCAGCTCCAACACTCCCTTCTTGTAAACAGGGCCTTATTCCCTAGGGAAACAACTTTAACTTTCGACTCCCACGTGATCAAAGCCGTTCTGAAAACCACTTTATATGAGATCGCCCTCTGTTTAAAAATCATTATCATTATTATTATTATTATTATTATTATTATTATTATTTCTTTTGTTGGAAATTTTCCTACCAAAAGGCGCTAATTATCAACATCTTACTGCGTCTGCGTATGTCGGCTTATGCTTATGCTTTTATGCGCTAGTGAAAACCAGCCCTTTAGTGTTGGATGTTAATCAGCGTGGATGAAAAAAAGTTACAGATGTGTCTTTAAAAAACTGGTACGTAATAAAGTTATGCAAAAGTGTACAAAAAGTGAAATGTCTAGACCAAATTTTAATTACGAAGGCACGTCATTTCCCGCAACTTCTTTTTAATTGCATTTAACAAAAAGTCCTTCTTTATCACCTGAACTGAAACGTGACCCTGGCGTTAGTGACGTCAGCTGAATTGAAGTTCTTGCGGAAATCGCCGCCTACAAGCTGTTTTGAGGGTCCACTTAACTGGTCTGGAAACGATACCACATATTTAGCTGATTCGACAGATATTAGCAGTATCATATCGGCTTACGGCTACTCGCGTGTCTCCGATCTGCAATAGGCCACGTTCGATCAATTTTCTAACATAGCTCTGAGGCTTTTCGGGACAAACTTCTATATTTGGTGTTGTTTTCTTTGTATCCAAGTCAAAAATTGAGAGGCAAAAGAAACTTAAAAAATGACAATTCTGACCCGAAAGCCTCGGAGTCATGTTAGAATATTCATATATCGAACGCGGCCATCAACGTGGCCCATTGCCTCTGTTGACATTATGACGTAGCAGCTCGCCCGCGCAAACATACAGACTAACTTGTCTCCAAGTCCCTCTCGACGTCGTTTTCCAAGATGAAAAACTGGTCTAAAATGGAAAAGAGTCGCTCTTATGTCGGGAATAGATATGCAGCGTGGATTTCACGGGAAAGAATGATGTGATAAGATATGACGAGGTCTACTGCTTCATTTTTCTGTGATATTAAAATTACGAGCCCTTAATAGTAAATGCTAAAAGAGATATACGATGATAATGGTAAGCCCAGCGGCGATAAAAAAGTCTAATTTTCCAGCTCAATGCTCAGATTTAATTGGCCTGGGTTGTTCGAAAGGTGAATAACGTTATCAATCGGAAAAACCCCTATCCAATGGATAGCGTGGTATGTTTTGTCAACGCTTATCCACTGGAAAGCGATTTATCCGGTGGTTAGCGTTATACAGCCTTCAAACAACCGGGCTCAGAGTACTCAGAAGGAACCCTGCGTAGCAAATCGAGAGGCTCATTTAATTGCTCTTCAAAACAATGGTTTCACTTGTTTCCACCTTTTGAAACAATGAAGCTGAGAGCACTAGATTTCGCAAGTCAAACATAAAAAATATCGGACCATCAGGCTAACATAGAGGGACCTGTTTCAAAGCCCTCAGTCTGATATCGCGTGTTGCGCAAGTGATATCTTTCTTCACGCTTAAAGAGCTTCGCCAGTTTTGAATAACTTAATAAAACAAAGCATCAAACAAAACATTTTTCAATTGTTCAAATACAGTAACGTAAACAGGGATTGTAAGATAGGTCATCGAAGCATTTTGGGCGATTTCCAAGACAGCTTATACTGATGTAATAAAACGAGAAAAAAAATTAAATGAAACTCTTTTGCGATTGAACAAAAAAAATTTCCATTCCGTTATGACGAAAACAAACAACACACTCCCTACCCAATGCCACTTATTAATTATCGGCTCTGGATCTCTAAGTACCGTAATTTATATGCCATTAATGTACCCTATTGATCTGAAAACGCCAATCTTTTGGGTATATTTAGAAACAATCTCCATAGATAGCTTGACATCTGTGGTGAAATATGTCCGCTTGTTTGTTTAAGAAGTTCCAATCTTTTGTTTAAATAGTTATGGACAGGGCATTTTGATGCAAACGAGTCCAACAGTTCTGATTGTATTTACACGGTTGAGTCTCTTGAATTTACATTAGGTTAAATTCCACCGCAGGGATAAATTTGCGTCTAGCAAGATCGACCGGCCATTTTGCAGTTTTTCGTTGACAGTGCGATTGGTTTCTTTTTACAAATTGGTTAACTAATGATAATTCGGAAGCCAATTTAAAATCTCGTGAATTACAGACGTTGACGCTATTTTCTACACGGATATAAGATATCGCTACGCAACACGAAGTTGACGAGTGGAAACTGGCCAACTGATAATTGTTTTGTTGGAAACAGTTGCAATCTGGGAGACTGAAGCCACTGTAAGAACTGTAGAAGAGCAAAAATGCCAAAGATTTCGAACAAAGTATGGGACTATGGTATAATACAGAAATTTGCAACAACGCGACAACCTCATTGACGCCACGATAGAGCTACCGACAAATGGCGAACATGTTGGGCAGTAAAACAACGGACAACAGGATGATCAAGGAGTGTTGGAATGCAACACTTCCCAGAACAACCTACATTCGAAGCCATTCTGAAAGGCCGTCCTCTAACCCCCAAGAGTCTACTTATGAAGACAGCAAAGTGTCTAATGCAACTCAACTTCCCGGGGACATAAAAGGGCCTCTAACTCAAAACGTCGCAGAGTCAAGTGAAAAGACAAATTTAATTAACTTTCCTCGCCATTTTTCTGAACTTCCAAATCTCCCAGTACTCGGTGACAACGTCGAACAAGGAAATTTAAAGCTTAGAAAGACAATTTCTTCTGAATCGGTTGAACTTGAAAAGCTGGTTGCTGTAAACATTGGGTCACAGAAAACCCCGCCGAAGACCAAACAAGAGCAAAAATGCGGGCTTTCTAATCATTGTTTAAAGAAGGCAAAAGCGATGCCAAGACGTTCTTCTCTTCCAGCAAGTTACTTAGAAAACTTTCTCTCGGTTAACAATATAAGAAAACGAGCTTTGAGTAATACTTCGATCGACTCGACTGAAGATGTCGCAGTGCCATTGAAGGCTGATGGCAGACTTCCTTCGCAAAATTCAACACGTAAAGCCAAAAACGCCGCCTGTCGAAGGAAAATCAGACCCAATTCAGACGAAGAAAACGAAGTTTCGGGTGCTGAAGTAATTGAAACAGTAGTACCCACAATTGAGGTACATGAGTCGATTGAAAAAGAGACTACTATCGAGGACGACAGTAGTCCAAAATCGACGGTAAGTTATAATTTCGTGACAGATATTTTTCTGTTACGGTCCACTGTGCACGTATCGCGTGTCGGCCATGAATTATTCCTGCAGTCATTGAGGCCCACACAAGTCACGAATTGTTGCTAACTAATTCACTCCCTTCAACACGTATGCATTGATTTTCAGTTACGAGGTTCCGATTTTAAACTGACAACTCAGTCAATTGCTTTACAAACCGTGTGGATACCCTCTGTCTGTGTTAAGACTGTTGACGAAAGCAGACGATAAACATACAAGACCACAAATCTTTCGTTTACAAAGGTTCAATAGAAAGAACCCCTTCTAAGCATTTTGAGCTATAGCTTTACTAAAGCAAACTTTGAAGTGCTATTTTCAGATTGGTGAATTGTGCTTGATAGCAGTTATTATTTTCTCTCTTCGTTCAAATTGAGAAGAAAGAACAGTTCTGTGTCTTTGTTTTGGAGTCAAATAATTAAGTCACCACTTATTCTGTACTACACTGAGTATAGTTTCGCCTGCTATGTAATAAAAGCAATGACATAAGCATGTCCATGGAGAGGACGGGAAAACGCTAGACATGTCTGAACTGATCACTGTCAGATCGAAAGAAACGCTGACCGGGGATAAAAGCAACATTTGCTTGCATTTTAGAACCGAAAAACAATTTCCGTGTCTCTATCGAGACAGTGGCGGTATCGGAAACGTGACTGGAAGGTAGAGAAAACAAGTAAGGAAGCTCTGGTAGGCGAGGATTTACACAGCTTTTTTGAGTTTTCCTTTAACCCAACACATACATAAAGAAAAGGTTTTTATTTCTTTTAGAAACTCTGCGTGACTAAAGAAGAAAACCATTGATTTATTGACTGCTATCAATGTAAATTTCCTCTCAGTGCTCTCCCTAGCAATGATTTAACAAAAGCCTCAAGCCTCATTCTTTGTCAACTTTTCCTCGTAACTGCTGATCTTTTTCTTGCAGCCAATTGAGAGATTTCGCAAGATCGTTCAACTGCTGTGTTTTCTATTGAAAATGAAGACCTCTATGGACAGGTATGACAAATGCAAGTAAAATGCAAAATGCCAACTTTCAATATAAACTTTCTTGCATGGGTAAGCCCACACTGTTTACAATTACAGAAACTTAATGTCCAACGTCGAAACGATACTAGTTTGATAGCACTCGATCAGTAACCATGGTCATAATGTTCTTTCACTTGAAAGAAAATAAATTAAACTCACAGCCGGCTACATAGCTATTTTCGGTCCTGTCTTAAAATATCGTTTTGCGTAGGTGCTAGTAAAGCTTTTTTCTGCCCACTGCCCACTGCCCACGTGTCTGCGAAGCGACTCCTCTCGCCTAGCACTCGCGTTGTCCAATGAAAGATAGGGCTCCCCGAATAATAAAGAAAGCAAACGAGCACTATGCAAAAATAACCTAACTAAATGATAGAAATCAAGAAATCACGAATTTATAAGCATGTATTACAAACCGGCTTTTTTTTCGGAATTACCAATGAACCCAACAGAGTGTAGAGCTAAACCAAGTTCCTCTGCTCTCAATTAAGGTTCTTCAGCATTATTCATCCTAACGGCTTCCTAATAGGTCCTATATCATTTGTCAAGTAATTTCAAACATAACTACTAATAATATAATTGTTCCGGCCCCTATTAGTAGTTTTGAGCGATTTTATGCGAAATCATTTAAGCCGTTATTACATGAAAACTCTGACTTATTACTTAATGCTTTGTTATTAGTTTGCCATAGTTAGAAACACTGGCGACACTGCCTTGCTGGTCTCCTCTGAAAACGCAACATTGTACCAGTAGTGATATAACGTTTTTATTCCTAATGTAGGAAATACCGCTCTCAAAACACATCAAACGTATTTGCTGACCTTGACGAAGAAACTGTTACCGGGGTGGACTGCGACGGAATGGTTTTCGACCCTAACCACTTTAAAGCAGTGCGCGAGGCAAGTCTCAGTAAACATTTTAGCAAGCATTATTTGAGCGCATAAAAATACGTTTTGTATTAACTACTTTTTGACCGAGAGTGAGGTCTTTACGGGAAAATCTCAGACCGAGACCTTGCCGTATTGACCGAGCGATAGCGAGGTCAATACGGCAAGGCCGATGTTTGAGATTTTCCTGTAAAGACCGAACGTTCGAGGTTAATAAGTTGTTTATTTTATGGCTTTTTGCTTTGCTGTGGGCATTACTGGAGAATAATGTCCTAGTATTAGCCAGTCAGAGCGCGTGTTATATCGGCTACAAACGCAAGTCATAATAATTATACAATATTAACTACTTATTAACCGAGAGTGAGGTCTTTACGGGAAAATTTCGGACCGAGACCTTTCCGTATTGACCGAGCGAAAGGCCGAGGTTTGAGATTTTCCCGTAAAGACCGAACGTTCTAGTGCTTGGCTTTTGCAGGCCCGTAATCGGCCCGTGGGCATTACGGGAGAATAATGCCCTAGTATTAGCCAATCAGAGCACGCGTTAGATCCGCTACAAACCCAAGTCATATAATAAAATACAATAATAATAATAATTTTTTTTGTTTTTTGTTTTTTTTTGTTTACTACTGTTTTTAATATTTCTTTCAGTTCCATTATTTACAATGCAGCAATTATATAATTAAAATTTATCTACTTACAATAAAATACAGTTTTAATAATAATAATAATACAATATAACGATTTCGAGTCTTTCCTTGGAATTACGCTATTATTTAGTTCATTTTTTAGAGATTATTTTACTTTATGCTCGAACAGGTACAACTCAGCCAAGAAGCTATTCATATCCTTTCTTTGAGTCCCGGATCAAGAACGGAAGAGCAAGTTCAAACTGTAAGCAGATTCATCGATACATTGCGGTTACATGTAGATCGTACCTACCATTTGATTAAGAAATAGAAAACATGCGCCGTGTTTCTATTGAGTTTTAGGCTTGGGAGAACGAGAAATATTAACCAATCAGCGCGCGTATTTTCTTAGGGCTGTTTTCTAAAGTAATATATCAAACACGTAACACCGTGTTTCACCACAGATCCAAACAATGAGAAGAGAGTTAAAACTACTACGAGCAGCGAATTACTTTTGACGGTCAAGCATTTTCTTGAGTGTTTGATGTACGTTCTCAATCGAAACAAAAAACTAAGGAGAAAACGGAGAAATAAAATAGTAAAAATATTTGCTGATCAAGACCAGATATCCAAACACCGTAAAAGTCATGATTTCCTTTGCTTACTTAATTGATGAATTATTAATGAGTTTAAGAACACAGTCTTATTGTACGACCTGTGTACATGCCTACGCGATATACTCAGAGAAGACATTTTCATTGTTTCCTATGAGATTTTGATTTAGCTATGGCAGTTCCATTGCGGGCAATTGGTTTTGGCAAGAAACAACAAGTAACATATTCAATAAGTTGAACCTTCGCGTCATGTTAACTTTTCTAATTTTCTTATTTGGGTTAGCTGTTGGTATTGTCGAGGTAGCAAGCTTGACGGCTAAACGAGATTGATGTAAGTGAAACTAGCTGACGAAGTTCTCTTAAAGGAGCAAAATTACCTATAAATTGAAGGGAAACTGAAAATAATAGTTTACTAAGACAGACAAAGCACTTAAGAGAAACTTATAAACCATAAAGAACAAGGATGGTTAAGGATGAAGAAGATTAACACGTATTGAAAAAGACGAACTTGGAAAATTTAGGCTAAACTTTTCAAGATGCATATATCTTGACGTAGTTCCTAAACGTGAAGTATTGAACCATTCTCAAAAGTCTACCCGTTCAGTTAATGTGACTTGGTTCACTTATGTTTGTATGTAAACTGTATGCTTCTCGATGAAAGCAATAGCCCAATTTCGATATATTAAAATTCAGCCTAAAACAATAGACCTCAGCACGAGGCTCGTGGGAATAACTACAGAGTTTGTGGGGTTTATTCCCACGAGCCTCGTGCTGAGGTCTATTGTTTTAGGCTGAATTTTAATATATCGAAATTGGGCTATCCTTTGCATTGGTTTCCAGGCCTTAGTCGCGCTAAAGACTAGCGTAGCTGCTTTTGGCGAGTATCCGCTGAAGATGCAGAGGCGGCTCGTATCTGTCGGCTGGTATGAAAGGTTAGAAGAAAGCTGCAGTTTCTCCCACAATTAATGTTAAAAACACGCTAGACTTTGTTCATGTGATTGTGTGAAATCGGGTGAAAGCTGAAGTAGAGTATTTCCCAAATCTTTGGAAGTACGTTGTACGTCTTTGGACATCTCTCTCTTGTTGGTAAAGATGCTTCTGTTGTTGTTGTTGTTGTTGTTCAGTTGTTGTACAGTGCATTCTCGTAACAATTGGAATTGGGGGGGGGGGGGTAATGCAGTTTGGCTAGACAATGTAAATATATTGATGAAAATAAGATGATTTCTGGTTGGGCCATACAGTAATTTATTTACTTTATTTTATGCATAGTCGTTAAACAGTTCGAGTGTTGCCTGTGTAGCATGCGTAAAACAGGCTATTTCGCGCGTTAAACGCAAAAACAACACAAGCGCAAGTTCACAGCCAGTTATCAAGACCAAATTGTCATAGCTGCATCCAGCTCTCCATTACATGAAGGGTTAGTAACTGCCAAAGAATTCCATAACTAAAGGGGTTTGTGATAAAGCTTTGTATAATTATTCTTTCGTGATTGCAACGTTAACGTTTGTTTTTGATAATGTAATAATAATTTCGATTTTAGGTTTGAAGCTAAGAGAGTTATAATACGACAGGGTCACACAGCGGAAAACTTCTATTTCATTCTTTCTGGAACAGGTGAGACGCATAAAAATATACTGAAACAAAACACGTTTGCACAAAATCGGCTGTATTATATACTAATCGTAGTGAATAGTTTAGCTAGCATGGTATAGGCGAATTTAATTGTCCTGACGTTATTGTTTACATTTTTCCTCATTGACATACGGCTTCTCGTATAGAAGACATCACGCTGGACACGAATTGACTACAAAAATTTAAAGACCTAGTGAAACGCAGTAATCGGTGAAATGTCTGGCTCTTTGCCGGTGTGATATTTGAGGAGAAATCGTCTTTCAAAAGCTGTAAAATTTCTGGGTGGTAAAAGTGCTAATGAGCTCATACATTCTTTGTAACATTTTGAGTCTTTAAACCCGCGTCGCACAAAAAGTATTCAATACATCAGGCTCAGATTCCTTGGGACAGTTCATCGCACTATGCTCTTTCAATATTCAGAACTAATGTTTTGTAGCTTCATTAAAAACTGTATCGCTTATGCCAATGAGGCAAATATTGTAGACAAAGATCAGGCTCCCGATATAGATAATGGGAGGGGAAGGGGGGATCAAATCTAGTCAGCAATTACATGTATGTCATGGAAATAGTGTAAATTGTTCTATGTCAAGCCAGGAGATTTTACTGACTTGACTGAATTAATTTGCTGTTTTTCAGCACTGGTGACGCTACTCGTCAACGATACTAATAGTGAACAGAGAAACACAACAGTCGCAGTTCTGGGAAAAGGAAGCAGTTTTGGGGTATGTACCAACCTCTTTTCTCTTCTTGTTTCCTTTTCTGTGGATGGTCCATGAAGCTCACGAGGGTATGTGGCTAGCCCACCGCTCATTCTCCCTTATTTTTATTTTTTTTTATTTATTATCTTGCCACACAGAATAAGTTACAGATATAATAGAAATGATACTAAACAGTTAATTGACATTAAATTGAAATAAGTATACAGCTTGAGAGGAGTGACTGTGGCGGGGAAATCTCCGAGAAGCAAGGCTTATGAGGAAGAGAGATTTCCCCCCACGGGCAATTTAAATACTAGGCGGCATTTTAAAAATAAATAATAAAGACGTATATCTTAAGTATATAAGTGAGGTTACACAAGAAGATAGATATAAAGTATTAAGTATTATGGTATTTAAGTTGAATCTTGTCTGGCTCTTAAAAATGGCTTGATCACACGCTTGAATATATTAAAAGTCGGGGCGTTTTTAATGTTGCTCGGTAATGAATTCCATATTGTAGGACCTTGAAACAGGATCGAAAATTTCTTGATATTTGTTCTACAGTTATGGGGTCGGTAAAAGGTAGAGTATCTTGTTGAATATTGATGAATCTGATTTCCAGTTTGAAAGATTTGATTAAAAGCAATTGGTAAAGCGTCATTATGATATAGGTACATGAAAGAACTTACTTGGAGTGAGTAGATACTAAAGACATCAAGAATTTTTAAATTTGCAAAAAGAGGTTTACTCGAAGCCTTGTAGTCAGCCCTAGAGATCGCACGGACTGCTCTTTTCTGCAGTAGGTAAATTCGTTGCAGGTTGGTGACATAAGTAGAGGCCCAGATTAAATTGCAGTAAGTAAGATATGGATAAACAAGGGCATAGTATAGTGTAAGAAGAGATTTTGAGGGCAAATAGTATTTTGCTTTATAAAGTAACCCGACAGATTTAGAAATCTTAGCCGTAATAAAATTAACATGAGTTTTCCACGTAAGATGCTGATCAATATAAACTCCGAGAAACTTAGTATTATCTACTTGTTCAAGTATATTATTTTCTATCACAATCTGTCTATTGATAGGTAACATTTTTTGCCTTGGTCTGAAAATCATAAGTTTTGTTTTCTTGACGTTGATTGATAACTTATTGGCTTTTAGCCAAGTTGAAACATTTTGGAGCTGATCGTTAAGATGGGAGGTAAGTATATCCAGGTCACTATGTTCTAAAAATACACTGGTGTCATCAGCAAACAATATGAATTCGAGGTCATTAGAACTAGAGCAGGCTGGGAGATCATTTATATACATTATAAAAAAGAGCGGGCCTAATATAGAGCCTTGCGGTACGCCACAAATTTGTCTTAAAGCATCAGATTTAGAATCGCCAATTTGGACATATTGTATTCTATTACGAAAATAGTCAGTTACCCATTGATGGGCTATCCCAGTGATGCCACATGCTTCTAATTTTGATAGTAGTATTTCGTGATCAAGGGTATCAAAGGCTTTTGATAAGTCAAGAAATATTCCGGCTAAATATTTTTGGCAGTCAACGGCGTTAGCAACTTTGTTCAAAAAATTAATCAAGGCGTGGGAAGTAGAGTGGCCAGGTCGAAAACCGAACTGATGTTTAAACAATATGTCATTATCGACTAAGAACTGAAATATGCGATTATAAACAGCTCTTTCGAAAATTTTAGAAAAGGCAGGAAGTATAGAAATTGGTCGGTAGTTTTGTGCTAAGCTGGCATCATCAGATTTATAGACAGGAATAATTTTAGATATTTTCAGTCTATCTGGAAAAACTCCTGACGACAAAGATAGGTTTATAATTGATAACAGAGGACCTGAAATGATGTCGAGTGTTTTTTTGATAATAGAAATTGGAATGTTGTCAGCTCCGGGGGCCTTACCGTCCTTAAAACCTTTTGTTATTGTTTTGAGTTCCTCGGCAGTTACATGAGAGAAGCTTGACAGGGAGTCTGAGGGCACTTTATTTATAAAATCCTGGAACGACTTGGAGGCAGGGGCTATTTTATCAGCCAAATTTGGACCGATGTTTGTAAAGTATTTACAAAATTTGTTGGCGACTTTTTCTGTACTGGTAATGCTTTCACCATTTTCATCTACTAACGGGTATGTCAATTTCTTCTTTTTGTTTTGGCCTATCGCATTGTTCAAAACCCTCCACGTCTGCTTGATGTTGGTCTTGTTTATTTCAATTTGATTTTCAAAATAGAGCCTCTTGGCAACTCTAAGAAGATTAGTTAGTTTGTTTTTGTACGTTTTGTATTTGAGAAGTTTTTCATTCGATCGATGATGAAGGTATTGCTTGTATAACTTATTTTTCTTATTGATTGATCTAAGTAAGCTCTTTGTAAGCCAAGGTTTCCTGAAGGAATTCAGAGCTTTACCTTTGATAGTTTTAAAAGGGAAACACGTGTCAAATAAGCCAGTGTACTTATCAATGAAAATATTGTACGCGGTGTTAGGATCATTGGCATTGTTGGCCTGATCAGAGAAATCCCAGTTAGTATTTTCTAGTTTGTGTTGAAATTCGTTGACTCGTATCTCGCTGGTATCTCGGATAGTGAAGCTGTTGCTGTCTTTACGCAAGTAATCACCAAAAACAATTGAAAAGATCGGTAGGTGATCTGAGATATCACTTATGATCAAACCACTTTTAGAGGATACTGTAATATTATTTGTAAAAATGTTGTCAATAAGCGTCGCGGAATGTGCTGTAATTCTCGTGGGTTTTGTAATCATAGGCTGAAAACCAAAAGCAAAAAGCGATTCAATGAATTGAGCGGTGATTGAATGGGATTCATGCTTCAGTAGATCCAAATTAAAATCACCAGTTACATAACAATGCTTATTGCTTTTAGTAACACCTGAGATCATTTCATTTACTTTCTCTATGAATTCCAGAGTATTTTCAGAAGGAGGGCGATAAATAACTCCTAACCCTAGCTGGAAGGCCAAGGTTTTCTGTCATAGTGTTCTTCCCCTAGCTATGACTTCTCGATGTTCTCCTTATATGCGATGCCTAGTAGCGTCTAAAGGACAGCGTATGATCAACTCGTCGTGACAAGTGAAGACGCTTTTTGCGTAAAGTAGTATAACTTACATCGTATTTCCAGTCGGATTGTTTAGTGTATGGCACAGTCCTCTTCTTGAAAAGAGCTTGAATTGCATCGATGACGCAATGCAATGTGTTTATCAAAGCTATTTTTACTTCTCACAGGAATTGGCTTTGCTTCACCATAAAACTCGAAGCGCAACAGTTCTGTGCAAAGATGAAGTCTCTCTTCTAGCTGTTTGCAGGGAGGTAGGTTCACTTCTAAGTACGAATTATTATACCTAGTGGTATTTCGTTTCTCAGTGTTTGATCGAGGGAAAATGAAAGGTTGTTTTGCGGCGCTAGCGGGCTCACTTGTCAACGTCTCTTCCCATCATTCTCTGAGCGTCATATCTTTCTCTCTCCCCCTCTCCACCCCCAACAGAAAATCACTCACGATCGTGTGCACAGACTAAGAATTCCAACCAGGAATTCAAATGCCTCTTTTTCCTTGGATTTTAACAGGGAAATCTGATAAATTTTCAGTGTGGTAGCAGCTCACAATTTATGTCTTTGGACGTATATCCAGAATGACTAACAACTTCAAACCTCAAACTCCATACCATGTCTGTTTGGAACTATCAAGAGATTTGATGCGCCAAATGGTTTTCTATATAACTCTTTCCCTTCTTGTTTATTGTAGGATTTCCGTGATATTTTTATGAGTTACGAGGACGGCAGAGAGCCCGAGCATATTCGCTTTTTAAGGTGAGAAAGCTCATTTTTTAGTTTAAACTGAAAACTTAAATTCAGGACTGTCAGGTTACAGCAAACTGACAGCATCGTGCACATTCCAATTTCCCTTTGCAGAAGTGTCCCCTATTTAAAAGATCTTCCGCTAGACGATTTAACAACCAAGCACGATGTCTGTATATTCCATTACTTCAGGTAACGAAAAGCCGCATTATTCAAACAACCATTACTTCCATTTGTGCCGTCAATTGTTAAACAGCTGAAGTGGTTTCTACACTTCCGTGTATGGGGGATGACGCTTTCATGTAAAGGGGTAACACAATTAAGGCTTCACTGGCCGATGTGTTCTCAATGATAGATTTGTAATACGAGTTTATGACAGAAGATGAGTGTGAAGTTGTCTGAATGTTACAGGTTACAGGTTATTTACAGCTTGAACGAAGGCGTTGGTATGTGAGTGCTGGACTAAGATGAACGCCCGGTCATTTCCGAATTACTTTGTGCCCCTGTTTCAAACCGATTCCTCGTGCAAAACCTATCTCATGATTTGCATGAAAATGAACTACAGGGTGCACTCATTCGGCTCATTGTCGGTGTAAGAATCTGTGGCACTCACCAGTGACATAGAACAAAGAAAACAAAGAAGACAACATAATAGACCCAAACCCTAACAATAGCTACAAAACAAAGAAAACCTTCACAAGTTCTTATTCCGAGGCAAACCCACTCATTCTCATACGAATGGTTTTGCACGGAGACCCGTTTTGACACCGGCAAAGGCAAAAGCTACTTCTGAAAGCGCCTATTAGCTGGTTTCTAACCAAGGACGTCTACTGCCTAAACCCCAAAAATGCTTACTCGAGGGCTCTAAATTAGAAATAGGCTGCAGCTACACTTGATTACAGATTTGTTACAGAAACGTTTTCCTGGTGTAATCTCATTTTCTTGCTTGCACTTCAGACGAGGCGTGGTTATAGTGAAAGAAAGCAAGACGAAATGGATCTACGTGGTAAAAACGGTACGTAGAAGGCGATAAAATAATTAATGTAAAAATACGGATCAAAAATCAAATGGTCGCTCATGCACAGAACAATGTAACAAGCCCTTCGACGACCTAAAATGTTCCCGTATATGGTCGTTGCTTTTGTTGCCTTTTTGTGGCAAAATATTGAGTTTCCTAAGCTTGTGATAAACGTTTTTCATCTCCTTCGTTTTCCAGGGTTCTTGTCGAGTCTTGACTCACTTATCCAAAAAGACAGCGAAACTAAACGGGTCAGTGGTTAGTCCAGATAGACAGAAAGCAGTCCTTCCCGTGATTCCCGTCGACGAAGCAGATAGAAGAAAAGCCCTGTACACAGGTATCGTGGAAATCGTTTGCTTGATGAAGATTTTTGGTATTTACGATCCAGTCTGATAGTTCGTTCTCTTTATTATTTTGTGTTACTGAGCTCTCGGCTTTTGTTCGCGCCAAAACTCGGGCGAGTGACAAGTTTCATTGCACGTGATCGAGTCTGACCTTTGAATCGTCTTTATTTTCGTCTTGCATTACGTTTTGTTATTGTTAACGTTGAGAATAAATCATCTCTAAACGGTTACCGTTTTCGTCGTCTTCAAACTCCGCAAAAGCAAAATCGTCCTGAACACTGAGCTTGGTTTATAAAAAACTAAAAGGGTGCATGTTAGAGGGCTGTAACTGTATAGATTAAAAACGAACCACTCTAAGTATGACTTGTAGACTTTACTGACCTCAAACGGAAGCCGTAAAACTAGGATAAATGCAAAAATTACGCTAATGACCTGATGCGAACGTTTGTCGAACGACGCTATATTGAACATGAAAATATAATTCGAAATAAAGTGCAATACAGAAACTAATAAACTTAGGACATAAAAAATACACTCTGTTACCTTGTCGAGCCTCGGGACCGCGAAAGGGACTGAAAAAGCATGCTAAACGAGCGTAAATCCACTAAAACTTGAGTCAAAACCACCCTTGTTAGAACACACAGGTCACGTGACCGAAATGGCGCGAAACTGAACCTCACGCGAACCGGGCTGGCTACAGCCACAAGAGCATTTTATAGATTCTTGAATGACCTAAATTTTTTTTTCTGGGAAATGTGAAATAAAATTTGTTTTTCTTTAATCAATCGTGTTTTCATCGGTAGCCGTCAAAAATGAGTTTTCGAATGACTTTCTTCTGAAATGAGATGTAAACTAATAAACATTGAATTCGCCGTGAACTGCTTTTTTTTATTATGCTTCAATACGTTTGCCACTTTTTTTCGACACCCGTCATTACACCTGTACGTAATAAACAATGCATAACCGGCGTAAAAGGCAAACCGTGCAAACCTATGCGCGACGTATACACTGACGGCGCGAAACATAGCTAAAGCTACTTCCCTCGTCATGGTGTAGGACAAACTCGTTCGGGAACGAAGGGAGTAACGCTTAGAAGTGGAAAGGCTAAGGTTTTTAAACACAAACTCAAGCGAGTCTAGGTTGCGCTTAGCCAGAGCAGCGTAACGAAGCAGCATAGCACAGGGACATGTGGGGGAACCTGTTCTAGCGATAACTAAAGTACATCTCTCACTCAATTGATCAGTTTTTCTTTTGCAAACATAGAGCGCATTGTGATCTTGAAAGAAAGAAATGTCAGACCACCAAAGACGACTTAACTCGTGAACATAAACACATGAACAAAAACAAAAATAAAACAACTGAAACGAAAGTGTGAATTGAATGAAACGATCATTATAGAATTGAATGTACCGAAAAATCAAACGAATGACTGGTATGGTATTTGCAAATTTCGAAAAATTAAATTAAAATTCTCGCTGGCTTCGAGCATAAAATAAAATACTCATGCTTGAGGGGTGAATAATTTGTTTGTTTTGATTTATTCTCCTGCTATGATACGTTGCCTTGAAGATATAAATTCATTTTATATGAATGAACTACATGAAAGGAACATTTTAACACTAATGTTCTCATCATAAACCAGTTTTTTTTTTTCACACCCGGCCGCGCTAGCTTAAGGAAACAGTATCACGCACACACACCATGCCATTTTAATATTTCATGACCCAATAAACAGAATAAATATGCCTATTCAGCCCAGAACTTTACTACAATTTTAGTTGCGTTTAGATATCATTTGCGCAAAAATGAGGATGGAAATTTACTGAAAGCAAAGGCAAGGTTTTTTTAAAATTTTCATTAAACTAGACTTGGGCAGGCTCTGTACCAACATCCAATGTCGGGTCAGGCTGTGAGTACCGTTGATATAGAGGCGGTCTCGGCGCGGGATTTGTTAAACCTGACACAGGAACCTAAGATCGAAGGAGAATACATTAGATTAAAAGATGTTCTTCCCTTCCACTAGGGATTTCACCGGTAACAAATTGTCTTTATGCATCAATATTTACAGGCAAATTTCAAAGAAGATATTTATTTTTGACCCTTTCACGTCCAAACAACGCAGTTTGCCTAAATTGAAGTTATCAGCAAAGCAATGAATCAGGTCTTCATCTAGCTATCAATTGTTCTTTGGTTTCAAGTATTCCTACCGTTTGACAAAAGCGCTCGTCGTTTTCTTGAGAGCTTCGCTGAGTTTGAGTACAAGCAGTAAGATTCAAAGAATTATTCCTTTTGTTCCACTCTCTTGTTCCTGGTGGGCAATTGTGGGAATCAACTATTGGCTGACCTGTCGGTTGACAGTTTGTAAAAACTCGGGTCATCTTGGTAATAAAGTACAGTGCTCCAATCCGGCCAACCACTAGCAGGACCATGACTGCAAAGATGGACATGAAAACAAATGCTACAAGGATTAGCATATTGGTGTCATTCCCCTCCATTGCGAAGTGCTTTAAAAGAGACCAGGATGAAGATGTGGTACGTAGACTGCGCACACACCCTTTCCAAGAGCTATATTTACCGCCAAAGTACCAGTTGCATGCTCATGAGCGGCACCAATCACAAATCAGCAGCGTTTGCCACCCGCCACAAAACCAGACACAGACGATATCGAATGATCTGAATCTTAGGCGTAAGGCCAACGCTGAACGAGTAACACAGTACTGCCACCAGTTAGAGCTCACGTCTCAAACGAAATACAGGCGCGGGCTTCAACAATCAAGGGTGTAATTTATGGCTGTGCATAATTTGATTAACAAAATAACTATGTCACCTTAGGTCGCTATATACGCCCCTTTGTATGTATGTTTTGACCATGAGTTCAAACTGGTCTAATGCTATTTCTAAGGAAAAGCAGCTATATCTGTCTCGATTCTTTAAAATTGTTCCCAACGCCGGAAAATTACATTGCTATCCCTCCCCTTTCCCTATATGTGCCGGTTGTTTCAACATTGCAGGTGCTTTATTGTGATTGGAGTATTTTGTTTTCCTTCGCCTACACCTGATTGTTTATCATTACGGAATTTGATCCTCAGAAAGTTCGAAATAAACAATGCATAACCGGCGTAAAAGGCAAACCGTTCGATATCTTCAATTGCATAAGTCTTTGCTTGCCCAAAAAGAAGCAGAGGAAATTAAGGCGGAAAGGTCCAAGAAGACTTTACTTTGAACATAACGTGTCAATATCTCATCAATTTTGTAAGTTTGCGATCGTGGGAAAAAATATTTCGTGATATGTGAAATGTCACTTTTTTTTTCTGTGAACTGTGAATAAAAGACCTTCTTATTTTTCGTGAAACATGATCTTTACCACCAGTCATGAAAGTGATCAGATGTCGCCCTTTCAGTCATAAGATGTCAAATCTACCGAGTTCGGTGATCTCTGTCACGAAAAAAATCGTTTGCTTGGCGCTGGTTGAATTTTTCCTCCATGCTCCATACCTAGCGATAGGCTGTTTCACTGAGAAAGAAAAGTTTATGCCTGACAATTTTATTTCTCTGCTATGTCACTACGTTCCGCCGCAGAGAAAACTTTAAGTTCTAATAGCAGGAAATACAACACACACATTGACATAGGAAGGACACGACCTGCTATGTCGAGAAAAACAAAGAACGAGAGCGAGTGCGCGTAACTCAAAGACCTATGCACGAAAGTAGCAAGAAGCTGTCGTCGGAGACTTTCCCGGCAATATTATTCCTTGGCAGAGTCAGGTTTCCACCTGCCATGGTTTTTAATGACGTGATCGGGAACTACGCTGTTAAGCGCAAGTGAAGCTCCCGGTATCCTAAGTGAGTGCAAACCTATGCGCGACGTATACACTGATGGCGCGAAACATAGCTAAAACTACTTGTCTCGCCCTGGTGTAGGACAAACTCGTTTGGGAACGAAGGGAGTAACACTTAGAAGTGGAAAGGCTAAGGTTTTGAAACACAAACTCAAGCGAGTCTAGGTTGCGCTTAGCCAGAGCAGCGTAACGAAGCAGCATAGCGTAGGGACATGTGGGGAAACCTGTTCTAGCGATCACTAAAGTACATCTCTCACCCAATTGATCAGTTTTTTTTTGCAAACATAGAGCGCATTGTGATCTTGAAAGAAAGAAATGTCAGACCACCTAGGACAACTTAACTCCTGAACATAAACAGCTAAAACAGTAGTCTGAATTGAATGAAACGATCACTATAGAATTGAATGTACCGAAAAATCACACGAATAACAGGTATGTTATATGCAAATTTCGAAAAAATTCTCGCTGGCTTCGAGAATAAAAAAGAAATTACTCAAGCTTGAGGGATAAATAATTTATTTGTTTTGATTTATTCTCGTAGCTATAGGCCTCGGAACCCAGTTGGAATTTTAATATATCGAAAGTAGCTTGTTTTCTTGGGTTTTGTCTGCTGCAGGTGGAAGTTGTCATTAATCTAGAGCACGGAGGTTTTGATGCTTTAATTCCTTGGTATATTATTCAGTTATACACTGGCTTATTCGTATGCTATTAAACATTTTCTAAAATACACTGCGGAATCACAAATACTCTGTCGACAGCTGATTTTAAAACTTTTAATCATGTAAGTCTTTTGAAAAATCGACACATTTTCATGTAAAAATCCGTAGTATTTTAAGATTAAAGATTATCACATTTCTAGATATATTTCCAGTACTTGAGAAAACTCAGTAGGTTTCTATTCTTCTTCTACGATTACAGAAGTTGATTTCAACGAGGGGAACGGATCTTCAGTGTAGAAAATTTCGAAATCGATAGCATTCGCTGAGATCTCCTGCCATGATACGTTTTCTTGAAGATATAAAATCACTTTAAATGAATGAACTATATGGAAAGAATGGGGCATTTTAAAATTAATGTTCTCATCATAAACGCAAACACGCCATGCCATTTTAATATTTCATGACCCAATAAATATGCACATTCTGACCAGAACTTTAGTACAATTTTAACTGCATTTAGATATCGTTTACGCAAAAATGAGGATGGAAATTTACTGAAAGCAAAGGCAAGGTTTTTTTTTAAATTTTCATTAAACTAGACTTGGGCAGGATCTGTAGCAGCATCCAATGCCGGGTCAGGCTGTGAGTACCGTTGATATAGAGGCGGTCTCAGCTGCGGGATTTGTTTAACCTGACAAGGGAACCTAAGATCGAAGGAGAAAACATTAGATTAAAAGATGTTCTTTCCTTCCACTCGGGATTTCACCGGTAACAAATTGTCTTTATGCATCAACATTTACAGGCAAATTTCAAAAAAGATATTTATTTTTGACCCTTTCACGTTCAAACAACGCAGTTTGCCTAAATCGAAGTTAACTGCAAAGCAATGAATCAGGTCTTTATCTAGCTATCAATTGTTCTTTGGTTTTAAGTATTCCTACCGTTTGACAAAAGCGCTCGTCGTTTTCTTGAGGGCTTCGCTGAGTTTGAGTACAAGCAGTGAGATTCAAAGAATTCTCCCTTTTGTTCCACTCTCTTGCTCCTGGTGGGCAATTGTGGGAATCAACTATTGGCTGACCTGTCGGCTGACAGTTTGTATAAACTCGGGTCATCTTGGTAATAAAGTACAGTGCTTCAATTCGGCCAACCACTAGCAGGACCATGACTGCCAAGATGGACATGAAAACAAATGCTACAAGGATCAGCATATTGGTGTCATCCCCCTCCATTGCGAAGTGCTTTAAAAGAGACCAGGATGAAGATGTCGTGTGTAGAATGCACACACTCTTTCCAAGAGCTATATTTACCGCCACAGTACCAGCTGCATGCTCATGAGCGGCACCAATCACAAATCAGCAGCGTTTGCCACCCGCCACAAAACCAGACACAGACGATATCGAATGATCTGAATCTTAGGCGTAAGGCCAACGCTGAATGAGTAACACAGTACTGCCACCAGTTAGAGCTCACGTCTCAAACGAAATACAGGTGCGGGCTTCAACAATCAAGGGTGTAATTTATGGCTGTGTATAATTTGATTAACAAAATAGCTATGTCACCTTAAGGCGCTATATACGCGTCTTTGTATGTATGTTTTGAGCATGAGTTCAAACTGGTCTAATGCTATTTCGAAGGAAAAACAGCTATATCTGTCTCGATTCTTTAAAATTGTTCCTAACGCCGGAAAATTACATTGCTATCCCTCCCCTTTCCCTATATGTGCCGGTTGTTTCAACATTGCAGGTGCTTTATTGTGATTGGAGTATTTTGTTTTCCTTCACCTACACCTGATTGTTTATCACTGCGGAATTTGATCCTCAGAAAGTTCGAAATAAACAATGCATAACCGGCGTACAAGCAAAAACCGTTCGATATCTTCAATTGCAGTTGTCTTTGCTTGCCCAAAAAGAAGCAGAGGAAATTAAGGCGGAAAGGTCCAAGAAGACGATGCTTTGAACTTAACGTGTGTCAATATATCTCATCAATTTTGTAAGTTTGCGATCGTGGGAAAAAATATTTCGTGATATGTGAAATGTCTATTTTTTTTCTGTGAACTGTGAATAAAAAACCTTCTTATTTTCCGTGAAACATGATCTTTAAAACCAGTCATGAAAGTGATCAGATGTCGCCCTTGCACTCAATAAGATGTCAAATCTACCGAGTTCGGTGATCTTTGTCATGAAAAAAATCGTTTGCTTGGCGCTGGTTGAATTTTTCCTCCATGCTCCGAATTAATTGATCCGCCATACCTAGCGATCGGCTGTTTCACTGAGAAAGAAAGTTTATGCCTGACAATTGAATTTCTCTGCTATGTCACTACATTAGGCCGCGGAGAAAACTTTAAGTTCTAATAGCAGGAAATACAACAGACACATTGACATAGGAAGGACACGACCAGTTATGTCGAGAAAAACAAAGAACGAGAGCGAGTGCGCGTAACTCAAAGACCTATGCACGAAGTAGCAAGAAGCTCAGTGTCGTCGGAGACTTTCCCGGCAATATAATTCCTTGGTAGAGTCAGGTTTCCACCTGCCATGGTTTTTAATGACGTGATTAGAAACGCCGCTGTTAAGTGCAGCTGAAGCACCCAGTGCAAACCTATGCGCGACGTATCGACACCGATGGCGCCAAACTTAGCTGAAACTTCTTCCCTCGCCCTGGTGTAGGACAAACTCGTGCCGGAACGAAGCGAGTAACGCTTAGAAGTGGAAATGTTAAGATTGTAAAAAAAAAAAAACAATTTCAAGCGAGTGTAGCTTGCGCTTAGTCAGAGCAGCGTAACGAAGCAGCATAGCGTAGGGACATGTGGGGGAACCTGTTCTAGCGATCACTAAAGTACATGCCTCACCCAATTGATCAGTTTTTCTTTTGCAAACATAGAGCGCAATGTGATCTTGAAAGAAAGAAATGTCAGACCACCTAGAACACATTGAACAACAAAAACAAAAGTAAAACAACTGAAATAAAAGTGTGAATTGAATAAAACGATCATTATAGAATTGAATGTACCGAAAAATCACACGAATAACAGGTATTGTATTTGCAAATTTCGAAAAATTAAGTTAAAATTCTCGCTGGCCTCGAGAATAAAATAAAATACTCATGCTTGAGGGGTGAATAATTTATTTGTTTTGATTTATTCTCCTGCTATATATGATACGTTCTCTTGAAGATATAAATTCATTTTTTATGAATGAACTATATGGAAAGAATGGGACATTTTAAAACTAATGTTCTCATCATCAACCAGTTTTTTTTTTCACACCCGGCCGCGCTAGCTTAAGGAA
This sequence comes from Micromussa lordhowensis, assembly GCA_964020085.1. Taxonomy (NCBI): domain Eukaryota; kingdom Metazoa; phylum Cnidaria; class Anthozoa; order Scleractinia; family Lobophylliidae; genus Micromussa; species Micromussa lordhowensis. The sequence goes on along the minus strand of OZ026603.1, from coordinate 27,811,012 downwards.
ACAGTATCACGTACACACACCATGCCATTTTAATATTTCATGACCCAATAAATATGCCTATTCAGCCCAGAACTTTACTACAATTTTAACTGTATTTAGATATCGTTTACGCAAAAATGAGGATGGAAATTTACTGAAAGCAAAGGCAACGTTTTTTAAAATTGTCATTAAACTAGACTTGGGCATGAGGATCTGTAGCAACATCCAATGTCGGGTCAGGCTGTGAGTACCGTTGATATAGAGGCGGTCTCAGCTGCGGGATTTGTTAAACCTAACAAGGGAACCTAAGATCGAAGGAGAAAACATTAAATTAAAAGATGTTCTTTCCTTCCACTCGAGATTTCACCGGAAACAAATTGTCTTTATGCATCAATATTTACAGGCAAATTTCAAAGAAGATATTTATTTTTGACCCTTTCACGTCCAAACAACGCAGTTTGCCTAAATCGAAGTTAACTGCAAAGCAATGAATCAGGTCTTTATCTAGCTATCAATTGTTCTTTGGTTTTAAGTATTCCTACCGTTTGACAAAAGCGCTCGTCGTTTTCTTGAGGGCTTCGCCGAGTTTGAGTACAAGCAGTGAGATTCAAAGAATTCTCCCTTTTGTTCCACTCTCTTGCTCCTGGTGGGCAATTGTGGGAATCAACTATTGGCTGACCTGTCGGCTGACAGTTTGTAAAAACTCGGGTCATCTTTGCAATAAAGTACAATGCTCCAATTCCAACCACTAGCAGGACCATGACTGCCAAGATGGACATGAAAGCAAATGCTACAAGGATCAGCATATTGGTGTCATTCCCCTCCATTGCGAAGTGCTTTAAAAGAGACCAGGATGAAGATGTGGTACGTAGACTGCGCACACACCCTTTCCAAGAGCTATATTTACCGCCAAAGTACCAGTTGCATGCTCATGAGCGGCACCAATCACAAATCAGCTTGTTTTTGCCACCCGCTACATAACCAGACGCAGGTGAAAAATTCGGTGAACATTTCTAAATTATTAAATTGTTACCCTTGGTAACTCAATCTGAATCTTAACCGTAAGACCAACGTTGAAGGAGTAAGACAATACTGCCACCAGTTAGAGCTCACGTCGTATGATCAAAAGAAATGCAGGCGTGGCCTTCAACAATCACGCACAGGTGTAATTAATTTATGACTGTGGCTAATTTGATTAACAAAAATAACTGTTTTTCACTTTTAGGCCACCTGAATTTGCCTCTTTGTATGTATGATTTGACAACGAGTTCTAATGCTTTTTTTTTTAAAGAAAACCAGCTATATCCGTCTCGATTCTTGAAATTGTTCCCAACGCCGATAGATTAACTTCCTATTCCTTTCCTATCGCTATATGTGCCCGTTGTTTCGACATTGCAGGTGCTTTATTGTAATTGAAGTATTTTGTATTCCTTCGTCTAACCTGATTGTTCTGATCCAGTGTCATAACCACCACAATAATATCAACGCATTGTTGTTTGGGCTCTGTCACTTTGATCTCATCGGCCTCTGTCACTTTGATCTCATCGGCAATTTTCTTGCTCGTAAACACTTGGGCGCAAGT
>OZ026603.1:27794451-27804451 GCA_964020085.1 Micromussa lordhowensis | reverse complement strand
TGGCAAATACGGTTTTTGGCAAAAAGAAAAAAAGATTTTATGTTCAAAATCATTGCATGGCAATGATTAACGATTAACTTTCTTCAAAAAATAGACGTATTTTTATATATATTTTTTGTATTTGTATAATTTCAGGTTAGTAATGGCGCCGAGTGTGTGTTGATCAAGAAAAGCTGGTTTCTCAAGCACTCTAACGAAGCGACACTTCGCAAACTAAGAAATCAGGTAGTTAGCGCCAAATTCATTTATTTATCCGCGCTGTGCACTCGGACACCATGCTTATTCCCTGAATTATGCGCATGCGTTAACACTACACTGCAGTTACGTTTGATACTATCAGACTGTCTGATACTTGTTGATACGACTTAGCTTGATACTACTAGACTATGTAATTTGTGATAATCGGTATTGACATAAATTAATATTTTGCCGACACGGAACAGAGAACCGGGTGCGAGCGTAGTACGCTAGGGTTCATGGGTAGTACGTTTGTAAAAAGGGACGGTTGAGAAACTTGTGACATTCAACGGTCAGCCTTGCCACTACCATTTTCCCATTTAGGTTTATTTTTATTGTGTAATTTAGCGTCATATGATTTGCATTTCATTCTCTTGTTTATAGACCAACCTTAAAACCCCAAAGGTAGCGCCACTGCATTTGTACACGGTCCCTATTTTTCCCAACAAGGGTTTTTTGGGGGTTTACGTGTTCGGCTTTGGCGCATGTAGGACGTTACTTGATGTATCTTACCCACTTTGTTGCAAGCCTATTGTCACAATTAAACATATCTTGGGCTTGGCTGACCAACGCGCCCATGCCTGAACTTTTGAGTGTGTTCGATTGTGTAGTAAAGGCAAAATACTTTGTTTTCTACAGTACTCATTTTTGTGCGTGGTTACTGGCTCTAGCCAGTCGCCACTATGTCATCGCGTCTGTGAGTAAAATAGTCCGTGACTTTTCGGAAGCTTTCGGAGCAATCTCACGAAGTGAGACCGAGAATACCTCGAGATTTAAACGAGTTCGTTTAACTCATTCCCGGCAGAGCCCCGGATTTTGGATTTTCACCTTTAAAACGCGAGTTTTAATGAAAAGAACTACCTTTTACAGCTAAGAATTGTTACCTATTCATTGAATATCGCATTTTGAGTAAAACCAACACGAAAGCTTAAACTACTTTCGTCACTGAGCTCATCTTATTTTGGTTTTAGTTTTACATTTTTCTTTTTTCCATTTCCATATTTCTGTTGTTGATGTTGTAATTTAATCAGCTTAGGTTTGTAAATAGTGTAAATAATATAATTGTGAAAATCTCTGAATGTGGCGTATTCGTGTTTACTTAGACTTACTAGTTTTTATTTTTATTTCTCGTCGTATATAGATTCCTCCATATCCAAGCCAAGCTACACTGGAACAGAAAATGCAAGATCAAGCGAACTGGGATTCGTTCAGAACACAGACGATCAATACTCTTCTGGATACACTTCACTTATGACACATCATCAGTTGTTATATGAAGGCTTATATGAATTAGAGCTAATTTAATAATTGGCTTCAATATTGAGAACACACAGGCGATCAATACTCTTCTGGATACACTTCACTTATGACACATCATCAGTTGTTATATGAATGCTTATATGAATTAGAGCTAATTTAATAATTGGCCGACTGCAATATTGAGAACAAACAGAGTATTTGGAGAAAATGTCGAGTTTTTAAATAAAACAGGTCGTCCAACGTAAACTAAATACTGAGAAAACAGGCATAAGTCTTAAACATCTTCTACACACATGAGACCGAATACCATATGTAAAAAAGTCGCTTTCAAAAAGTTTATTGACATAGTTCCAGCCTTATTTCCCCTCAGCAGGAAAAGGACCCAGGTTCAGTGGTTGACCTAACTTTAAGATGAAGTTGACCTGCCTTTCAAAGCTGTTCAAGTTTGCTGGAGAACCCATTTGGTGCAAACACCTTTCTGGGTCTTTTCTTGACTGACATGGCTTTCTAACTCACGAATGTATGAGCGGTCTGTGGTATTAATGACATCAGCATACATACGTGAAAGTACAAATACAATATTTCCTATCGCGAGAACAAGGAGAGTTAAATCCAGATTGGTCTATACCGAAGCCAATTTACCAGAGTATTCTTTTAGCCTACCACCAAACATAGTACTAACTATTTAAAAGATTGAAAATATCAAATTTTCGGCGCGGTACAATATATTGATAGTATGACAGGTACAAATGTACATAAAAACAAGTACCGGTATTTTAGAGCTGACGGAATTTTTCCACTTATTTATTTTTAAACTGTTAATTCAATTTCAAAGATAAAGTTATATGTTTATATTATATTTATGTTTCTACATACAATAAAAAGGAATATTTTAAACTACTCGCTGATTTTTATACTTCACTTGAAACGCCAAGAAGACAAATTTATTCCAATATGAGAGGCAATGTTCCCGCTATAGTCTATAGGCCTATTTTACACAGAAGTGCAGTAGCTCTCGTAAGCTGCTATTGTTTGGTCAGTGTAGCGTCTAGGGGCATTGTCTCTGTTGTTTGTTGTATTATTCCCTTGAAGGATATCGAACCACTAATGTGAGACCTCACGAGAGCTGCTACCGCATCCTTGTAGCAAGGAGCAAGCTTTTTTGCCATTCAGATCGCAAAGAAATAGAAACAGTTATCCCAGCTGCCCGAGTCAAATATTAGCCCTCTATGATTTCTGGCATATTCTATTATTATCACCAGCCGTAGGCGAGGCAAAAACAGCCAATTGAAAGTACTAGTGCTTGCACACTATAACTTCAAAAGATCTGTTTCCGCCCTAATGGCGTGGCAATGACGGAGCACTTTACAACAGAGCTCAATTTCGACTCCATTGCTACCTTTTGTAGTTTTTTTAAAGCGTGTGACCATCCCGACCAGGGATTCCTCCCAACAAAAATACACCGTCTCGACCCTTCATTTGTGGGAATCGAACAAGTGCATTTCACACTCTGATTCTCCTCGCTTGGTCAAAAATCCTCATTCTAGTCCTTTCATCATTAATCGAATTTCCACTTGTATGATTCGTATTTACTGCTACTACGGTCATTCGGTATTTGAGTGGTACGTAACTGCAATGAAATTTGGTTGACGTGAAGGAAATCCACTGTAGAAGCCCTCACACCTATCAACAGAAAAATAGGGTCTCAAAAGCGGCTGATGGCTTTTATGGCTAATGGTTGATATTTTGCTTTTAACGGCGGACAGTCAATTTATTTTCCTTACGGTTAACAGACATCTTAAAAATTTATTACCATTGTTTTAGAAAGGTAAAAATTAATTTCCATTGTTTAAAAAGTAAAGAATTTATTTTGATTACTGTAAAACATATTTAAGGTCTTTATTCCGGGATAGAAAAAGGTATTGTTATATTATAGTTGTACTGCCAAGCCACAATGTCTTGAAAGAGATCTTGAGACTTTCCTTTTCGGGCCTATCACTTTAACCGTTAACATTTTTTTTTACAGCTAACAGTTATGATTTTTCACTTTTACGTCTAACGGCTAAATTTTTGGCACGTTTTACGCCGGCTAAGTGCAACAATATTCGAGCTGTTAGCGATCTGAAATTCCTACTGATAAAGGATAACTAGGTCGATTGCTTTACTTGACTCTGAAGAATATATAAAGTGATTTTTACATTTTGATCTATATCGTCATTATCAGTTGTAAATTTACTTACATTCCACATAGTTTGGTTCTCACATGTCACTTGTTTGTTTTCAGATCCTAGCAGGCTCCACTCTCCGAGTAATCACAGAACGCTGTTTAAGTTGCGTGATTCTCAGCATGAAAATCTCCTGAACCTAACGATTTAAAAGACAAATAGTTAACAACTATTCGCCTCAGTGTCGGTGGCTAGCGGTGGATATTTACCTCGCCGCGAAGTTGTTTTAGTTTATACTAAAACAGTGAGATAATAAACACCAAAAACAAATTAATTTGGACGATTTCTTCACTTTTCACGGATGCAAACCGGACGCCATTTTCTCTCGAGTTGCTCGGAGGTAAATAGCACAGGATATCCGGAGTTTGACGAGCCAATCAGCGCCCGCCATCAACGCTATCCACTGTTTTAGTATATACTAATTTGGCTTATTATTCTTTTCAAGCTAAAACTAACCAATGTAAACTGATCTGTTCCATGCGTACTAAGTGCCATTGGTATTATATAGTGTTGAACGTAGCTTGTAAACAGGAATTGCGCTGAAAAAAACGTACTTTTGAAATGAGCCACGATTGGTTAATAGTTTTCAAAAGTCAGCCGTTGACCAATCACAGTCCCGTTTAATTTAAGGTGGCTCGAAACAGTTTCCAGCACTTTTCAAGACGTAGACTTGGATGGGTCATTATAAGCACTCTGTGTCGATTGATGCCAAACTCACAGTAGCAGAAAACTGCACAATCATTGGTGAACATGTTGCTGTCAAATTAGTGTGGCACGGTGGGTTACCATAGCAGCAATATGACCTGCTAAAAACACCGTTAATTTTAGCTTTAAGCGCTTATAACACTAAAACGAGTTCGGTGACCCCTATTTTTTATAATTTAATTATGATAAACATGAAAAAAATTTAAGGTGGCTCTGAACCCACTCCACAGACTTTTTTTAAACTTTGCAATAAGTTACATCTTATCATGCTTATCTTAATTCGATAACAAAAAATAGGGGTCACCGAACTCGTTTTTGAGTTATGAGCGCTTAAAGCTAAAATTAAGGGTGTTTTTAGCAGATCATATTGTTGTTATGGTAACCTGTCATGTAAAATAGATGATTGCAACTTGTTTATTAATGATTGGGAATTTGTATGATACCATTACTGTAGCATCACTTGTTAAACAGTAGCAGTATTCAGCCTTCAAAATATCGCTGTTAGAAAAGTGCTGGAAACTGTTGCCAGCCTCCTTGGCCCGGCCCACACTACGCCAGAGGGATTTGAAAACGGAGGTTTTACTCTGAAACGCATCAAATGTTTCCCGTCCACACCACGCCGGAGGAATTTAAAAACGCAACAATCACCGATCATTTTGGATTTATGTTTGAGGAAAACTCGGGCAGGGAAATCACATGATTATCGTGTGGTCATTGTTTTCAAAAAGCTCCGTTTTCAAAATGTTTTCCTTACACACGAAAAACACAAGCCGGCGTTTTCAAATTCCTCCGATTTGAAGAACGTTTTCGAAAAGCACCATTTTCGTGACGGATTACTTGTTGTGCACGGTGGGCCTAACTGTGGAAATATGACTACGTTTTCAAATTTTTCCGCCGTATAGTGTGAACGCTGCACTAGACTACCCGCCCACTCCCCCTTAAATAAATCAGTCATATCTGGGGCTCTGTGAAATAAAACTATGGAAGTGGAGAAATCGTTTGTTACCTGTTTGTTCAGCGCGCAGTGAAACACAAATATCATCAGACCTTGCAACGAGTTCGAGATGGCAAACATGTATTTGAAGAATATTGTGTCAGAGTTGAAAGCCAGGAGACCGAATGCCCACGTAACGCCGAGCAACGGAAGAGAGACGATGGCCGCCTTTATGCCCGCGCGGACTTTCTGAAGCTGAGTTCTGGTGAGCATGACATGTGTTGATAAGGCTTTCCTTAAGATGATGATCAGTAAAGTTAGGTTGATCTGAAAAGTGAAAGTTAGCGTTAAAGAAAGTCACGTGATCATCCAATAACTCACGTAATATCATGGGTGACAAATTACTCCTTAAATTTGGCGCGAAATTTCAGCGTTAATTTATACAGTTTCACGTGTGAAATTATAAAATTGTCATGGCAACGTTCGGCGCGAAATTTCTCGACAAAATAAACAAGTCAAAAACCCACGATTGTAAGTGTAATTTGTCACCCACAATATTAAAAGGTAATCAAATGGTATACTCGTGAAATTAGAAAGTAATTTCACTTGCGTTTTGTCAAAATTCTAATAAGTTCCCTCACCTAAAGGCTTGGAAAATTAAAAAAAAAAAAAACTTCAAAAAACGCGAGTGAAATTGTTTCCTAATTTCAATAGTCACCTTTTTGATCGACACATACTAATCCCTATCATAATTCACTTAGTATTTTGTGGGTATGAACCTAACCACTCTTTTTCGTCCAAAGATGAACGTGTAATACGTGTAATTTTTTATGGAGCCTTTACTTTTACTTTCATTGCATCGAAAATTTGGTAGAGTATTCCATTGATTTTAAAAAAATTACATTATTACCCCTTTTCCAAACAATGCAAGCGTTATCTGCTAAATTCGCAATCTGTTTCCTGGAATACATTGATTTTAGTTTACTTTAGTTCTTTTGTTCTATTGTTTCATTTGACTCATATATCCACATATCCTTGTTTACTTTAGCACTTTTACTCTGTAAAACTATTTTTATTACGCTTATTGTCTATGCCGCGCCAGTTAGTTTAACGTGGCAGTGACCAACTCGGAAGCATCTGCTACTTTGGTCACTGCGCACATTTTAATTCCGTTAATTTCAGTCTTACTTTATTTTGATTTTGTTTTATAATGTACCTACTGTAATGTAAATTCTATATAACAGTGCAAAATAAAAGATTTCAAAGATTTCAAAAAAATAATACGTATGGGTTATTGACCAAGTGTGAGGTCAAGATGGCTGGATATTGGACGAGTTCTGTTTTTGAGTGTTTATGGACCGAGACGGAGTCGAGGTCCATAAACACGCAAAAAAACGAACGAGGCCAATATCAAGCCATCTTGACCGAACAAGCTTGGTCAATAAAGGATTTATTACATGGCTTTCGGGGAAATTTTTCTTGCGGGACAAGACGGGTAGTCCCGAGCAGGCAAGATGGCTCCATCTTGCCCGCTCGGGTAGCCAATCACAGCACAGGATTTGATTCATCTTAACCGCTCGAGGAGCTAGCCATATAATCTGAGTTTTGTTATGGTTAACAAGGTGGTTCTAACTTGCGAGTCTGTATGAAGGGAAACCTTTCGATTAGAGATACAGGTGGCTTATTGCAAGGTTCTATCGTTTGACTCTTAGGCTATTCAAGAGTAAAACTCAAATATCCATGTCAAACTCCATTTAAAACTTGAAACAAAGAAAGTTCTGTTGAACATGAAATTAAGCCAACGTCACGGGATCTTGCTAGGTTGCTATTCAGTAATTATGCAACATATCATTCCATGTTCTTATTTACCAGTAGCACGACGGAGGCAGGAGCGACAAATGACCATATCAGACCCCTTTCTACCGTCAGCCAACAAGTTTTAGTCTTTGAAGAGCTACGCACGTAACCTTTGCCACGAGAAATGGATAATGTTACGAAAACAATAACTGCGGGGACACCTAAAAAAGTGAAAGAAAAAGTTATCCATAAGTTAAGAGGTGAACAATTCAATTTAGAATGCAAATATATTGCAGAGAAAAGATTTGATTGCGTCTTCTGTCCTACCCGGGTGAAGTTTTCAATTACCATTTTTCTTATCTTTCTTTGCTGTTTTTGTTTCTTTCTATGCCTTTTTAGGCGTATGCATGGGTGAAAGGGGGATCATGGAAATCCAGAGGGCAATTTTTATTTTAAACATTTTATATTTTAAAGATAACAAAGTTGAGAGTAAGGTGACTAATAAATCCTTTGATAGTTAACTGAATCAAAGCGGTTACTGCTGAAGAGAAGTAAAATTAGGATTTACGTTTCATTTTTTTCTAAGAGGGCTCCGGAACGAATCCTGCAATCTAATTTTTTTTTAGTACTGTTTCTCAGTTCTTAGCACCTGATTTTCGTATCTCTGACCACGGTCACGCAGTTACGCGCGCGCAATGTGTGTGTGGAAAAGGTCAACAATTATGAAAGTGATTTGAGAGAGAAAGGAAAAAAAAAAGGAAATTAATTTACCGGCTTAGGGTCGGACCTTATACTGAAAAACTGCGACCTCGGACTTCAAAATGCCTCCACTTTTTCACAGTACGGACCTCCCAGCCGGCAAATAACATATATCAGACTTGGTTCCAGAATTTTAAGTACTTACCCCAACCTAGAAGATAAAAATATTTGATCTTGTCCTCGTGATTTGCAGCAATGACAGTTGTGATGCAGTAGAGCAGAATTCCTTCACAAAGCATCCAACAGAAGGCAGACAGTAACATGAAGTGCAGAGAGACTGCGACCAGTTTGCAGTAGGTCTGATCAATGAAAAAATATTTACCTGGTGTTAGAAGTCAGTCATTAACCACTGGTTGAAAGTAAAATATCGCATGTGTTTGTCAGTTCTATCGTGATACATAACGGGTTGAACATCTTCAAATAATGTTACGTTTTTTACATTCTCTCCAGAAGTGCGGCCTAATTCTAACTGACGCCCTCCTAGGGTTTTTCGGGATATGGGATACTTAGGTAAAAAATGTACGGGATACAGTATATTTAGGCGGAAAGTTAATTGAAAAAGACGGGATATTAAGTCAGCAGCAAAAATGTTAATTTTAATTTTTGAATCTGCATGGAATTAACGGGATACCAAGAGATTATATGATCCTGAGAGAACACATCCCCGCGCCCTGTGATAATCTTTTTTAATCTATTAAGGTGGCTGGAAACAGTTTTCAGTATTTTCCCAGACTCTGTATCGGTTGATGCCAAAATCATGGTATCAAAAAACTGCCCAATCATTGGTGAACAGGTTGCTGTCAATTTTGCAGCACAATAGGTTACCATAGCAACAATATGATCTGCTAAAAACACCCTTAATTTTAGCTTTAAGCGCTTATAACTCAAAAACAAGCTCAGAGACCCCATTTTTTGAATTGTCATCATCATGATAAGATGCAACTTTTTACAAAGTTTAAAAAATTCTGTGAAGAGTGTTCAGAGCCACTTAGAATTTTTTTAGTTATAAGCGCTTAAGCTAAACTTAAGGGTGTTTTTCTGAGGTCATATTTCTGCTATGGTAACCTATTGTGTCATGAAAATGATAACAACATGTTCACCAATTATTGGGCAATTTATTGATACAATGATTTTCGCATCAACCGATAAAAAGTGGTCATAATAACCCATCAAAATCTAAGTCTTGGAAAGTACTGGGTCTCGGTCCCATGATCGCGCAGCCAATGCCCAACGGTCAACGAGTCGCATCTAAATCCAAAACTGGAAGGATAGAGGATCTCGAGAGTTAAGAGAAAAAAAACAAGCTTGTTCTGAACTACTGCACTGTTAGCACTGGAAATCATTTTCAAAGCGCTGGACAGGAAATTATTCATTCCCCTGCATGAATGACTGACAGAAAGCGCCAAGCCGGATTCTTATTTCTAACCCGCTTGAAAGCAATTTCTCGGAAAGTATTGAACGGATTGAAGCGAACTCTTTCGAAAGGTATTTCAAAGCGCAGGACAGCTAAAATATTTGTTTCTCGCTTGTTAGAACTTTCGTTTCGAAAAAAACGGTGCCACTGTTTGCATATTTAATTTCGAAAGTGCTGTTTACCAGGAGTATCAAAAATTCGTAGTTACGTATAAAATATTGTTTGTCCACCAAGAAATATTTTTGTAATATTCACCATGATTTAAAATTGTATTCCCTAATTTTAAAGGCACTTGACAGTTTTTCGGATTCAGATTCGTTAATCTACTCTCTGGTGTTACAACAATGTTAATTTATTTGCGAGAGTTAGCAAGAACTGTAAATAAGCACGAAGACTTCATACAAAGGTGTAATAAACCTGATGTTTACCAGGTTTTTGCAGGCCCATGGCGAAAACAGCTGCTCCTCTGGAACTATCGCACCATTTGGAACGAGAGAAATTCCTTTGGAAAGCATTTTCAAAGCGCTGGGCAGGAAAATTATCTTCTATGTGTTTATGCTAAGTTTACTTGGAAAATAAGTCTTGTCATTTCTCTGCATGACTGTTTCACACGAGGCGCCATGGCTTAGCTCACTCTAAAGTGTTTTCTCCAAAAGTAATTAACGGACT
>OZ026603.1:27779451-27789451 GCA_964020085.1 Micromussa lordhowensis | reverse complement strand
CAGTTCCTACATGTGGGAAAACAACAGACCGAATCAACTTCAGCTGATATTTTGACATTTTTCGTTAATTTAATATGTAAACACGAGAGACCATGTTTTCCAAGCATTGAGAATACTATACACGACTCTCTTCTTGTGACGCGCAGCAAAATATTTTTGACAAACTTGAAGGTGTTTGAAAATGTGGTAAGACACTGTATCGAGTGTTTGATATATCTTTCAATCGAAACTAAAAACATGAAGAAAACAACAGAAAGATAGAATCGTAAAAAAATTATTTTGACGTCAAAGCGTTCCTTGAATTCAGTGAAAGCTAGCAAGTTACTTTCGTTCTTCATTAATTCCGATGCCTGACGTTTTATATTCCTGTGGAATACCATGCTTCGTAGTTTATTTTGTATTTTGTAGTTTCGGTCTCAAGTGAATTTTGCCAAAGAGGTAAAGAGAGCAAGTTTTCGGTGAAAGTTATGTTATCGTCATAACATTGGCCAAAAACCAAATAAAACTAAAATCCAATATTCTCACTGCCGATAAATTAATTGGCCTGAGGTTGAACACCCTATCCAACACAAAGCAATACTTTTATATCCTTGTTGCCAGATATTACATATGGTCCTGCAAAACAAAGTACTGACAAAAATAGAAAGATTTCCTAGTTTTCTATCTTCTTTGCTACCTTTTTACTTAAGTTCAAGTTCATGCCATGCATGCACGAGAATAGATTAGTAATTTAGCTGAGAATTCGTAGTAATGATGTTTATATCTTCATAGCTTACTGAATACATGTATGCAGTCTTGCAGTACTCTGTTAGTAATGTATTGTACGTCTCTGTAAGTAAACGTTGTTATTTATTCGAGTTTGTTATAATCACCCTGTATCCATCGATGACGAACAGAATCATCATTTTATTAAATTGTTCAATCGACTGGAAAAAAATCGTAAAAGATCTAGGTCAGTTACCTGGATCAAAAATCCAAACACCGTCGCGGTTATGATTCCCTTTGTTTAAAATTACTTGACTTTGAGAATTTAAAATGTGTAACACTTTGCTGACTATTAAATCATTCTTTTAAAATTCCAAAAGGTTGTAGGTATAGTGAGTTCCTTTCAGCCGAAGCTAGTTGAAAATTAAAATATTTTCTCGGCTCTAAGAACGTAAAATATATCCTTGAATGACTCTTAAATTCTTTGCCTTCCCATTCATTGTTGTAAATCAATGGTGATTTTTACTGCATACAGCACCTTGATATGACGGTTTGGTCTGACTATCTTTGCGACGAGATTCTTCATCAATACGGTGACGGATGAGTCGTCGTCTCCTTCCATCTCACTCGCGATGTGTAAGCCATAGTCATCCAACATCTCAATCAGCCTTGAGACGACAATGTTAGGACGAGTCTGAAAGATCAAAGTCAGCGCGGTCTCGATTATATTAACCGTGCCAGTTCAGAAGTTCAGAACCAGAATTATTCTTATATTCTACGTTCAGTCCTTTCGTGCCGTCGGGGGGACAAGACTGAGTACACCCCGGCTTTCGTAGCAACAGTGGTGAGAAAGGCTGACATTCCTCTGATATTGCCCTGACATATTCCCCTCTATTATTTCCCTCCACACGCCAACACTTAAAAGTAAATCAACAAAATAAATGTATCCGTTTAGCTTTCCAAATTCTTGGATTTGAATGCAACGGGACAATTTGTTAAATTAAAAACAGACGATTTCTGTCTTATTACAAACTGACTGGATATCTGGACATAGTTCTGTGTGCCGGTCGGTTCAAAGCTATAAACAACCCCTCAACCAAGTCTGGAACGATAATTACAATTCCGCCTTATCATAAGCACCTCGAGGTTGTTCAGTCGCTAGCTAGCAGTTTGCCTAACTTACTGCTTACCTTCAACACACGAATGAAACTATTATGCGTAACAAATAAGTGTTCTTCTGAGCCGTTCATGCCTCCGAATATTAGAGGAAACGGATATCAAAACACGAGGCAGGGCATGTTTGTATTGTACGCGTAAAGTGTAAATCTCAGCGCGTGCTTTTGTCATTGATTCGATTATTCTGCATATATTATCTATATTTTCTGTAACTAGTTATAAGGCAAGAGAGAGCATAAATAATAATGATTGTTGTTGTTGTTGCTGATATGAAGCCGATACAAAAAAGCACATGCCAACACTGGGGTGAACAAAAACTTTCCTTTGTGATCGCTGTGTCAACCTCGCCCATGTGGAATACAAGCGGACTGTTTTTAGACACATCGTGGATACGTGATTTGTTCACATCGGGCTACGCTGTCGGTGAATAAATCACGTATTTCATTGTTGCCTAAAGATAACCCTTACTTATGTGTTGCGAGACATTTTCATTAAACACATACTTTTGTTGAATTTGCTGCTCTGGATGATCAAGGGGAATTCTTCCTAGCTTTTGGTTTATCCTCAACCCCTTCTTGCCGGGTTTTGCACTTGATGTTTAGTCTTTTTTGACATCTAATTCATCGGAGGCCACCCATATAGTAGCCCCGCAGTTTGCTCTCGGTTGACTCGTATTTACTACTGTTTGCTTGCGGCTAGTTTTTAAAGGTAGGGCGACTATATGGGACACTATACGTTGCCCTACCATGAAGTACTTGCAAATTTTATCAACATTCAAACGAACTGTGATCGCGTGATCACAGAAATCAAAACAATCAATAACCAGGGATTAAGTTGTCTAGTTACTAACATTAAACTGAATACTAAAAATCTACAAAATTCAGAAAGTTGAACTAATATTTCTCGTGCGACACGAACGAGTAAGTACACCTTGATAGATCGCACAAGCAAACATGCAAGGAAACAAACAATTATTAGGCCGAAGGTTCAGTTCCTACCTTGCTGTCAATTTCTCCCCAAGTCGCTTTATTTGCGCTATCCAGCAAATTGCTGGCAATCTTGTAAACAGATGTGAAATTCATTTCACTCGAAGTGTTATTTCCATTAGATTTTTGAAAGTCCACTAGTCGTAGAAGAGTATGCAGGCTTGTCATTAACACTGTTTCGCTCAATGTCTTGTTGTCTTGAGGAGTGGTAATGCTACTAAGTTCTGTCAGGACTTCACTTGCATTCTTTTCCTGGGGAAACTGCAGAGATAAAATCACGAAACAACAACAATTAAGCTAGAACGATACAGGTATATATTACTAGATGTGACCAGGCTTTCTTCTAGGTGTTCAGCTGGTGTTTCTAGGTGTTCAGCTGGTGCATGCGCACTTCTCTGTCACTGCCCCGTTCCCTCCTTGACCACCGTCACTCAAGAAAGTCCCTTGCTTGCTCGACCCTGTCCCAATTGACTAAAACCCAAAACTGGACGCAAAGCCTTAGATTCACATGTTAACAGATATTTTTTTTCTCACTATCTTCTCATTTCTCGGTTATATAATCAGACAAATTCAGTGCCCAATTACGGTTCTCAATTTCTTTTCTCCAGTCTCTTTGTAGATAATTCTTACAGGGACTTACTTGCCTGATTATATCCTGCAAAAAGTTTCCTCTCACAGAAGAAATAGCGAAATGCCTCGGCTTTAGAATATTAATCGGCTGTAGACGCTGTTTTAAGCTCTGTTATTTAAAATTTAATTCCAGCTGGTTATGTTAACCACACACCTTCTCTATTATCTTGCTAATCGTCTTCGATAAATGGCAGCCAGTGTACACACCATTTATCCAGTCACCATCAGGCTTATCCGGTATTTGTGCTAAAAAAAATAAAAAAGTAAAAATACACATTGATATAAAAGATAAGCTATGACTCCACAGCTTTATAGAAGCACGAAAGCCGCGATTTGTGTCAATCCATGACAATGAAACAGTTTTAGCACTGGAAACCGATGACATGTAGCTTTCATAAGATAAAAATATCAAACTCCTCTAATGAACTCCCCTTACCCGCTTCGAAACTGAGATGGCTATAGCTAGAACCCGGTCTTATGGACCGTGACAGGCTAACCTTGGCAACGAACGTTCTCAGCCCAGTCACACATCTTCATAGTTCTGTTGAACATCAAACCAAGAGGACAAAACTTTCGTTGAGGGATGCCAGTGGAACAGGTAATAAACTCGCAGCAGTTGTACGGGTCTGGGTACCTTCCATCAGCATTTTCTTGACAAAAAGTATTTTCTGTGATTAAATTGAAAAAGCAACGTTTTTTCACTCCATCCACTATAATACGTTTGAAAGAAAAAGCATTGCCGCGAAAATAGAGCAGTTTACAATTATTTATGTTGTTCGTAATTTTAATCGTTATTTTTTTTCTCTGATCACCAAGATTGAGGCCTCGTCCACACTATGTTGGAGAAATTTGAAAACGGCGTTTTCACCCCTGAAACGCGCGTATGCATGAAATGCTTTCCACACTACGCCGGAGAAATTTGAAAACGCAACAATCACCGGTCATTTTGGATTTGGTTAGGAGGAAAACTCGGGCAGGGAAATCACATGATTATTGTAATGTTGAGTTGACTTGTAGTTATGGTGTTTGAAGAATGGTGTTGGAAGGGCTGAAAATGGATCTTAAAAAGTAAATAGAAACTTTTGCATGCAGCATCTCAATAAGTGCTTAATCATTCTCTGTACCTTTTAGTACATTAAGCAACACATCATTTGCTCTTGTGAATAAAGCATTACAATGATAATTGCTGCCATTTCATCGATATCAGAATAAAGACCTTAGACCTCGCAGCACGTATACTGCTATGATTGACCAACTGATTTGGTCAGCTGAAATGAACATTGTCGGAAGCAAGTAAGCCCTTACATTGCATAACTTACCCTTATACCTCTATAACCGAAGAGGTTTTTGAAAATCAGAATTAACTTTAGAATCTTATACATATTAATGCGGCAGTTAAGTTAGCAAACTAAAAAAACACAATTGCGTACTACATTTTACAAATTAAAAAGAAGCCACATGTAGCAGCTCTAAATGTACCTCAAAACAAAGAAAACCTACCGTCATTGTCTTCGTGTGGTGAAGAACTCGTATTAGAGGAAACCTACAATAGGAAAACAGAGTAGTAACATACGAACGCAAAAAGAAAAAAAAATTTAAACACTGTAATAATCAACACTGGAGGCGAAAACACACAAGACCGTAAAGTTTGCTAACGCACCGTAAATTCGCATACCAATAAAAACAACACAAGTTTCCGGCTGTACATTGTGGCTTTTGTCATGCACTTAAACCCACGAAGAAGTTTCTTTTCAAAATATAGTGCTTTCAGTTTTTAAGTGACGAGTTTGTTTTCACACGACCTGTAAATCAACTTGCACGGCAGGCGGTTGTTAAGATGCGTCTCTGTAAATGTAATTTCCGTTTCTTGTACTGCGTCCTCGCATGATAAAACATAATTTATCGCATAATCGCATAATCAAAGACTTCAATAGGTGATTATATCGCTTGGAGGACCGTGGTTTGAAATAATTCTTATTACGAGTTTTGCCCCCGAGGAATGAAATATCGCGAAATTGCGGAGTATGGGAAAATCAAAATCCTGCAAAAAATCAATTCTCAGTTACTAACGTAAGCAATATTTTTTTTAACATGATGTTCCATAACTCCATAAAATAAGTGAATTTTTCTTGCTAAGGGTGTATAACTGTCAATTACATTCAAGTGGTGCTCAAAGAAACGCAAAAAGGTTCTCAGTCTACACTACAAGTGAACACTTGTAGTTGGTTTAAATGGGGGTCCTTTGGGTAAAGCAAAGGAACATTGAATTGGAGAGGGTTTCTTTATTTTTCAAATATTGTTGCTTTGTTTAGTGAAAATGTCAACTTTTCGGCGTGGAAATAATAATTAACAGTTGCAGATTCAAGCTGCGCCATCTCCGGTAACAGCTCATCACAAGAGCGCGTAACACTCTATAATAGAGTGCTGTTGTGGTTGATAAGGACTGTCCTCAGGGCAGAGTAGATTAAAGTCAAAATCACTGCTAGAACAAAGACAAAGTTGGGGAAATTGAATTCACAGGGAGTCTGTTACTGAAAGACAGTAAACTCACGGCCAGGTTTGTCGGGTTGAGAAAAGCAGTAAGATGTTCTACTGCGGAAATGGGATTTTTGAAACTGAGATATGTTTCCTAACAGCCTGCACACGGTTCGAAAATATATAAGAAAAGATTGAATTTTTATAGTTGAACAAATTGAATAGTTCAAGAGCAATGTTATCATTCTCAAAACGATATTTAGATTTGCTGATGATGTGAATTCATTCATGGCACTCAACGTACGTTGAACTGTAAGTCAGCATTTGCAATAGGTATAAGTATTAAAACATTGTTCTGAACAAGATCGAATTTCTCTTACATTATTCAAACTCCTTTTGCTGAAATCTTGTTATCTAAATCAAATTTCCAAGTAACAGCCGTCAAAAATAATATTCTGGTCGAAATGTTTCATGATTATTTAGATTCTTATTAAAAAAAATACTACTTACTAACGTGCCAAAAAAACGGCTGGCAAAACGGCAAGAGATCCTTTCTCGTCAAAAAAACACAACATGGATAAAGGACTGACTCAGAAGTAAACGTTTAGTATAGAGTATAGAGCTTACTGAGAGCTAGCCATAGACAAAAAAAGTGAAATAAAAGACGGAGAAAAAGAAAACTAAAGTACTTTAAGTTTTGTAACATGTAGCATGCCAAAATACAGATTCTCCCTTCTTGTTTTCCTATAGTTCTTGTATTACTAGTTATGAGAATGTGACCGTTTGCTTTCATGATCGTAGTATACAAATCTGTAATGATACTCAGTGGGGAATAATACAATGATCAACCTTAATTAAGGCTGAAATGGATCACAGAGAACAAATCATAACAGGAAAACCATTCTCAACATTACCCGTAATATTAAAATGACGCCGACAAATCACCACGAAATCTAAAAATACAAAGTATCGTAAAACCTACAATTATCATACGATTAAAGTTCTGAAAGATTTAAAGTATGTAAAATGTGAAATATCCTAATGTACTGGGGTAATCTTAGAGTTGCAAACACATTCTAAGCTTACAAGGAATTATCAAAGCATGCCTTACGAGATCCAGCAATATTAGGAAACCGAGCAAACGCGAGCTAAAGGTAAATATGATTATTTTTCAAAGTCATCGAGGAAGCGCTGTACTCTTCATAAATACAGTACATTTGTGACATTTGCTTGTTAAATTAAGACTCAGAATCATCTCGCAGTTTGAAACCTCCTGTTTGGGCTCTGTCAGTGATCGGGACCGTTTTCAGATCGGAAGAAATGATTGAATGGTATTGTCATTATGTATCACTGTTTAGAAAAGACTTTTCATTAAAATTCACCAAATGCGCATCTGTGTTTGTCTTTGACAGAACGGTGGGTTATGCACTGTCTATGAGCGATGAAAACCAGAAAAACGTGATTCAGTTCTCGTCATATTTGAAGTCGAGGAAGGTCCATTGATCTGCCAGAAACAACGTTTGTTATAAAGTTGGTAAAATGTCATTTGGAGCAGTCTTTGGCGTGTCTATCGTCGTACATTTGTACTCAGTAAATGGTAAGCTCTCTTTTTGATTTAATTCTCTTCAATGAGTCAACATTCTGTAGACGAGTTTTTCAAACAATATATACTATTATAGGGTTAATTTGAATTCCTTTTGCAAGGAGATTCTCTCCTTTTATTTCTTCCTTTCTATACATATTTTTTCAGTAACTGCTTGCCTGCGGACTAAAATGTTCAGTTTATTGACTTATCATTACTGGCCGGATGAATAGATTTATACCGAACCGAGATTTATTTGAATATTGCATTCTGTGTTAGAAATTTGAAATCAACTAAACGGCTTCACTCAGCAGGGAGGTCACTCAGCTTTGGTCAATTTCCTTTGGTTGTTCTTTAGTCAGTGGCATGAATTTGACGTTTTGTGGGACTCATCCTGTATAAAATCTGCCAAGGCCGCAATACAATGAAAACAATTAATTGTACCAATGATATTCCACAATATTCATTGTGAGAGCAAATTTACTGGGGACGTCTAAACGACAGACACTAAAAAGAAAGAAAGGAAAAAATGAATTTTCAATGCAAGTTCCCGCTGTTTTTCACTGGCTTTTTCAGTTGCATCGCTCGAAACTATATTGCTTTTGGAGTCATCTTCTATTTTCTGAGTGTTAATGTTCTAAAGTGAAAGAGTAGTAAGGAAGCGAACAACGGAAAGGGACACGTACGAAATGTTTTGAAAGTTCTGACAGAAACTATTGAAAACACCAGCGAAGGTAAACATCGCATTGTGGTGATGTCGACTCCTACACACACGTTTCAGTTATTTCAATTCTTTCAAGCTATCAAGCTGAACGATACACTGACATTCGTTTGCTATAAAATTGTGCATTGCTTTATGTTGAATTTTTGTAAATTAATTTCAGTTGTTACGCTCGCTTAGCGAATATCAGGTTTTCATAAAATTCACGGAAATTGAAAATTTTTTTAGTTCGGATTTCTATGAGATGGTTCGTTGATAACCGATAGAGTATAACAGCGGGTGAACTATTAATATCGATTTCAGCAGCGTCGTTTCCTTCTCGTGAAATACATTAATACATGAAGAAAATGTTAATTGCGTTTTTTTTTTCGTTTTCTTATTTTATGAATATTGCTGTAGTTCCCTAGCCTATAACGATGTTTTTTAAACGTGAATGCAACAAAATCAATGTTCATCTATTAATGATTCTGTCTGATCTACTACGTGTAAAAGCGCTTTCTGGCCGGATCAACTCATGCAAGGGTCTTCTTTTGGCAAACATATACTCTGCCAAAATTAAGTCTTTCCAGTGTCATTCACATTTCAGAGACATAGTTAAACAAAGAAAAATAATAAGTACGGCTGTTTAAATCAACCAAAGGAGCTCCTTACATCTGTCAAATGAGCCCCTGCAAGTCTGATGTCGAACTTCAATAACAGTATAAATTATAATCACAGGTAAAAAGCAAAACATTAGCACTCTATTAGAGGAGCGGTTAAAATTTCTAATGAGGGTCGTAAAGCGCAGGTAAACGTCCTAATTGAACGACCAAAGAAAATTCTGCTATCTGACAAACCGTCCTTTATCATTGCTAAGTTGTGTTATTACGAAAGACACATTCGGAATTCCAGTCCGGAAAGATGCGACAGAATATCAAACACGAAGTGATTGCTTGTGTAAATCTACTACTGAGCGTTCTATCACGAATACCGCTCTCTTATTGGCCACGATATCCACTGTCTATTTAAACAAGAGTGTCTCTGTTGAGAAACTATTGGCTGAAAGTTACCCAGCGAAAATTTGATGTTCTGAAAACAAATAATTTCCATGGTACAACTCACTAGCAGGCCGATAGTCCCGATACATTGTCTTTATTGTTCACCACTAAATTTTCCTCCGCGCGTCATTTCAAAAATCATTTTGAAATATTTTCAATTTTTTTAGATGAAAGGCGTGAAAGCCAAATAGAAAATTTGGAAAAGAAAACAGACAAACTGCGTCGTTCAGAAACCCTATTTAGGGGCAGGTACTATCCATCCGGGTATTTTCCTGTAACGGGCGGCACAATGGGTAGATAGCACTAGAGAGTTTCAGCAATGACAACGGCGACGCCGAAAGCGGCGCCTTGTTACTAAAAAGTATATATATTTTACTCTCGAATGTCGAAAACTGTGTAGATCTGTTCAGTACGGCTATTGGTCTAAAAACCTGCTCAGGCTAAATATGTAATGACAGCGTTCAATTTCAAAGGAAGACACGAAAAATTAGCCATTGCGGTACACGTTCTCCAAAATACGTACGACTTTGTCATTTCACGTTGTTAGGGACTTTAAGCAACGAGGAGGGCGACGCCAAGGACGACGCCTAGAAAAAAATCAATTTTATTTTACCGTCGAATTTCGCAGATGGCTAGCTAGATCTGTTCAGTGCGTCTATCGGCCTCAGAACTTGCCCAAGCTTAATAT
>OZ026603.1:27771951-27774451 GCA_964020085.1 Micromussa lordhowensis | reverse complement strand
TTGTGTGGTCGGGGAGAAAAACTCATAAAAAGCACCAAATTATGTTAAAGCCGGACGGGGCCTTAAAATGATCACAAAATGACGAGCACGAAATTCACCCAAGTATACTGTAAGATTCCTGTTTGTATACTGCTGCGCTAGATAAACAATAAGTTGTTGTATTTCAAGATGCAGGAGGTGCTGAATTATAACTGTAATCCAAACTTCGTTTCAAGCAGTGGAATCCTTGTTGGCACAGTCTTGGTACAAGGTTAGTTCACAAAAGATATCTGTGCCATGTACACGTCAAATCGGCGGTGAACGACAGTTTCGTAACGTTCCAGGCATATATCGAGTCGCGTTTAGTTTAAAAGATCTGATAACATCCTATTGGCGACTGCCACAGCTTGTTTTTAAAATGATATTTTTGCAATAAACAGTTATGTGGCCATGCATTTTGACATATTACTCAGTGCTACTGCGAGTGAGAAGTATAGAACGTGACATAGACGTACCACAGATATTTTGGAAGGAAATCGAAGGATAATCCAGCAATTTACAGCTTCAATCCATTTGAGTAGTCAATGCTAAAAAGGCTCATAACAAATTGGGAATTCCGGCCAAGTTAACAAGTTTACCAAACTGGAATTTCAGTATGTACGCCCTTTTTTGGAAAGAACCTCGCTTATACACGTTTTCAACAGATTTATCCTTACAACAGCGAGTTCTTATTTCTGAGGTGATCTAATAGAAAAAACTCGCTGTGTATTAGGTAACGTATGACGTACAGCCGATGTCACCTATATGACGTAATGACGTATAAGGCGCTCAGGTGACGATCAAAATAATATTGCTTAGCAACCTATTATAACGTACTTAAACAATTCGCCCTTTTATCAAATGGCAGCTCTATAGACTTATTTCATATTTTGGTAATTTTTTTTTCTCAGAACCACCTTCTATAATAAACAGTTCCAGTACTCCAGTTGTTTTTACCGGCGATTCTCTGGCTCTTCAGTGCTCTGCGCGCGGCTATCCTCAACCGGTTATCCGCTGGTACAAGGACGGTAGTTTGGTTCATGAAAATACAAGTCTGCAGTTTTCCTCTCTCAACGAGTTTGACACAGGGGTTTATCAGTGCAATGCATCTAACAATGCTGGAAGTGATACATACGAGGTTCAAGTCCTGGTTAGAGGTAAGATTGAGCATCTGTGTTGTTGATAATGCGTAATGCTGATTTTAGAATAAAGCTTTTATCACTTAAGGTCATGTTACACGAAGCAATTTCTCTTGCAACTTGCAACGCAACGATGACGAATAAAAACCCTTTCAAGTTGCAGAGGGGGTGTCACACGTTTGCAACGTTTTTCGCAACTTGCAACGCATACAACGACTGCCGCCATCTTGAAATCTCCCGCGAGCGAAAGATGAGCTCTGATTGGCCCATTCTGACAAAATTGCGTTGCAAGTTGCTGAGGGGATGTTACACGCAAGCAACTTGTCTCGCAACGTTGCGAAAAGTAGAGGGCCGTTCTACTTTTCTTGCAACTCGCAACGCAACAATTGCAGTTGCAAAATGGGGTGTTAAACGTGAATTTTTTCTTGCAACTTGCGACGCAACGTTTGTTGCGTTGCAAGCTGCAAGAAAAATTGCTTCGTGTAACATGGCCTTTACTGCTCACTATGCCAGGTTTGGCGCGTGCGGCAGCGTTATAAAGCTTTTATGACATTCAGTATATTTGATTGAAACTCTCCTCACCCAATCGGAAAAGAAACTGATAAGCCCTGATCTAATGGTTAATGTGTTCAATAAGTGTTCGAGCCTCGTTGTCGCGTTTTTCTTCTTAGTTGTCGTTGTTTTTTGACATCGCGTTATGTTGTTAGTCAAGAAATAGTTCTCTTACAGTGCCTCTCTTTAAATACTGGCTACAAAAAAAAGCCTCTTGGGCTGGCCGGCCTGACAAATGTGGTCTGCATTCATTTCCATTCATGGGGGAAAGACTAATTCTCGCATTAAAACCAAAATAAAGTGCTGTGGTATGGCCAACCAAGCTTTGACTATGATTAATTATGTAATATATCAAACAGGAAAGACAGTCTTTGACCACATTTCCAAACACCGAGAAGAGAGTTAAAAATACGCGTAGCGGAGTATTTTTGACGAACTTCGAGGTGTTTGAAGATGTGGTCAAACACTGTCTTGAGTGTTTGATATATCTTCTCAATCGAAACTAAAACTAAGGAGAAAAAAGATGACTTAGATTTTAAAAATCTATGACAATTAAGGTCAGATGATCCCAACACCGTCACGGTCATGATTTCCTCTGTTTTAATTTGATGAATTCTTAATGAGTTGGAGAATGTTAAGGTGGCTCGATCGGATTTTTGAGTCACGACACCGTTCAACATTGAGCGACTAGAGCACCACCATTATCAGTCCAACAGAAAATCAAACGTTAGTGGTGTGCTAGAGAAAGATGAAAGTTTCAAATGGGGTACATTTGACCAAGATCTGAGTTA
>OZ026603.1:27736951-27769451 GCA_964020085.1 Micromussa lordhowensis | reverse complement strand
CCGTACTCAAACTGGGCCCAGCTCTGATACTTAACAATTATCCTGCGAAATTGCGCGGAATATCGTCTGATACGATATTCCGCGAGATTGAGCAGGATAATTGTTTTATTATTCAACAAATTGATAACAAAACAGCCTAAATCCTAAATCGTAACATTTTTAAATCTCTCTGTCGACATTTTCTCACTTCAATTTTTCTTCCCACGTACGAAGCTACGTATACCGCCGGATATCTGTTACCTACGGATGACAGATATCGAGAGCATCATGACCATATTTGGACAGTGTTACAATTTGTTGAATAATAATGCAGGATATTGGGAAAGTTGACGCAGCGTCTGATTGGCTAAATGCAAATTGGTTACGGTAAATACGAAGAACACATGCTGCTGAACTGTACTGTTGGACGAAGCTAATTCGCGTCTTTTTCTTTATCAGTGATTCAGTCATCTTTACAGCCCGGCTCACACACGACATCTTCTCAAGTGAAAATGCTTTCAATACAAAGTTCGTTTGGATCTTACCTGACTATGCGCGCCATCTGAGCCACGAACCTCCCACGAATGTCAGTAGCCCGTACCCGGGGGAACTTAATTTTGAGGTAGGTGAAGAAATAAGAGAGGAATAAAAATGATCAGGGATCAATAAAGAAAAACAGATTTAAATCGTTGGCTTTAGTGTGTTTTCATTAAAAAGTATTCAAATTATAAAAATTACGTTTGTCTCAGACAAACTTTTCTCTTTTTAAAAGTTCGTACCCCCTGACAAACGTTTGTTCCCTCAGACAAAAGCTTGTACCCCCAGTAAAACGTTTATTTTATCGTATTTCTAAGGACTTACTTGACACACTTATCGACAGCAGTTTCCTTTCTTCTTTGCTGTTCTTTCGGTCAGATTGGGCAAATTCAACTTGGAGCATCCGTGGAAATCAATATCAAGGTTCAAATTGATCACGAAAGGACACTGTCCGTTGGTCGACACTTCCTGACCATACCGACCTTCGTCACGTATGAACAGCGCATGGCAAATGGTGCGACTAAGATGTTCATAGGCTCAGTTGAGTCGATCACAGTCAACTTTACTGTGACAGAAGGTACATTCACAATCTCCTTCGTAGTTGTTGTTTTGACTGTCAAGTAACTCATCACCTTTAACTTAGTTATTCTTACTTTCCCGTCCAAAAGAACGTTTGCCGCAAAAACAGTATAGCATGGTTGGCTGCAGACACAAGCCTTTCTCGTACACTCCTACTCCCCTCCACCCTCCACATCCACCCCCACGCCCTCTCCTTCTCTGCAATGTGCGTGGTGTAAAGAACCCTAAAAAGTAGACCTTAGGTAAAGCTATGCCATTTCAGGAAATTTTACGTACTACTGGTTATTTCCTGACAGATGTCTCGAGAGGATTTTTGATGAACCCACTGTCTGGTGAAGTATACTTTTGTAAAGAGAGGAAAAGGTGAACTTATTAGAATATCTGATGAAATAGTTCTGAAATGTACTTTTTCAGTCATATGACAAAATTTAGTAGCTTACTGCGAGGTGCAAGTCCAACAAATTCGGGGCAAACAAAGACAAAAATAGAAATAAGCAAAACTAGAGGAACATTCTACAAATTTGAAACCTTTCTCTGCCAGTCTAAATTTCCACTATCTGAATAAACTGCGTATCTGCCTCACTCAGTATAGCTTCTTAAGGTTTTACTCATCTCATTTTTGTTTGTTTCTAGTGATTCTGCTCCCTCCTGCTATTTGTCATTTGATGGTTCTCAGTGGACTGGTTTGTACTCTAGCTCAATGAGCTATAACTTATTTAACCCTTTTTTCAAGTAACTGATCTACTGTGGTTTCAGTGTCATTTCTTAAACCGGGCCATTAACGAATGTCCTTAACAATCAAAGCGTTAATCCTAGAACAAATGTCGCGAGGGCGAAGATTTAGGTTTTCTAGGATGTCTGCGAGAAGAACGACCAAAGAAACGAAAAGAGGAAGAATCAAAAATAAAATATGACGAATGTCTTCATTTTTACAAATTTGCTTCCCACCATCATCCCATAAACTAAAGGCAGGCTCCTACTTTTGAATCGTTAGGGTTACCTTTGCAGCTTAGGATAAGTAGTCGTATGGATGCGAGTGCAATTTAGGATTCAGACGACGTGTGATATTTCGAATTCTTTCAAAATCGGCAATTTGAAAGAATTTTCAAACATCACGAATAGGGTAAATACGATTATTAATTTATGAAATCACTGAGAAAATTTCGAACGCAAATTAAGAATTAACGATAAATCGGCCCGCTCTCAGCAAATCACAATGAACTGATTTTCTCAGTGATATGATAAAGTGTAATAGATATGATAAAGTTCATTATATCATTGGAAACCATTCATTATCCTTTAGGAATAGATTCACGAGTAAAGATGATCTCTGGAATGATTGTACGCGGTCTGTACAAAATGATTTTTGCCGTGACAAGAAATGATGGATGTCACGTGGTCAGTGGGGATGGCGTTACTTGGACTTGTATCATGCCCGAGGAATGGCGGCACGGATCATCTTCAAAAGATTTTGTGCGTGCTATCTCAGTTCCAAGAAACCTCAAATCAGAACTTCCAGAAAGTCACTTTGTTGTCATGAAAAGTGATGGAACAGTTTCTTATGGAGGTAATGCAAAACGACGGACATTTTATTGTCAAATTCTTTCAATGACCTGCTTGAGGCCTACCCTATTTGTTACATTTTGGCGACGTTAAATTATGTTCAATAAGGTTTTGTTTCAGGCAAAGAAATTGAGATTCAATACCACACGGCGGGCTTCTAAGTTTCAACAGCACGAAGCATCTCGTCACGGTGTAATGATTTCAAATCAAATATATCGCAGACTTCATTGTTTCCGTATCTCATGGTGGATAAGTAGTAGTATCCGATTCTAAAAGAAACTGGCGATAAGCTTCAGACTTTCCCACCCAAATGTTTCCGTGAGTTTCTTTCGAACACTTAATTTTGATGTTGCTATGGTTACTGCTTTCAGGATCAGGTAGAGGTCTACACAGGAAGGAAAAGTTAGGAGTGTGGAGCTTGGTGGCGTTATGGGACTGTCCATAAATGATTCTGGTCCATACGGATCATCCATCGTCATTTAATGATGGGACAAAAATCAGTATCAGTTTATTTGTCGCACGGGTTGTGTATAACCTAACTGCAATGTCTGGAGGGTTGATATTTTCATTTCAAGGCCGTAAACCTTTGACTGACCTGCTTTACTTACCGTTGTGGATCCCACGTGAAAAGCATCAGAAGTTCTGGCTTGCTACGACTGTGCGCATGCTCTGAAAGAGAGTACGTACTTCGTGTTAGAATATAGCTGCTGTAGACCCCTATCTGAATAGTAGAAAAGAGCATGCATTTTGTACATATAGAGATGCACAGCTGGCTCTTACCCCTTCTTAGATGTAAATAATGTCACTTTTTCAAGTTATATTCTAAACAAATAGAAGGCGATGTTCCTAAAGTATATTTTCTAAGAAAATAATGCACTTTTGAGGTATAAAAAACCTGCTGAACGCACTCGCGTCCGCTGTTGCGTTCACTAGCAGTTTTTCAAGACATCGAGTTTGCATTTTAATCATGAAACACCATCTTCTATTTGGTAAATATATTTCTCAACTCATTAATAATTCATCAGGTTTAAACAAAGGAAATCATGTCCGTGACGGTGTCTGGATATCTGTTCTTAATAAGCATAGATTTTTAAGATTTTATTTCTCCGTTTTCTCCTTAGTTTTAGTTTCGATTGAGAAGATATGTCAAACACTCAAGACAGTGTTCGACCACATCTCCAAACACCTCGAAGTTCGTCAAAAATACTCCGCTGCGCGTCGTATTTTCAACTCCCTTCTCGGTGTATGGTCAAACACTGTCTTTCGTAAAAAAAGACACCATCTTTATTCACTTATCACTACTCACGATGACTTCGACAGTGCTGATCCTAATAGTATGCAGCACGCCTGTCACATGAATGCCATTAATTCTCGTAGCTCAGTGGATAGAGCGCCCGTCCGGTGTCTGGGAGGTCATGGGTTCGATTCCTGTTGGGGACTCAGCGTTTTTGCTCTTTGTCCCACGCCGTGTCCTGTTGATCAATTCATCTTCCACTGTCTTTCGTATTTGATATATTATTCCCGGGTAAATTCGGGCTGACTAACGAGTGGAGTTACAAGAATAATAAATTAAACTTTTTATAGAGAATGTAGGATTTTTTCTTGTACAACGCTTTATCTACAGTGAATGAAACACATTAACTCTTACAAAGTTTTATTATATTTCTCAGTTAGTACGCGCGCTGTGATTGGTCAATTTAGCGGACCGTATTCTACTGTGCGGCCTGCTAAAATTCGACGCTGTGTTTGTTGTAAAAAATGCTTCTTCATTAATCGCCAAGTGTTATTAACTTTTTTTTAACAAATAAAAGTTTAAAACTTTTTTACTTCTGAAATTGTGTGTTAAAACCTGTTAACGACTTAGAGTCAATTAACAAGGATTACTGAACAAATTGAGGTCAGTTTTCATGTGTCTGTCCTGTTAATGATCATGAATTTCGTCATAACATTGTCAAAGTAGCTGTGGATCCGTAACTTACAGTAAGGCCCTCGACCTCGATTAGTAAGGGGTATTAATACTTTTGTTATTCGTCTCTGTAATTTCGTCTACATTAATATATCTTAACTTTTTTCTTTAATCCTGTTCTTCGAAAGGGGAACATATGTACATGTGTTTTAAAAATTAAATGCATGAGAAATCGTTGGAGTTTCTTATTTCTTTGCGATCTTGAGCTTTTTCGTTGTTTTGCGTCAGGTCCCTGAACTAGAAGGTACAAAAATATACTCTTGCATGTGGGGTGCTTGTCTTAAAGCCTCGTCCCGAATAATGTATTTGTCTTACAAAAACACATTTTGTAGTTTCTATGTTTGTCGACAGTTAGACGATGAAAAAAACTCGGGATTCTTCTGCGTTAAGCGTTAGAAAACATTTTTAAAAGTTAAGTAAAAGGATCGGCTACTTCGAGACCCTTCTGGGATTTCTAAAGACTGGACTGACTCAATAATGGCTTGAAAGGCCGAGTCTATTATGGATGAATACGCTTGCCCTTCTTCCCCTCTTAGTTGTAAATAAAACCTGGTATTACGACAGGTCCTAAAAGTTGCCCAGTGTCAATATATGTTGCCTGCATTTGTAAAGGTGTCGCCCCACACAACGATTACTGCAACGATTACTGATGTTCGCACGCATTGTTTCGGCACATCTTTACTCTGCACATAACGACACACCAGGTCATCATCATCATCATCATCATCATCATCATTATCATCATCATCATCATCATCATCATCATTTTTATTTAAAAATACGGTAAAATACATCAGGCATTAACAATTTAATACAAAAGCTACAACTTATTACGAAAAACGATGTCTACAGATTAATCTTATTTAAAATACTACTAACGATTAAAGAAAGTACACTAAATTAAAGCCTGTTTTACATGAATGCCGTGTCGGAATTCAACAATCGTCAGAAATTAGTCAGAGATGTTGCTTGCCTAGCAGCTGAGGGTAGGCTGTTCCATAGGGCTGCACCCCTATAGCCAAAGTTATTTTTATAATAGTTAGTACGTGGCAAGGGAATAGCAAGCTTATTTTCAGAAATGCGCAAATTGTAAGAAGAAATCACATCACTCCTCTGAATGAATTTCGAGGACAACTAATTGGGTGTGAGGCCATTCAAGGATTTATAGACCATCTCAGCCTTTAGTTTTTGACGTCGAGTTTCTAAATTGTCCCAGCCTAGTTCTGTAAGTAGGTGGTTGGTGTCAGCATCATAACTAGAATGAGTAAGGACGGGGATAGCGCGATTGTGAAGTTTTTGTAGTTTGTCAGATAATGTTTTGGCGCAGTTATCCCAAACAGCACTACAATAGTCGAAGTGCGATTGGACTAACCCATGATAGATATTTTGTAGAGTTGCAGGAGGAGCACAGTGACTTATTCGTTTAATAGATCCAATACCAGAAGAGATTTTTTTTTGGATATAGCGTTGATGTGATTACTCCATGTTAAATTTTCGTCAATTAATACACCAAGAGACTTGGTCATCAAGCGTGCGAGCTAAGGAAGAAACATAGACACATCACATCGGTTTGCTTCCGGCTTGCGGTTAATTTCATCTGTAGGTTTACTTCCTCAATGGTGGGTGACCCCCTCTTTTCTTTCCATAGATCATTTCCTTTACTGATTTTCTCCATTTTATGGAGAAACAGAAAAAAATATGTGTGTGTGAAGTAACAAATATTTCACCTTTTCTGCGCTCGTGGGATCGAAATTGTCCTCTAATGTGGAAGGAAAATGCTAATCTATATTCTTTCTCAAGGCCTATTTTACAATAAGGAACGACATCGGCTGCAAAAATTTACTCAATAGACTTAATTGAGTTGAACTGAGTGTTTTCCTGATCTAAATTTCATTAATGTAGCTTTTTTTAACGCTGACAGTTGTAAGCTAAGATCATGTTAAAATCACGAAATCTTCTGAAAACGTATGGTCTTCAATTAGCCTTACCTCAGTAGAAAAAAAGGCCTGTGACCCCCCATTTTTATTGCTTTTTGGCAAAAGTTTACCTTTACCTTACTGCATGGCAAGTTTTAAAAAAATTTATACGTGGGAACCTTTTGGGCGCGAACGTCCATCAATCTGCTTGATGATCTTAAATAAATCCCAACACTGAACAAAAATGTTAATTCTCTGTGTTATCATTTCTGAACAAAAATGGTTCTTCTAATCGAAAAACACATGACCTGGTTGCTATTAAGCCTGGGGATACTGATAAAAATTTCATTTCATTTATATTAACATTTCAGTTTACTGAAAACATTTTCAATTAGCAGTAGTCGAACCTATCGGCTTTCGAACTTAGTATTTACGTGTCTTTTCGTAATCGTGTTAAATGATTACGAGAAATGATTTGCCCATTCTGATCCTCTCATGTTTTTAATAAATTTACAAGCACATAAATGAATAAAACTGGTGTAGAACTGTCATTAAAAACATATTACCACTTGAACACTTAATTAATAATTCGCTCCGTTGGTTTTAAGTGCTAAGATGTCAATTTAAATATAACCTTTTAAAACTGCTGTCGAGTTTTGTTTAACCAATAATTTACAAACGAAATAAACAGACCCGTTTTGCTATAAATTAATTGGCTTATAAATGTGTGATCGCTAAATTAGTTTTTTTAATTCCAAAACTCACCGTTATTCACTCATACAGCTATATCACAAAATTAATTAAAGTTTAGTCTAACTTTAATGTTAAATTACTCTGCATGAAAGAAAAAAATGCATTACAAGCGGAAGGAAAATAAAGTTTGCGTGGGCATTAGATCTTAAACTCAATTTAAAATGAGTTGATAAATTGTTCCTTTTTGTTTTAATCAAAAGAAACCTACGTGTAATATAGGCTTCATACAGTAATTAAAAAGGTCTTTCCGCTTAACTGCATGTCTACTATTTCGTTAATAATTCATTTTGTTTCGCCTCCTCAGCAAAATATTATATACCTGAAAGACTTTCTTTTGAAATAACACAGTAAGCTCAAATTATGTTACTAATCTCCTCCTGGAGTATACAGCAAAAAGAAACAAAAAAGCAGTGATAATGTCAATTGTCCCGGCATGAACTTGGAAAGGTAGCATGATTTTTTTTTTCAATATTCAACTGACAGTCGGTTTGTTAATATTTAGCACACACTAAAGAACATTTTAACATTTTAATTAAACTAATGCGTTCTTTGTTATACAAGAAAATTTTAAGCCTATCTCAAGACAGCTGGAATAATACATTGTCAAAATATACTTTTAATATAGAAAAAGGACCAACTGAGCACTGCGTTTTGTTTATCTTACAACTGGTTGTAAAACAACTAACAGCTTTTACATCCTCTCTGACAAAAAGATTTTCCCTTTCCCAAAACTAAATTAAATTATTTACAAATTTTCTCACTTACTTAAATTTTCTCAAATGCTATGGCTGCCCTTTAAAGTGTTTTTGTGTGATATTAGAAGCACTCAAGTAAGAATTAATGAAAGGCTCGCATTTTATGTGGATTTTTGTTTATTTAGGAACCTTTCATTTAGAGTATTTGATTGATGTCTACTGCATTTTAAATTTTCATTGTTTTTCTTTTCAGCACATGCAGCCAGTAATGCGGCCAAAACCTTTGAATGCGGAACTCCTTTAATTTTCACGAAGTCATTGAGTCACGTTTTCAAACTCTTCATCAGCACAAAAGGAAACTGAACTTCACTTAAAGCTTCGGTCGAAAACATGGACAATGCTACTAACTCTTCGATCGCTGGTTCCAAGGGAGAGAGATTTGAACTGGTAATCACAAAAACCGCGATTTGTATGTTTGTTCTCGTTTTGTCCTTAATTGAAAACATTGCGGTTCTTGTGATATTAAAAAAGAACTATGGAAATCGAATGAGAACTGCTAATAGCTTTTTTATTGCAAATATGTCAATGGCCGATGTTCTTTTTGCCGTACAGAATTTACCGCATGCATATAACAATTATATTCTAAAGGGCCACTGGATTCTTCTGGGAAACATTGGAATGGTTTTCTGCAAGATCGACATTTTCTTTTCTCTCATTTCCATGGTCACCACAAATCTTACCATCTTGGCCATCGCTGTTGATCGCGTGTTTGCCGTGTTTGTTCCCTTCAAGAAGATTATCACTCGAAAGGTTTGCTTCTGTATTATTTTCCTGACATGGTTCATTTCCACCTTATTCGCCTCACCCATGTTGCATTATGCTGATTTGATAAGCAAAGAAGACATCACAAAATGCAGCCTCACGAACAGAGACGTTTTTAAAACATGGTATACGATTTTAGCTGGAATTTTAGCAGCGACACTTGTCACAATGCTGACTTTGTACACTGCCATTGGAGTGAAACTTGGGCGCCGACAAATTCCTGGCGACACCACCCAAGCATGTGACAGACCATCGCAGAGACGGAGAGAAAAGCGAAATCGCGACATTTTCAAGATGCTCATCACTCTAATAATTGTGTTTCTTGTGTGCTCGCTACCGATTCTCACTTTACAGTTGTCCCACATGCTCGGATTCTATGAGCGATTGAAAATATACCAGGTTCGTTTTATTGCCCTTTTGTTGTTCTTCTTGAATGGTGCAATTAATCCTATAATTTACGTCACTTTCATTGAGAGCTTTCGCAATGGTGTTAAGGAGGCTCTGCCAAAGTGCTGCAAATTCTCCAGAAGTGTTGCTTACAGTGTTGAGAGGCGCGCAGGCACAAGTAGGAGAAGCGCTGACAGTGGAAATTCTGGAAGGTCTTCGACTCAGCTTTAAATGGAAAAATCAGAAAAGGGTCTGCATGAAGCAAAACGACTTTGTATCTGTGAGTGGCATGAACAAGAACTATTAAAATTAATGTAGTGATTACATTTTGTTCTCTAACTAAAAGCAGGGAGAAATTCATCCTACTTTAAAATAGTTTAAGACAGTAGTCATCTGTCCAGTAGCGCTCACATAGTAAATGCGAAGGGGAAAGGCTATAGCCTATGAAATTTACTCTAGGATAAAGATGACGGCTGTAAGTCACATCCGTTTGAGCTCGAGTTTATTCAGATTCCAGTTTTTCTTAGTGATTTACATGTAAAACGACTGACAAAACATTGCATCATCTACAGTATGGGCATATCAGATCCTGTATGACGAACTCAGAATATGACCAGTTCGTAGTTGATTGCTAGATTGGTAGAATCGTGGGCATTATATTTTAACATCTAATTTGTGGTCGTAGTTTTTACAACATTGATATTCCATTATGTAGTAGTAGTTTATCATGTAAATCGTGATTTTAATTATACTGCTAGACTTAGATCAGTAGTCAGTTTTTTATAAACACATACACAGGTCTATAACAAAACAGTGATCCGCCAAAGAAATGGAAACTTTTTGATAATTTAAATGCGCATAATAACTTCTCTTTTTCCTGACATTTATCTCGTTCCCATCTGCCTTGAAGATGTCATCGAGATCCTTTTCCGTTCGTATTCGAAGGTTTTCATAATGTATTATATAGAAAGCTAATTGCTCGACACTTATTGTAAAATAGAGCGAGGCACTGTAGTGTAGTGAAGGGTAAGGTACTATTTTCGAATTCATTGTTATCTCCTTTTCTGTTCATCTGTAGTCTTAATTGTACTGTATTGTTTTATTGTCAATAAAAAAAGCACTTCTAGTGACTGCAGTAGCGTTAATTTCGAGTGATGTTTTTCTTTTTCTGTACAACCATAATTGTTAGCATAAATAGCGTGTAAGTGCAGGTACAAAAACACACGCGCAAGCAAGCTGGAGTACTTGAACAGTTAGGATCAACATTGCATGATGGCAGCTCAATAACCAATTGAAGGGGGTCTTGGGATGGCAACATCATTAAAGAGTGTAGCGATGTGCTTAAACTCGAGCTTGCTTCACTCTGGTTCTGGTTCAAATAATACGGGAAAAAAAGAAGACGCAATAGATAAAGAGTCCCCGTTCTTGTGCTTTTTTGTAACTCATTGCACTTCGATTTCACCTAGATGCACACTCAGTGGGGTGCTGTGCTCTTGCTTGAGATTTATATATACTTGCGTTCATGTTAGAAGAGTAATACTGACTTAAAAAAGAAATTTGATTTTTTTTCTAAAGGTTTCGAGTGAACAGAGTATATTTTGGCAAGATACATCATTGGAGGCAAGTTAAACATACCCCAACCTAGCTAATATCTTTCCTTGTTTTAGATACCTTTTGCCGTCTCCCATTCAAATCAAGAGACTAAAAAAAATGATAGCTAATCATTCCCTGGCCAAGAATAATTTGAATGACTCTTTTATTTGCTCCCTTAATGTGGATTTGTCCATTTTGTGTATTTTGTCTGACAGCTGATTCAAGCAAACACAAAACAGAATCAAGTTTAATTTCCTCCTTCGAAATATATTCGGTAGCAAGATGAGTATTGAAAATGCAACGAATCCCACTGCCAACTCCACCATGAATTCCACCTCAGATTCGACAAAAGGTTTAGATGAATTGCTAACACAAACTAAGAAAATTACCGTGTGGGTGATTTTTCTAGTGTTTGCGTACTATTTGGCGATTCTGCTCTCGTTGGTCGGTAACATAGTCGTCATCAGAGCTGTTAAAAGGATTAGAAGGGAATTACGAAGAAAAGTACACTATCTCTTCATAGTCAACTTGTCGGTAGCCGATCTTCTCTTTGCCGCTGAGATGATTCCCATGATATGTGTGCATATGTTGTTAAGCGGTGAATGGCTTATCAAAGGTAGTCTTGGTAATTTCCTTTGCAAGTTCGACGTGTTCCTCTCCGCAGTTTTCATTCTTACTTCAAATCTAACGATTTTATCCATTGCTGTGGAGAAGTGTTTTGGGGTGTTTTTTCCACTTAAGACGACGGCTTCAAAGAAACGGGCGTACTTCATTATCTCAGCCACATGGATTGCAAGCGGACTTTATTCCGCTCCACTGTTTTTCTTCGCCTATCTCGAAAAAAATCCCGATGGTAAAGTCATCTGTAGTGTTTGCACGAAGTGCGAAAAGGTGAGACGATGGTTTACATTTCAAACGGTGCTGTTGGCTGCCGGATTCGTTACAACATTTGTTTCATATTCAGCAATTGGGATTAAGATATGGCTCCGGAAAACGCCTGGAATTCAATTGTCTGAAGGTCAGCGAAAAGGACGAGCCAAAAAACACAAGGCGCTAAAAATGCTGGCAATGCTGGTGTCTGTATTTTACATTTCTTTTATACCATTTTGGATTTATCAACTTTCCATTCACTTCAGCTTCCACGAGAAACTTGGTTCATATTACAGCATACTTTCACCTTTCTTGATGCTTTGCAACGGAGCTGTGAACCCAGTCATTTATAGCGTGTATAATATGGACATTCGCCGCGAATTTATATCCTTATTTATATGTAAATCACCCAGTTCCGCAGTGGCATTTCAAACAAACCATGTTAGGAGGGGAAATAGTCAGAAAAAAGGGTGTATAATTGAAAGAAAAATGATTTGTATTCATAATAACATCCTGCATGAAGAGACACGTCTGTAACCATGGTAACTTTAAACACTTTCTCAAAGTTGATAAATACTTTTTATCGTTAGGAAGTTGATTCGAATTTTTTCAAAACCTGCAAACGCAAAGGTAGCGTTTGAAAGGAAGGACGGGGGATCCGGAGGGGCTGGATAAGACAAATGCACGTGGCATAAACGAACATAATATTTTCAGTCAACTCACAGCCCATTCTAGTAAATGATAAATCGTGTGTTGACTTCAGTATCTTCAGTTACCGACAACTGACAAAATACAATTGATAATGGCCCAACATTTTTCAAGCTTTTAATCTCTCTCCTTAGAGAGGAAGATGAAATATTGAATTTGACTGAAAAATCCTGTCAAATGTAAGGACTGATTGGATTTGACTTATGATTTATGGCTGTAAAGTCCAATCTATGTGTTTTGTATAATTTCCACTTTGTATATTGCATTCAAATTTTGCCCTCCTTTAATTTGGTTCAGGAAGTTATAAAAGTCATAGCAATATATTAATTACTCAATATCAAACTAGAAGTTTCCAGAATATGCTTTTAAACCTGTTTTGTATTGGAACAGATCAAGCAAACATGTCATCAGTGCAGCAAACAAAGCCACTTTTAAATAGAAATTGGTAATCTAACTATCCACTGCCATTTTAGTCATTTTGTTTCTGTCAGTGCAAGCTTAATCGTGGCCGTGAAAAGAAACTATCCGATTACAATGAATAACATTTTCTCGAATGAGGAACGATTCCACTAATTTGCTATGCAAGAGAACTTTTATACCACACAAACACTGACAATAGCCAATCAGAAGCTGGTAAAGAGGGAAGGACTCGTCTTTGTAATCGTATACTGTTATCTACGTTGTCCGGATGAAAACTTGAGTACTCATTTAATATATGCGTTGTTCTCGCTGCATTTTATCGTGATAAAGTTTAAGTTTTACACCTTGTAAATGAAAATCCAGAAGGGAACACTGAAAGCCTTCACTCATCAGTGTGCTAAGGAAGTAAATAAAACCCTTCATCCTCACAACTATTGCTGCTTTTTCCTTGTTTGTAAGAGCTATGGATTGTTAATTGGCATCTGGACCTGAGTAACTCTGAAGAATACTAGAGCTAAACACCTACGGAGTGAATTTACGATAGAGTTTATTACCAAAACTTCTTCTTTGTCGCGCAGTCCATTTATCTTATTCACAAGGCACGTACATGCCAGAATCCTGTCACCACAGTGAGGTAATCAGTTCAAAATAGTATCTGTATGATGGTGATTCTGCAGTTGTGCAATTAAGGTACAATGAACCTCGCTTCCCGTCATAAAGCGAAGCTGATGTTTATTGGGCTTTAAATGACGCTGATCATGATAAACTAGAAAGTGTGGTATCCCCTCTATGCGACGGATTTGTCACGGTTCCCGTTTTGAAAGTAGTAAAGATCTTTTCCGGAGCAAGCGTTCCAGTACAAAGAGCATTTTCCGCATCATTTTCCGCGGCCGTGCGCAAATTGCAACAAGCGCAAAACAATCGATGAAACATGTTTTTTTTTTTTGCTCTCGCTATAATTTACGCCTGGCCATAATGCGAAAAAAGATCTTCAATGCAGAAAGAGATCTTCAATGCGGAACACCTGCTACGCAGGTTACCTGCCGATTTTTCCTTTCTTCTTTCGCTATTAGTCTATGTGTCACCGTATGGTTAATACCGTGTTATTAGAAATCGAGAAGAAGCTTGACAAAAGATTTAACATTATAAGATTATTACGTTTTTATCAATCTACAGTTTCATTTTGTCGTGATCAGGAGATCAGTACAATTCGTGACTCATGCGCATACACGTGTATAGAGACGACAGAACTTTTCCCTGCCAATTATCTCTACACCGGCCGTAATTAGACATATCACGATTAAGCTAATGCCTTTCCTTCGGCGAAGTTTTTTTTTCTGTCAATCTCACGAATATACATCAAACGTGGCTGATTTAATGACGCGAGATAAATCGCACGAAAACTTTTAACAGACATTTATTTTATTTTAGAAGCTTTTTCTAAATTATCCCACATATAAAACGCATGAAGATGGTATGTTAGAGGTTGAGGTATTTTTTGAAAGATAATTGGCGGTTTATATACAGCGAGTTCATTAGTTTAACTCAGACACGTACGAAGACGGTTTTGCGTAAGAAAATTTGTGTTTGTCTGAAAACAGCTTAAATGTGCTCAAACAATTTTGAAATGATTTATCACCAATGACAATCATGAATCATGATCTCTGAATACTCAGAACACAGACCATCTCACCCTTCCAACAGAAGATTCTAACATGTCTAAAAGTACGTGCACTTTTTGAACACTTAATTCTGTAAGGTTTATTTGTTATCCTTAGTTTGAAAATAAACTTCAATTGCAAACCTCCTTGCGATGGACTAGCATCCCATCCTACCGTGCCTGGTTGTTTCGTACTACGGAAACCGAAGACAAGAGCCGGTCCGATTACCCACCAGGCTTAAACGGATCTAAAACCCTGAGGCCAAGCACGCTTTTATTTTGTATTCAGCCTCCCAGCTATTGTGTATTGATATTTGAACTTGTGAAGAGAAACAAGAGCATGTTTGATTCCCTTCCTCTCTATGAGCTTCCTGATCTGGTTTTCAGCCGGATTCCTGATCAAATGAACATTATAAATTGAACAAACTTTATTTTTAAAGTGACTGACATTTTAAGTATACATCCCTTCTGATATTAGAGCAGTTAGTTCATCTTTTGTTTTTTATTTAATGCTAAATTCGTTGTAAAAGCTCACCATCTGAGGGTAAAAAAAATGTTTACACAGCCGCTGGTGCTAGCAATGACGTCTTTTGCCTGCGGGGGTGAGCTGCGCACGCTTACAAAAGAGTTAAAACTAATCTAAGAGCTAGCGTCACCGTTAAGTCATTCCAGTCACAGAGTAGTCAACATAAATCCCTCGTGATAAAGAATGGAAAACGGTAATAACTCGACTTCCACTACGGACAGCACTGAAGCGATCACTAAAGCCTCTATCTGTATATTTGTTCTAATTGTTTCGCTGATCGAAAATATTATGGTTCTCGTGATTCTGAAGAAGAACCCAAGACGAGGAATAAGGTCTGGTAACAGCTTATTCATTGCGAACATGTCAGTAGCCGATGTTCTCTTCGCTCTACAAAATATACCGCATTCATACAACTATATCGTTCTTAGCGGTCGATGGATTGTTCATGGAAACGTTGGCGTCGTTTTATGCAAGATCGACATATTCCTTTCTCTGATTGCCATGGTAACGGGAAATCTAACTATTTTGGCGATTGCCGCTTATCGCCTTTTTGGTGTGTACTGTCCTCTCAAGAAAATCGTCACTCGTAGAGTGTGCTTTTTTATCATTTTCCTTACATGGCTCATCCCCACGCTATTTGCCTCCCCGATGTTATTTTACGCTGACTTGATGGGTGACAACGACTTCACAATCTGCAGTCTGACAGATGTACAAGTTTTGAAAACATGGTACGCCGTTTTGGCGGGAATTTTCGCAACAACACTCGTCGCTATGCTGACTTTGTACACTGCCATCGGAGTAAAGCTCTGGCGTCGAAAATTTCCCGACGTAACCGGAGACCCAAGGCAAAGAGCTCATCTACGAAGAGAGAAACGAAATCGCGACATCTTAAAGATGTTAATAACTCTAATAGTCACATTCTATGTATGTTCTTTGCCGATTATAATCCTGCAATTGTCATTAGCTTTTGGATTCTATGAAGTACTCCAAGTACATCACGGTCGTTTTATCGCTATTCTTATGCTTTTCCTAAATGGTGTAATTAATCCCATGATTTACGCCAAATTTAACAAGAGATTCCGAAATGTTTTTAAAGGGTTTCTGCCAAAGTGCAGATGCCCCCGGGCTGTTGTTTACTCCCTGGGTGAAAATTAAGTAGACGCACGGGGACAACGGATCGTCACGTAGTGCCAGTGTCCTAGCGAATTGGGATCCCCCCAGATTTGGACCCACTGGTCTAAATCCGCTAGCAAATATGGACCCCTGGGGGGACGAAATCCGCTAGTGGATTTGAACCCTCTTCGCGGATTTCGACCCCCTCCTCCCTCCCATTACAGCTTACTTAGCTGTTACTCGTATATCGCAGATCGGGAAAATTAACCGTTAGCATATAGCACAGAGAACTGTAAAAGTTGTTTCAAAAACTCATTAATAATTCATAAGCACATGAGCCTATCAGAGACGTCAAATTGATCACGTGCATGAACCTTTATACCTGGTAAAAATGAGAACGACTACCACGATCTTTATATAAAGATCACACGTAATCTTTATATAAAGATCTCCGTGTGATCTTTATATAAAGATCTCAATCAATTGTTCTCAATGCACGCGTTTTCTCGGGTTTTCGAAGCCGCAGAAGAATTCGCATGCACGTGTTTTCTCGGGTTTTTGAAACAATAGAAAAATTCGCAGGTAGGTGTTATCGCGGATTTTTGAAGCTATTTTTGAAGCTGTTCAAAACACTCGCAGCACGTGTTTTATCGGGTTTAAAAACACTCGGCTACGCCTCGTGTTTTTAAACCCGATAAAACACTGCTGCTCGTGTTTTAAACAGTACTTAAAGCACCCGCTGCGGCCTTTCATAACGTGGATGCTAACCTTTATTTAAAGAGGGTAACACCTATTACTATAAAAGTATTCTCCTTGCTGGCCCTCTACAAACAAAAATATTGAATAAAATTTACAACAATTAAAATAAAAAGCCCATAGATAAGTAAAAACGAGAATCTATGTATAAAGATATAAATAATTAAACACTTTAAAAATCAGAAACGCTTTTTATCTACCGTATATATCGGGGCAGTGTTATTAATCAGAGTACTTTTCAAAGAGGCCGTTGGATTGAAGTTAAGAGCATTGAGGTCTTTTATGGTAGAATAGAAGCCGATGTTCTCCTCATTGCTTCGGTTCTTGGTTTCGGTAAACGGTATGATGTTTTAGCTCTTGTGGGATAATTATGCTCAAAACGAAGGGTGTACAAGCTTGCAGTAAGGTATTCCGGTGCTCTTCCATCAATAACTTTCTTTAAAAGACCGAGTTTATTGATCTTGAACATTTGATCAATTGGCAGCCACTTATCAAAATTATCAAAAGATCGTACATCCCAAGGACTGTCCAAAATTAATCGCACGTATAAGCTTGGTGGCCAGATCTTTTAAGCCTGGTCTCCACACCATTCCTCTTGTTTGTTGGTTGACTGTTGTGTATTGTGTATTATTTATTTATCATATATTACAGTTATCATTTCCTTTTATTCATACAGTCAATTCTCTCGTAAGCGGACACCGTTGGCAATTGGAACAAGTGTCCGTTAGTGGAGCTGTCCGCTTACGAGCATTTTTCCCATAAACGGACACCCGAGAAAATATGGCGGATGTCCGCTTACGGGAGAGTTACATTAGCGGGTGTTAATTACATGTTTTTTTGGGCAGCGAAAAAAAACTACTGAAACTCTTTATTTATGTCAAATGTCAATACTCGAAAAAGAAAAAGAAATACAGGGTACACATTACACAAATGGGGTGTCTCCTTCGCAGCCGTTATTAGGGTCGTCACGCTACGCTTCTCCCCAACTAAGAGCTGCTTAAACCCGAACCGCATTTGTTTCCGTGGTTTAGCCAATCACAACTGTCCTCACATATTCGTGAGGCGGTCGCGCCGAGGCTAAATGTCCAATCACAACTCGTGTTCTGTCGGCCACTCATAATGAAACCAACATAGCAAGCTCGAAGAAGCCTTTATTTTGTTAAAATAGTTTCAGAGAAGAAAGACGTTTTTGTGACCCTGCCTAACGGCTTTGCCAAACCCCTTATTTATCAAGCTCTTCCACTTGTGGTCACACCACCAGCCTTTCGGGGAACATTTTTGCCGTCGTTTCTCCGCTGATAAGCCTCATGGAAGACCAGGTATAGCAGTTACAAGACAATGGAATTAGTGCTGCCAACAT
This sequence comes from Micromussa lordhowensis, assembly GCA_964020085.1. Taxonomy (NCBI): domain Eukaryota; kingdom Metazoa; phylum Cnidaria; class Anthozoa; order Scleractinia; family Lobophylliidae; genus Micromussa; species Micromussa lordhowensis. The sequence continues at coordinate 27,751,248 of OZ026603.1, read as the reverse complement.
AAGTTCCCAGGCTGACTGATTGACTGTTCTAGGACTCCATCGTTTTCGGGTCACCAGAGGCGTGGCTGATGAATGAGAACCATGTTGGCTAATGATGTCTACAGTAGAAAGCTATGTGCCGTGGCTATTGATGAAGCTCATGTTATAAAGCAGTGGGAAGTTAAAAGTCAGTTAAAGTTGGTTTTTGTCTGTAAACAGTTCAGCCGTTCTTCAGTTACATTTTAGAAAGAGAATCCTGTTCAATTTAGTTCACAAATATTGAAATCTCAAGCTTATAAAAGAACTGCGATGATTTCACTTTTCGCGCCCGAGATGTTTTTATTAAGCTTATCTGAGAAGAAAAGGTGCATAAACATAATACATGTAACTTTATTTATTGATGAATAGCGGATTGGGAAAGGCCTTGGTGAATTTCCTTTACAACTAGTTTATACTTCAAAACATCAATATAAGCTTACTTCATTTATTATACACAATTTAATTTCAAGCATTAGTTATACTTGAGCTTAAAACGGTATTGCTGTTAAATTGTAAGGGGAACATCACAAGATGGCAAGATGTCAGCATTTCGTGAATGTTATTTACATCTGCATGAGCTAAGATCGCTGGCCCCCATAGTTCCAATGATTGCTTTGACTGCCACAGCAACCAAGGTCACCAAATATCCTGAATGTTCAGCTGAATGTTTTGCTTATGGATGACCCATATGATATTAAAGCTGTATTTGAATTATCATAATTAAGTTGAATTCATGAGTAAAGACACTGACCTTGAACTTTTTTTTTTTGGATGGGTTGTTGATGAATTGAACAGAGAACAATTATCTCAAAATCCTGTCAATTATCGATGATGTGTTCCAAGATGATGATGTGTTCTCATATCCAACGCGCGCTCATGGAATAATCGTTAATTATTATATGGCTGTCTCACAAGGACTGGGAACTACCGAATTCACGAATGGCTGAAATCGATATTGACCGCGGTCTAGATTTTCCCATGTAAAGTAAAGAGGACGAGCAAACTTTGGCAGATTTAAGGTGGCTCCCTAGAGTTTTTCTTAGACTCATTAGCGCGCGCTACCATTGCCTGCCTAACGTCAGTAATAATGGCGCGTTTAAAAATGACGCAAGTAACCCTAAGAAGAAACGAAATCGCTTCAGCACTTGAAAAGCATTAAATAACTTCGGTATAAGTAGCAATAGTTTAAAACTCCGTTCAAACATGTGTTTATGACAAAATATGACAAAAAAGCTCTATAAATAACTGGTAAAAGAGCTCTAATTTACTATCTCTCGTGCGATACATGGCGTCACCTGAGCGCGCCTAAATGAATACCCACGCGCGATACCACGCGTGTTTTTCTGATTTTTGTGACGTCACGTGCGAAAATAAATGCTAATTTTCTCACGCGTCCTTCGGTGAATTTTTTTAAAATTTTGTTCAGTTGTAACCACATACAATTCCTATAAAATACCCTATTTTTATTAAAATCTGTCAGAGCTAATCTCAGATGTTTAGAATAATGACAAATTACAGAATATTGGAAAAATCGTCTGAACAACCTTGACTTTTTACCAGTTCAAAATGTCAGGTAATATCATTTCCATGATATGGCGAAGTATGAAAAAATTTCATCGAAGGAAAGTATAAATATTAAGAGCAGCTCCGCCTAAATATCGACTAAACCGGGAAATAGCCAAAAAATGGAATTTCTTCAAACTCGCCCAGAATGAAGTTCTTAGGGCACTAATTGCAAAAATATTACGTTAAGTTCCTTAAAGTGCCTATAATCCCAAAAACTGTTTTTCTTTTCGAGAAATCTTTGCATGGAATTAGGCAAAATGCCGCAAAAATTTTTGCAATTGATTAAAACCCGAATTTTGTAGGAATTTTTAAAGTGAGCGTTCTTTGTAGCACAACCGAGCAAAGCGGAGAATGGGACTAGTGACGTCATTCCAGGCCTTTGCTCGCATCGCTTCGGTTATTGTCCTTATATTACGGGTTCGGTGTTTTCAGCATTCAGTATTTTGTTGAAAGAACGTTTATTCGACTCAAAAAATACGTAATAATCACATCAATTGAGAATGTCGTCCAGTGATACTAGCTTGACTCAAGCTTGGAATTCCGAGGCCGCAGAAACGGAGGCAGAGTACGACTTAGAAGTCGAGGTGTAATCAAACGCGAGCGAACAAAAAGACAACTAAGATGATGATGAACCAGAAGATGCCTACGCATCAAGTAGCTCCGACTCATGAACCAGGTCTGCTGCTTGCGGTCTTGCTTCTGTAGCAATCAGTACAAAGGTTGAAAAAGTGGCCTGCTCCTTGCTTTTTCTACGACGTTTCGCCACAGGTTCGACTTGCGAGCTTCGAGCGTGGTGTACACAAATTTCCGGACTTTCCAAAGCAGCTTTCTTTCTCTGAATAAAGGGAAACGTAGTAAGTTGTTTTAGAGGAATGCACTATTGACCACCAGGTGAAGGTTACAAATGCAAAGTAAGTGAAAGAAACATGTTTACGACGAAATGCAAATGTAGCACGATCGAAAACTACTCATTACACATAAATGCATATTTTGTTGTCACCTTCGCTTGCTTTCAGTTGGTTTACCTTCCATCGAAATACAAGGTACGCGGATCGTTGAGAAGACACAAATCCCAATACCATCCTTCCGCAGCCTTCTCTGAAAATAAATCTTAACTAAATCAGAAAACATAATGGAGTAATCTTCATCCAGGAAGTGTTTCGAACACACCGCCAAATATTTCGTGGGTTCCTAACGAGCACGCTTACGAGCACGCTTAAGTCGACCCACTTCTTTCTTCTTTTGCGCTTCTCCGTGTCATCAGTCCCGTCAAAAGGAATTGGATGAAGGGATATGCCCTTTCCCTTGTTTAGCCTGTTGTTGCATCCGAAAACAACGCATTTATCCGGCATTTTCTTTCTTGCAATCGAAGCAAAGACTGTCCTAAACAAGAAGGCGATTAAAGGCCTGGAATGACGTCACAAATCGCGCTATACCCAGACTTCTTTAAGCGATTCTGCTGCTCGGTCGTGTTTTGAAAAAGTGCGCTTTTTACGATCTTTAAAAATTCATAAAAAATTCGGGTTTTAACCAATTGCAAAATTTTTTGCGGCATTTTTCCTAATTCCATGCAAGGATTTCACGAAACGAAAAAAAAATTTTGGGGTTATAGGCACTTTAAATCGTTCGGTGTTTTTTTTTAACGAATTTTTTCTTCCCGATGGCCAAAATCGTCCAAAATCGTTCGAAAATAAGCGGCATATTCGGAAACTCGTAACCTGGAAAGTAAAGGTTATTATTAAAAACTAATTACATGTCGCATTTGTACTTTCTTTCTTGTATATTTAGAGCTATTTGGATTGCGATTTGGTTAGATAACCAGATATTTCACGAAATCTTGAAACCTTATGGCTCAAGACAGCTGAATGACAAGTGAATATTTAGCCCATTTTCAGCTGCCGAAAAGGCATTCTGGTACATGGATTTCCCCAAAGTAAATCCTGAAAACGTGACCTTTGTACGGTGGCCCATATATGCAATGCACAAATAAAAATTTCAGTGCATACAGTCAACTCTCGTTATAACGGACACCCTCGGGACCGGCGTTTAGTGTCCGTAATAGCGAGAGTCCGTAATAGCGGGGTACGGAAATAAAAGTGCCATTAAAGGGTGCTGAGTTAATATACACTATACCAGAAGAAAATGGACGCATTGTAGGACACATTGGGGCTGTCGAAAATTGTGTCGTGCTTTCTGAAAAGGGACAACCACAGAGGGTTGTCTATAATCTGCGGGAAGAGGATTAACAGAGGTGGCGGTCTAGGGCTTGAGATTCCAGTCATTTATGAATTGTATGGTGACCAAGCATATCTTGAAAGACTGGACGTGTTGATCAACAGCAGCGAGAGTGCCAGAAAGTCGTTGAGAAAGGAGGACGAGGGCTTAGCGACTGAAGAGCCTAAAAGGAAAAGGCGCAAGCTGAAGTAAAGAAACCAAAAAGTCTACATGACAAAAGTCTGACCGGCCGAACGAGAAAATAAACTTTCCAGACTATTTTGAAGTGTGCGTTGACAAATGAAGAAGACAGACTGCCATTTTATGTAATGATGTTACATGAGAACTTTTTAGTGTCCGCTTCATCGAGAGTGAAAACAATAAAATTGTTATGTTGGTACCACAAAAGTGTCCGTAATTCCGTAATAGCGAGAGTCCGTAATAGCGGGAGTTGTTTTCAGTCAAACCTCTATAGCTTTCGCCGGGGATCTGAAATTTGTCCGTAATAGCGAGCGTCCGTAATAGCGGGGTGTCCGCAAGGCGAGAGTTGACTGTATATATTGATCTGAACACATTACGGATATGTTTTTGAGTGCACAAATATATACTTTCAGTGCACAAATATGTTTTTCAGTGCACAAGTAAGTTTCCCAGTGCAGAAATAAGTTTCCCAGTGCACAAATAACTTTCCCAGTGCACAAATATGTTTTTCAGTGCACAAATATGTTTTCCAGTGCAGAAATAAGTTTCCCAGTGCACAAATATATTTTCCAGTGCACAAATATGTTTCCAGTACACTAATATGTTTCAGTGCACAAATATATTTTTCAGTGCACAAATATATTTTTCAGTGCACAAATATATTTTCCAGTGCACAAATAAGTTTCCCAGTGCACAAAATTATTCCTGGCACCTAATGGGCTAAAAATGGTTGAAAGACCCTGGGACTAGAATGTCAATGCCTTGTTTGCTGCGCTTTTCGTTATAAGAAATCAGTTTTGGTCGCAAATAGAAGCCATCTCTGATCGATCAAGCATGTTTTGCCGGAATTGCGGCAGAGGTTTGGAATCTTCAATTGGTTTTTGCCCAAATTGCGGAGCAAAAGTTGAAGCGGAGACATCTTTATCCGCTAGGGATAACATTGTTGGCGGTGCCTCACTCACGAACCAGACGAGCTGCAAGCGATTACCACCTTAGCTTCGGAGCCAGCAGCTCCTGCAGCAATCCCTACGTTCAAGCGGTTTCCTCAGTGTTTAAAAAGTGTCGACGGACCTCACGACTCCTGCAGTTCGCAAGGAAAAGATTGTTTCGCCTTTATAGCTTAGCTTTGACAAGAATGTCTTTCAGGGATTTTCCTTTGCGAGTGTGACCCAGGAGTCACGAACCGGATAATAACCATAGACAGCAGATGTTTCGTTAGTTTTAAACATTTCCTAATAAAATCGGTCCGAAACAGTTACTGCAAGAAACTGGTAGAAGTATGGAATCTTATGGTGTCTACGTAGGAGTTCAAAGTCGCATTTCTGACACAATAACTTCGTTCGTTAATAACATTAACGAGCTTCTGGTCAATAACATTTCCGAAGTTGCGATACATTGTATCTAGCCGATACCCACCTGAATGTTTATATTTATAGCAGGCGACGACTCGTTTTCTTGGAAAAACGTTCAGAAGGAACTGAATTCAGATTTCCCAATCTTTGCAAGTGCCAATGTTTAATTTCCCACCTGCAGCTGCCGAGCGCTAATAATCGTTCAACAGAGAAAAACAACCAAACTGCACAGTTGTCATTAGCAACCCCAAAATAACATTCTCTCAAAATGTAAAGTGAAATAATGCTGGGTTATTATTGACTGCCTTTCAGGACTAAATTAGAAAGTAGATTCCACCTTCATTACCTTTCAAATATGCTTAAGTCTATTCGTTTGCGCCGACTTTATTCATTTATTTGATACATTAAATGAAAGCATAGCAATTTTTCTTGGACAATTCTGTCCAAGGGGGAAAGGTGCATGAGGTTATCCCTATGTAAAGCACCAACCCATGAGACAAGGCCAGACCACAACACCGGGAACTACATGCCCTACTCTTTTCGATAAGTGTGTGGGTTCTTTAACGTCCCCTGCTAACCATGTAACATTGAAGATGCAGGAGACGGGGCCTACGGTTTATAGTCCTTATCCGAGAAGACCTGAACATCTAACCATTTGCAGATGAATTTACAAAGGCAGCACATTCTCCTCAGTTATTTTAAGACCCTGAGTGTTGGTCCGGTCTGGGGCTCGAACCCTCGACCTTCCGCACAGCAGACTGGCGCTCTACCAACTGAGCTAACCAGGAGGCGGTTCACGTTCGAATATAGCCTGAATTTCAGCCGTCTCCTCCTCTCGCTAAGTCTCGGGAGAGAGACTTTTCGTCTCTCTCCCGAGACTTAGCGAGAGGAGGAGACGGCTGAAATTCAGGCTAGTTCGAATATTGACAGGTGTCGCAAATTTTGGGATAAATGTCGGTTTCAGCATCGAAACAAGTTGCGACGCGGTAATGCAATAGAATGTATTGACGGTTTTTCGATTTGCTATACTTGCCATTTACTTAAGAGAGAAGGAAATGAGGTTCACGTCTAAGGGATTTTTTGGAAACAGTTTCGTGACTTACCTGGTGTGAGAATTGAACCTTGCGATGCGTTTTATCTAGCCGATACTCACCTGAATGCTTGTATTTATAGCAGACTCGTTTTCTTGGAAAGACGTTTAGAAGGAACCGAATCCAGATTTCGCAACCTTCGCAAGAATTAATGTTTAAGATAGTTCATCGGCATTTAATGCCAATCTCCCCGGATCAATATATCCGGGGGGATTGGTGTTTTTGGATGGGCTCGAGGGAGGAGTAAAATTCTAACGAGTTTCATTTTGAGGGCTCAACTTAGAGTCAAATTCCAATTGCTCAAATAATAAGTTAGTAGCCTATCGTAGCCTGTAAAATTAGCGTTCAAGAAGAGATGAGAGAGGTTGGCGGGTTGTTATTTTGGGGTTGCTAATGACAACTGTGCAGTTTGGTTGTTTTCTCTGTTGCGCTCGGCAGCTGCAGGTGGGGTATTAAACATTGCTACTTGCAAAGATTGAGAAATCTGAATTCAGTTCCTTCTGAACGTTTTTCCAAGAAAAACGAGTCGTCGCCTGCTATAAATATAAACATTCAGGTGGGTATCGGCTAGATACAATAATGTATCGCAACTTCGCAAAGGTTATTGACCGGAAGCTCGTTGAATGTTATTAACGACGAACGAAGCTATTGTGTCAGAAATGCGACGTTGAGCTCCTTCGTAGACACCATAAGATTCCGTACTTCTACCAGTTTCTTGCAGTAACTGTTTCGGACCGATTTTATTAGAAAATGTTTAAAACTAACGAAACATCTGCTGTCTATTGTTGTTATCTGGTTCGTGACGCTTGGGTCAAAGGTCACGTTTTCAGGAAGTAGAACTGCATTTACTTCGCGTTCTCAGCGCTCACGATTTTAATTACCCAAAAATTTTATTTCACTAATTTGAAGAAGAATTCATGTTCTTTCAGACTACAAAAACCGTTTTGAGGAAATCCATGTACCAGAATGCCTTTTCAGCAGCTATAAATGGGCTAAATATTCACTTGTCATTCAGCTGTCTTGAGCCATAAGGTTTCAAGATTTCGTGAAATATTTGGTTTCTAATCAAATCGCAATCCAAATAGCTCTAAATATACAAGAAAGAAAGTACAAATGCGACGTGTGATTAGTTTTTAATAATAACCTTTGCATTCCAGGTTACGAGTCTTCGAATATGCCGCCTATTTTCGATCTATTTTGGCCGATTTTGGCCATCGGGAAGAAAAAATTCGTTAAAAAAACACTGAGCGATTTAACGAACTTAGAGTCATATTTTTGCAATTAGTGCCCTAAGAACTTCATTCTGGGCGAGTTTGAAGAAATTCCATTTTTTGGCTATTTCCCGGTTTAGTCGATATTTAGGCGGAGCTGCTCTTAAGGAGTTTAGGTCAAAATAAGGAATATATCTGCCTGTCATTAGATGAGATGTTACCATGGTAACGGCTTTAATCCGAAAATTGACAACCAAACAATAAGCCTTATTTTAACAGCACCCATACTGGTAAATCTCCAAGGGGAAAACTTTAAGTGAAATTAACTACGTTTCCTTTTCCAACTCGCGCTTTTTAGGGGGGGTGTTTTCGTAATAACTTTAGGGAGCCACCTTAAATCTGCCAAAGTTTGCTCGTCCTCTTTACTTGTTTATCTCATCAGACGTTTTGGCACTTCCACTAATTTTTTTGTAAGAAAATAGTTAATATTTTTGTATTTTAGTTACAGCAACTTTTTCATCACGAAATGCAACTGGTCTAGATGCTGGTCTACATGAGAGATTATCCCATACAAGTCACTTGTATTTTCACAGTATACACACGAGCCTTCAGGCGAATGAGTACACCAAGAAAATACACGTGACAAGTGGGATATTCCATGGTATAAAACAAGAAAACGCTGCATAACTATTTTATGCCATGCCATAGAAAATACACGGTTATGTAGTTCGTATAGTGTGATCGTCCGCGTGAGGGTAGTTCTGAGAAGAACTGTTGTTGGTGACTGACGTTTCGACAACCTGAGCGGAAGTCATCTTCAGAGTCAAGTGAATAGAGTTTGTCAGTCGATGATGTTATACGTTTGGTCTGTTGAAAGTGATTGGTCACTTTAGCCATGATGGTGTTGGCTGAAAGACTCGTGTAAAGTTTGTCATCAGTCATTGGTCAGTTTCGATCCGTCTTTTATTAGTCAAATTGGTTGGTTTGAGGTCCGTGTATAGTTAGTCAAATTAAGTCGGTCTGTTAGAAGTCCGTTTGTCGGTTTCGTTTGCGTCGTGGATAAGTCGTTTGTAAGGCGCCGGTAGCTGTTGACATCTGTTAAGAAGTTTTTGTTCTAAGTTAGTGTACCAGCTTTCAAGAGTCAGTCGTTGAAAACAGTTCGTACTGTAGGTTAAGCATTGAGCAAAGTCCCAGTCAATGTTGCGGTTTGTTAGTTGATGATGTACAGCAATGTAATTGTTGACATCGCCATTCCTCGTGGCACGTAAATTTGTGTTCAGTCAGTCTTGTGTTAAGGTTTCTGTCAGTCTCCCCGATGTAGCAAGCCTGGCAGTCGGAGCATTTGATCCTGATCTTTCATGGTTCGTACAACTTCAGACAAACAAAATTCAATGACTCTTTGACCCCCTTTCATAACCAAAACACTCAACTGAGTCATTTACAAGTGTTAGATAGTCCAGGCTTCGTTGACGAGACCATGGCGTTGGTCTCTGTACTACTGAACATTCTGTAAAACGACCAAAGTCACTGGCTATTTGACAGCTTCTACTAAGTCTAAATTACAGAAACAAATGATAAATACAGATAAGTACAGATCCAACAATACTGAAATTCTTCATAAAAAGCTGAGCAAAACATTTCAGCAGCTTTTTAGAGATTCTAACTTTCCATTTAGTTTGTCTTCAAATTCTTGCAGTTGAATAGTCTTCTCCGTGGCTGCCTTTCTGAGAGCATTGGACTTGGTGACAAGAGTCAGCTGCCCAGCCATCAGCAGAGACTGGGTTGAACTCGAAGTTGCAGAAGTGTTCCTTTTGTGTTTCTCGCCTTTCGTATGAGACTTCAAAGTGCTTTCTCCCATGGGTTCAATGTCGATCACTTTGTTACGAACACAAAACATCGCCTTGTGCTTGTCGCCTTTGAATTCTTTTTTACAGCTTAACTTTGCATCACTTAACCATTTACGATTGAATACACATTTGCCCATCGCTCATTTAAACTGAGAACGAAGGGAAATGAAAAAATTCTCGACCAAAACATAGTCAAACCACTATATGTTCATGTTGCCCCTTAAAACAAAAGCACACGGTGGACCAACCCACATGGGAGGCCTAGCGCATGAAATTGAGGCACAGATCCAACTTTGCTTTATGTACCACTCATGTTTTATACCGACCATATGCGCTTTTTGTTAGTCGCTAGTGGACAAAATTTCCATAGCACGATTTATCAGAAAAGCGATAAGGCGCACACAAGTTGCTAAATTTCAAGGACTTTTCATGACCAACTAAAGAAATCAAGTACTTTTGAAGGACTTTAACCAAATTCAAGGACTTTTCAAGACAACTGTTAAAATTCAAGACCTTTTCAAGATTGTACGAACCATGCCTTGAATATTTTTACCTCGTGGGGCTGGAAACTATTGCTGCATCATGAACAGCACGAAAAAAAAGAAAAAACTGAGAATGTATAAGACAGGATTACGTGTTGAGAACAACCCCGAGTATCGTCTTTTGAATTTGCACGATACGGTGTCTCTCCATTTATCGGGAAATACTTTCATTATGAACCTTTAAGGTGATTTCACAGTATTGCATTGCGCATCCCTACTGCGCACGATTTTCGCGTCATGAGCGCCTGCAAGTACACAACGTAAGAAATTTACCTCAAGCTAAGCTTGACAGCGAGATAAATGCTCGTTTTCTCTTAAACGAGCATGGTGACCTATATTTTTAATGCATAATCTTGGTGTACAAATTTTCCTCTTTAAGTTTAAAAGTTAAAAAAAAAAAATTTCGGAAAGAAAAAAAGAAATAGCTAAAAGAGTGCACACAACCATTACGCAAGAATGCGAATTATGACCTCCAACACAACGAATCGAGAAACGTTTTGAGTTAGTGTCGTGTAGAATTGCGTGGTTTTGCTCTAAATTATACATTTTGTTTTCCTTGCGATTGAGACGATCTATTTCTCAACATATTTCAAGCATTATTTCATAACCTTTGCTTTCAGCTACCGCAAAATGTAGCGTGAACTGATGAAATAATGCACGTGGTTAGGCATCAATGGGGTAAGATTGGCCCATCACATCTCTTAAGCGAGCATGGTGACCTATCATTTTTATTGTATTTTTTGAAATAGTGCTTGGTAGGGAACATTCAGAAAAAGTTTCACAAAAACTGTTCGGCAACCTTTATGTTGAGGAACCTCTCTAAGCAGAGATCTTCACTGAATATGTATGGATATAAAAGACGTTTGAGGAAAATATTTAATGCATCGAACAGTTTATCTCAAACAGCTGGTTAAACTGAGTCTTGAGTCACAACCATGGTCTGTCAGAATATGATGAATATTCACCAAAGACACAACCTTTCTTGACTGTGGTAAGTCAATAGCACCCAATCTTGAGAGAGTTGAAAATACGACGCGCAGCGAAATATATTTGACGAAACTCGAGGTGTTAGGATACCTGATGAACACTGTCTCGAGTGTTTGATATATCATCTCAATCGAACCAAAATCTATGGAGTAATCGCAGAAGTAAAATCGTCAAAATCTATGCTAATTAAGATCGTGTGTCCAAACCTCCTTCACGGTTGTGATATTTCAGGCACACTATTTATATCTTTAGCTTTTAGAAAATGCAAAAAGGACTAATATACTTTTAAAAAAGCTATTCTGATAAAAGGGTTTTGCCCATTAAAAACTGAAATTGCTTGATTTTAATTCTATCCCATTTCGTCTTCATTCGGTTGAATTGGCTTTAACCCACGTATACTGACGTCAGTAGAAAATATAACCACTACTGAAATAAATATATCTTATGAGACCTTTTGTTGTGTAGTATCGCTAGTATTTCTAGGAGTTGTGTCGTACGGGCTCGTCAAAATATAAACAACGAGTTCCTCATTCTATTCCTCATAGAATAAACCAAAAATAAATTTCCGAAACTAGAATGTTTTGAGAGTAGATTTCAAATTAAGATGAAAGACATGTTGTATTCCACATTTTGAACACCCGAGCATATACTTTCCTGGTATTTCCGTTGCCGTGGCGACCACCACTGGAATATTAACTGTCTCGACGAAACAAAGCTTCCTGTCATGCTCTGTAAATTTCAACACTTGAAAAGTGATGAATAGAAAATTAATACAATAAATCGGTTTACTTTCGTTTCCCCCTGAAATTTGGACAACAGAAAGTTTAGTCTAATCAACTGATTACTCTATTAACCCTAAAAATTACAATTTCCTCGATTGTGATTGGTTTAAGAAACTCCTATTTTCCACTAATTCACTTGCCAAGTCGTTATCGGACAGGTTGTTATTGGACAGTTTGTTATCGGACAGTTTGTTATGGAACAGTTCAATAAGCCAATCACATTCAAAGTAGTTTAAATCAACTAATCACATTTCAAAGTTGTAGTTTAAATCAACCAATCTCAATTTCAGAGCGACATGAAACAATTTATGCCTCCTTGGTCAGTCTTTTAATGCAAATTTTCCCTTTTGTTTAAAACGTGGCTATTTTTCTTTTCTCGGAAATTGTAATTTTATGATTAACTGGATATAAGACTTCGTGTCGTCCAATTTGGTCTGTAATCATACTCGTGATAAACAAATCGGACTCCCGCTACACGGTCTTCCGGTTTTGTTATCACTTGTATAATTACAGACCAAACTGGACTCCACTCAGTCCTATTACTTAAATATAGTACATGTAATCAGTTTGTATCACTCTGCTCTTTGTATTTTTGGCAAAACGGCTTTGGATCGCGCTTGGTTGTTATTAAGCATGTTTACAAGAGTTCAGAACATTTCAAGACTGTAGTGATGTAAATACATTTTTATCTCCTATTGAATTAATTCGGCTGAAATTAAGATCGGCGCTTATAAATATCATTATAAAACAATCTTTAAGGATTTAAGGACAAAGGGTTTATGATTGACACGTTATGAGGGCCAAAACTTAGTGTGTGACGAGTGAAAAGCAACCGAAACAGACAAAAATGATTCGTGAATTTATGAGAGTAAAAAGCCTTCGTTAAAAGCAGCTTAAATGATACGTAACGCGTCAATTTTGTCAAAATTCGCACGCGAAATGGGATCAAAATACCCATCGCTTTGCCGGCTTCCGTTTAACCAGCTGTGATTTTCGTACTGCTCACAGGGTAAAAAACCATACGACAGGCGCGCAGATTAGCATAATAGAAATTTGTGAATAGACATACGCTCTGTATAAATGTTTTTCCTTTCAGTAAATCTGGCGATGCGATCTATTTAGGCCAAAAAATCAAAAACGAAAAGTATATAAGGAGAAATTCCGTATCTGATTTACACTAATGCACCAATTGGTTTTTAACAATAAATTTTCTTTCTTGTACTGAAGATAATTTCTTAATCCACCTGTCACAATTACAAATAAGAACAGCTGGTAAAATACCGACGTGGCCAAAAGATCTGTAGATATGATATTGGTTCAAACTGTTCTTGACTTTGCTTGAGCTACGACCGAGACTATATACAAGATGATTCTGCAACGTTTTATTTTGACAATTTTTCTCGTCACATTTGCTACTCGCGCTGCAGTAGTAGGTAAGAGAATCGTGTTGTATTTTTTTGCTTTATTGGACTCAATAAGAAAAGGAGCTTATCATGATCACTAACACAAACCTATCACGATTCAGAGTTAACAAAAAACAAAAGTCTGTGAAAGGACAAACCTTAGACCACACCCAAAACGGCTTTGTGTTCAACCGTGTCTTTGTGCGAAACAACTCATATGAAAATAGGTGCCGCCTTCCACAAAGACTCGGCTATTAAGGGACACTTTTTTTCGTTCGCCCAACATAATTCATTTGTATAAAACTATGAATCAGTCTCACTTACTGGGCATTATATAACTATCCCAAATGTCTTGGTTTAGAACAGGAGCTACCAGTGTTCTCATCTTACACAAGCGATGTAGTATTAGTCTAATGCTACAAGCGCTACACTCGTAAACCAGCCTCTACAGTACAGGTCAGGCAACGGATGCCTAAGTACTAAGAACCACTCACGTATATGAACATAACTTTACTTCTAGACCAAGAGCCACCTGTGTTCACGTATTGCCCAAGCGACATAGTAATAAATGATGCTACAGATATTTATCACAATACAAACTTCTGTTTTAAGAGCAACGAAAAGGAAAACAGTGATGTTACTCATTTACCTACAAGGTAGAGCGCGTCTACCTGTACTGTGACTGCTACTGACCCATAAATCTCAGTTGGAATGTCTAGCTACAGTAAGCACTGCGCTCAACAAACCTCTTCATACAGTGCGCTATTCCATGGAACGTCTCTAACGGATGCCCACTAATTGTAAGTGCTACTCTCACTAGCTGTTCCTCACATATACCGTAACTTTAATTTTAGACCAAGAGCCACCTGTGTTCACGTATTGCCCAAGCGACATAGTAATAGATGATGCTACAACAGTAGAACTCAGAGTTAACTGGCAGCAGCCTACAGTTACCGACAATTCAGGCATGTCGCCATCAGTAACTTCCAACAGACATTCTGGAGACCTTTTTGCCGTTCCTGGCTCATTTGACGTGGTGTATCAGGCCGAAGATGCGTCGGGCAATAAAGCAACATGCAGCTT
>OZ026603.1:27689451-27726951 GCA_964020085.1 Micromussa lordhowensis | reverse complement strand
AATGTCATAGACATATTGATCCTGCACTGTATGATGGTCATATGCCCCTGGACCCTGAAAGGTAAAGGACCTCAGCAAGAAGTGTATCCTGCTCTATTATGTTACATGTTTTGGTCTTGGACAATACTATCAAAAATAAATAGCGACACACCTGGCACATCTATATTTGCTGTTTTGTGATTCTAATTTTATGAAAAAAACTTTTCCTTTTCTTCTTCTGACGCCAATACATAGAATGTATTGCTGGTTTTCACAGGTCATGTTATCAAAACTAAAAATCATAACCATTCAATAAATAAAGTAAAAAATCTGGGATATGAAAGATGATTGATACGTAGACAACTTCACCAAGAATTACATGTAGGTTTCTGTGGTTTTTCATTTGTGTGTTCAGAAGTGTTTCAACCACATTTATTGAGCTTTGTATGGAGACGCCATGTTGGTGCCCTCCCAGATGGCGGCCATAAATACTGTAACAGAAAAATCCATCATTGAGTTTTGCTATTGAAACAAAAAGTTATTACAGGCTCTAAAGCTCATTGATTCAGCAGCCATCAGTATCTGTATACTTGGCTTCCAATATTTCATCATCATGTTATACAAGATGTACATGTATCTAGTTTAATTTGGCCATTTATATGTAGTCAGGTGACTCATATTTTGTATTTTTTTCTACAGAGAACCGCTTCAGTTGATCAAGAAATAAACATGTTTGTGCAACCACAAATTGTTGGGATTGGACAAAGGTTTGATCTCGATAAACTTTATATAGTGTGTGAGGGAACAGTGTTTTGTAGTATTTCACATCAGAGCATTGCGAATAGCATTGTGGCTTTGCTGTCATCATTTTATATATTAACATGGTATATAAAGACAGCAAAGCCATATTGTCTTTCGGAGCAGGCTTTAATGGGCATTGGCAGAGGCCACACTTTACTGAGTGTTAACACCCTATTTAATGACATTTCTGATTTGTAAATAAATCAACTTGATCAATCAATCAGTCAATCAGGTATGTCTTAAAAACAATGCATCACTTCAATTTAAAAGGGAACTGCTTCAGATGTTGATGACCCCTGCCTTGTTTGTGCAACAACAAATTTTTGCTATTAGAAAAGGGTTTGACTTTGACAAACTTTATGTTGTGTGTGAAAGAATAAAGTTGTGCAATATTCCACACCAGAGCATTGTGGACAGCATAATGTGGCTTTGCTGTCATCATTTTATATATTTAAAGGGGACGTATCACAGGACTTGGGGTGATTTCAAAACCCGGCCACATACCGTGTAATAGGAAGCTAAAAGCAATAGCTAACTTTTGTTATAACCTCCCAACAGTATTGAAATTATTGCTGAGTGTCTGACCATAGATTGACTAACTCAAAATGGATTACTTGAAAAATCTTAGGCTAGTGTTTTTCAAGTTCTCACAATTTTCCCCTATTAATTTGCTGTAACAAATCATGCTTTGTTACTTTGTCAGTTGATTTCACTCTCTTGGTGTTCTGGTAGCATTTTGTTACTAAGTAAAGCTATTATAGCACAATTATGACCTAGTTAGATCAAAATCCCCACGATACTTCCCCTTTAACATGGTATACAAATGTATATGATAAAGACAGCAAAGCCTTATTATTGTCTTTCTTAGAGTAGTAGGCATTAAAGGGCACTGGCAGAGGCCACACTTTGGTGACTGTCAACACCCTCTTTTCTGATTTGTAATCACTATTGTATGTTACTGAATTTAACGAGATTGATATAATCTATCAAGCAAGTTTCATAAAGGTTCGATTCAAACTCTAGCATATATAAAATTGCAATTTTTGCAAAGAAACGTACGACATGCTGGCAATGAATATAGCCTTTTGACAGCTGTTTTACCCAGTCATTTTGTGTGCTGTTTATTTTACAAAAAAATGTTAGTGTGAGAATAAAATATTTGTATTTTGTTCACAAAACCAGTCTACTGTATATATATTTATCACCAATGCCTGTTGTGATTCTTAGGCAGTTTGAGCTTTTTTTCTTATTTAAGCTGATTAGGGTGTTATGATAAGTATAAATCAACCACAAAATTTGAACCATTCTAGGGTAAGTGGTAGTTGATTTGACAACATTGGTGGTGATTCAGCCCTGAAAAGTGTAGTCGATTTCGTATTTTAGGGGCTAAATCAGTCACCCATTGTGGCCATTGTTTCCCCTTTATACAGATTTAAAATGGCTCAAATAGGGCCATTTTTAACAATGCTAATATCTATTTTAGTCCTTGTAAGAGGGCTATTTCAAAGAGTTAAGGCGCTAATTTAGTCATTTAGAGTACATTGTTTTGAAAATAAATTGGGCTAAATTGGCCACAAAATATGTGCCAATTTCTTCCTTTCTGAAGGCGTAAAAAGGCTCGAGAAGGGCTAATTTAACCATCCAAACGCACCATTTCAACCCCCTCAAAAACCAAAACTACCCCCCATTTTTCCAAAACAGCTCTTTTGTGTCTTCGTTTCGACTACCCTATACAGGGCTATTTCAGCCCTGGTTATTGGGGCCAAAAGAACTCTATTTCACATGGGCTAAATTAGACCCAAAAATAGTACTGTATTTTACTCACCGAAACGGCCCCATTTTTGGGTCTAAAACAGATCTTTTCGATTTACAGTGTAATCGCTGTATGTAGTAGGTGTTTCTTGTTTCAATTTTATTTTACGCCTGAAAACCCAAGTTGAGGGAACTTATGCGTTGAATCTTCTTTCGCATTTTTTCGATATCGAGAGAATGTCACAAATGTACTTCAGTCTCAACTGCTCTTTTTCGCCGAATTTATACTGCATATTGATAGGAAAATACTAAGGTAGATATTTCTTGCTAGTTTCGTGTTAGGTTAAGACAGAAATATGGTTTTTGTGTTTTAGTGAATGCTCATAAAGTGGCCAAAATTCGTGAAGTCCTATTTAAACAGTATGCCAGCACATAAAAAATGTTGAGGTCCCCAAACATTTTATGGCTTTTTTGAGAACTTTAGTGATTGCTCTCACTATCCATGTTAGAATAATGCGTATTTGCTGTTGCCCAGTGCAGATATTGGCCATTAATTAACGGCTATTCACAACACTACAAAATATGCACCTTACTTAAGATGGAGCCGCAGAGTGAAATCAAGTTGTCTGGTTCAAATGAATATCTGTGCTTTGAGACTAATAATAGTAGAACATGATCCAGTTTATTTCATTTTCACACGGCCTTTCTTGTTATAGAAATGCTAAATCAAAGACAGCTAATAAAAATGCATAAATTAGTGACAAAGGGCCAGTTTTGGAGGTAGTCCCCCTAACTTGAAGGGAATATAATATTTTAACCTAAGTTTTTGCCATAATCATTTACTCACCAAACCCAACATTCATGCCAAGTTTGAGCAAAATCGGTGATTTGAGCTGTATCACCTCCTGCCTGGTTTTCTCATGGACACACTCTTAATTCAGTCCGTACGAGTTAACTCTCTAAAGCGTGAAGTTTAATACTAAGACCAGAAATAATTGAAATCGTTATTTACAGGAAATTTCTTTTAGAATTCTACTAAAACAATTGTTAAATAGTGAAGGTTTTCTCGTATTCTGGAGGCTGTTAGAGACCATTTTTGATCACAAAGGGCGTCTAAAAAATGAAAACTCGATTTTTGAAAAATGAGAATTTGGGGCTGTTGGAGAGGGTTTTTCCGTGTCCTGGCACTGCCATTTCCTATACTACTATCTGCTTAATCAAGATCAGACCTTCTTAAGCTTCAATGCTTATCTTGAGTATTTTAAATTAATAGCAGCCTTAAAGCAATTCAAGAAAGTATGCTCACCTGTCTTAGATATCCCATATACAAATGACACAGCGAGCCTTCTGTCACACTCAAATATCAACAAAGAATCTTACAGACGCCAGCCTCTACACCATTACAGAGCCAAGTAAACTGGCTCTCTGAGAAGGACATATAGTAGGAAATTCGACCGTTAAATTGCGAAACGCTTACTATCTGCCATTCATTTGTACAAGAGAAACAAAGCTCAGAGTGTTACAGTTTAAATTTCTGCATAGACGAATAGCGACAAATTATTTTTTCTCCAAGATAGGCATAAAACAAATGGGCTCTTGTTCTTTCCGCGGGATACTTTACTTCTTTCCTTCTGATACTTTGGTCCACCTGTTTTGGAACGGCAAACATACCCAAGCCTTTTGGAAAAAAATTGCTTGATTGGATGTCCCAAAAAATTGTAAATCTTTAAGACTCTGTGTTTTCTCCCTTTTTGTGCCTAGTTTAGTTGAAAATGTATCGAATGTACTTCTACACCACCTGCTCCTTATTGCTAGACATTACATACATACCTGTAAATTAAAGAACTCCAAAACTAAGCTGCAAGTATATCCAGCTTCTGTTAACCTCCATGAAAACTTAAAAGAAAATAGCTCTAAAAAGCAGCACCCTTAACTCTTTTAAAAGGAAGTGAAACCCATTGAAGGACGCCCTCCAGTACTAAAATAATCAACAATGATACAAAAATTAAATTTCAAGAAGTAAGTGGTATGAAATGTTGCTATTTTAGATATGAGTATAAGTATATGCATAAGTAATAATTTGAGTGCAAGTTGTTGTATTGTTTATAGCGTAAGCGTAACCTTAAATAAATAGTGTAAATATTGTATTGTATTGTAAGTATATATATTTTTTTTATATTTTTTATATTTTTCCAATTTATATAGCGCGTATTTATATGTGCTGATCAATAGCGCTTTACAATCATATGTTAAAAGAAAAAGAAAATACATTACCGTGGGAATATATATATTTTTTTTATATTTTTTATATTTTTCCAATTTATATAGCGCGTATTTATATGTGCTGATCAATAGCGCTTTACAATCATATGTTAAAAGAAAAAGAAAATACATTACCGTGGGAATAAAATAAACTAAGTTACAAAGTATAAAAATACTTCTTAAAAAGATAGGTTTTAAGTCGAGATTTAAAACTGTTAAGAGATGTTGTTTGACGAAGCTCCACAGGTAGCTCATTCCAGTGTTTCGGAGCTGCTGCTGAGAATGATCTTGCTCCCAATGTTGTAAGCATCTTTCCCTTGGGATGGTCCAATAAGAGCGTACCAGTAGACCTAAGATTATCTAATGAATTCAATTTTATACTAATAAGATCGCTAAGATAAGTTGGCGCTAGGCCATAAGTACATTTGAAAGTCAAAAGTAAAATCTTATAGTCAATACGCAAAGAAACCGGCAGCCAGTGCAGCCCATAAAGCGCCGGTGTAATGTGAGAAAACTTTCCAATGCCAAGAATAAGTCTTGCTGCTGCATTTTGTACACGCTGTAATTTAGCGATCTGCAGCTTTGGTAAGCCAAACAATAAACCATTACAATAGTCAAGACGGCTGGTTATAAAAGCATGAACCAAAGTCATTAAACTCT
Organism: Micromussa lordhowensis; assembly: GCA_964020085.1. Taxonomy (NCBI): domain Eukaryota; kingdom Metazoa; phylum Cnidaria; class Anthozoa; order Scleractinia; family Lobophylliidae; genus Micromussa; species Micromussa lordhowensis. The sequence continues at coordinate 27,721,497 of OZ026603.1, read as the reverse complement.
CGACAGGTATTTCTTAATACGTCTCAAGTTATGTAAATGATAAAATGCCGCATTACAAGCCTTGTTTATATGATCAGTCATGCTTAAGTTGCTGTCAAACCACGATCCAAGGTTTCTAACACACGGGCTTGGACTGATACGATTATTGCCCACAGTTATGGAACACGAATCTAATTTTTCAAGCTGTTGTCGTGTGCCGACTAACAAAAACTCCGTTTTATCATCATTGATCATCAACCGGTCTTGAATCATCCATTTCCTCACCGCGTCAATGCACTTTTCCATAGCTTGTATAGCATCAGCTTGAGCGGTGTTGCCGAGTGGTTTAAAACTCAGATACAGCTGCGTATCATCAGCAAAACAGTGAGCATCAGGAAGATAATGGCACGATCTTAAACAGCTTGGACGCATATAATATGAATACCAAAGGCCCTAAACATGAGCCTTGGGGCACCCCGCAGTTCACGTCAAAAGGACGAGAAAGAACTCCATGTACAGAAACGCGCTGACTTTTATCAGACAAGTACGATCTAAAACAATTCAAAGCAGTCCCACGTACGCCAACCTCGTCAGATAGCCTCCCTAAAAGTATTCGATGATCAAGGCTGTCTGTACAAAGCGAAGTTGTAGAGAGTTCATCGCATAACAGGTTAACATCAACCATCTTTGTCTTCCTGAAAGAGATTTTTTTCTTCGGGAGCGGTGGCCTTTAGTCGCATTGTCGAGTAATGATCAAATCCAGGGTGTGTCCTGACTCGTGTGTTGGCACGTTAACATGTTGTTGAAGGCCCATTGACTTAAGCAGCTCCTTTAAACAAACACTGTCTGCATTCCCCGAAACGTTTACATGGATATTAAAATCACCTGCTATCAGTAACGGTACAAATGACATTATGATATTCTCCAAAAAACTCGAAAAATCAGCAAAAAATACACTCGTCGTGACAGGATGGTTACTAGAGAAATCACCCGGGTGGGGTGATTTCGGCTCTGCACGCATCATCAATTTCTGAGAGCCATGCCTCAGTTACTGCAAAAATATCAGCTCCAGATGATTCAACATAGGAAACCAAGTCCGCCGATTTGTTTCTCACAGACCTGGCATTCAAACTACAGAATTTTAAATAGCTTACAGCAAGAAAACGTTGTTCAGGAACTATAGGAACCAAAACAGAAATGCGAGAAGTAGTTCTATCACGGCAAGTAGTACGACTTTTTCGATCAGAAATGCGTATAGATATCTTCCGTCGGCCAGCTCGACATCCTCTAAACCTCAGAAGTCCATTTAGCTTTAAAACATGGAGAACTGATCGTCGAACTGATCCACAAACAAACCTGCGAGACGTGCGACGAATGCTAAGTAGTTCAGCACGGGTGTATGTTATAACTCGAGTATTTATATGCAAATCCAAGATATTCGGTAGATTTTCATTTCGTCCGCTTCAAATTGTTTTGAATTTAAGTCTCCGGACCAGGATTAATCGCAATGTCTCCACAAATTGTGATGTTTAGAGGCGGGTCATGACCAGGAATTAGCAGAGATGTACATCCGTGCTTTGTCCAAGATACCAAGGGAATCTTGGCGCGATGAAATCCAAAGCGCTTCGCGACAAAAACAATTGAAGCTCGTCCAGTGACAGCAAATCGGCCGTAATGACTAAAATATGCGCCAGGAAAAACCATGAGAGCTTCTTGGCAAGGCCCATGATGATGGCAATCGATTGGATCCCAAGTAGAAACAATTTCAGAACAAATAAGTAAGAAATAAAACATTAAAATCAGAGCTCTGAAACTCGTGGCCGCCATGTTCGGCGCCGCTGACCTATTAGTAAAGTAAGTATCGTACCGTTTTGTAAGTAGATTAAGTACATTGTAAGTAATTATGTGTGTTTGCAAAAAAAAAAGTCTTCATCGACACTGGCCATGAGAAGTGCTGCATATTCAAAATTTCTTAATGGTGTCGTTACAAAATTACTAACGCGGTTTTTTCTCTTTGTTTACAGGCAAAACTTGTGTCCTGTACGAACCCCCTAAGAACGGAGCATTAGCCTGTTACAAGTTGAATGGCTTGGATTATATGTGTGTTCCGATGTGCAAGAATGGTTACGACTTTGTATTCAATCCTCCTGCAATGTATTTTTGTTCTTCCGGACAATGGAATTTTTATACCTTGCCTGCATTTCCCTATTCGAATCAGCTTCCATGGCCTGACTGCTCAAGTAAGTTAATATCATTATTACTTATTACTGTAGGCTTAGACTGACAGGAATCTAGATGCATAGTAATAAAAGAAAAATGACATTAGCCGTTAACTTGTTTAAGCTGTATACACTAAATTTTTGGATTGGAAAGGCATGATTACCAGGCGTTAGATATTCTAAATTCTCTTCCTGTTCAGCCGGGCGATAGAGGTCTTTTTTCCTGCTTTAAAGGGAGGGTTTTACAGTTCGGCGCATGTCTGTATTGTTTATTCGCCTGTGCACGCTTTTACCACAAGCCCATTGTTTCATTGTTAACGAACCAATCATAAGCAAGTTACCTAATTTTGCATTCATTTTAATAGCCGTAAAAAATCATCAACCGTAGAATACATCGTACGGGTTAAAACTAAATTCAACGGTCGACAGCGTCGGTAAAATGCACTGAAATCTTCTGAGAATATTTGACATTATCATATGACCCGTACGGCCCCGCGAGCAATTTCCTTGAAAAACCATAAGAAAAAAGGTCCCGTATGAGAGCCGTACGCGTCAAAGTGATAGGGCCGGAAAAACGCGTACCGCCCTACTAGACATGCGTACGGCCCCGGCAAAAAAAATACGAAACAATTTTGTCACTAAAAAGTGTTTCCTTGAAATGAGTGAAAGCGAACATTCCGACAGTGAGTTCTATTATCCCGGTGAGCTTTCGGACGCCGAAATGCTGCAATTACCTACTCACAGCGAAGCAACAAAAAAAAAGTAACTCCTCTCGACATAAGGCAATGCTGCCGCGCGCGGCCTCGTTCCACCAAAGAATGAAAATGAAAAAAAGTGGTCATATGATAAAATGCTTATTGACTGAGTGAGGTTGGGCCGGACGGGAAAATATTTGGCTCTTGGTCAGGACGCACGGAACTCGCTGCGCTCGGTCCCTATGTCCTGACCTCGAGCCAAATATTTTCTTGTCCGGCCCTCCCACTCAGTCAATAAGTACATATTCTGAAACGACTAACTATAGCATGTGACTACTGAACAACATCTAAGTGGGCTTTGCAAAAACATTGATGAGAAACGAACAAAAGTACTTTAATTTAGAGACATGCGCCGAACCGTGAAAGCCTCCAGTAAACTTTCTTTATGTTTTCCTCGATTTAACGTTACTACAAACCTTCACGGGTATCCTCCAGAAAACCAAATGGTACGCGCGCTGTTTTCAATGCCAAACTACGTATCAATACATAGGTTACGGCATGTAAAGTTCGATAAAATTATGTTCTGTTTCGGTGATTGCATTCAAAAAGCGACAGAAGCCGTTAGCGCCAAAATGACCGACTGACATTCCGGCGAGTTAATAGGGTATTAAATGCGATCGTTGATGCTGAAATAACTGTACACTGTTATCACAAAGTATCAATCTCTCTAAATGAGTCAGAATTTTCTTCTGTTTCTGTTGATCATTTTCTAAGTCTGTCAAGCTCCACTGTCGAACATTTCCCAAAAATATAACGAGAAGATCACGCCTTTTGGGGATTATGACACCTCGGTGGTTTATTGACTTTTATAAAATAAAATCTCTTTTTTTCCAATAACTCGCGCACGTTTAAATTTTTCTTTTAATTTTTTTGGAAAATGTTAAATTAATTTGATTAAAAAAAATTAAAAATTGGCAAAACTAGCCCGCGAAGGATTGGAGTAACCTTCAAACATTCTATCATATTATATTCGGCTTGGTTTAGCCGGAATGAAGTACTCAGCTAGTTATGTTTTGGCTTTTTTGCAGACACCGCACCGAAGTCTCCCTTCAAACAGCCAGGATATTCCCAATACTTTTTCTTTAATGGTGATGCAAATGATCCGAACATCCAAGCCGTCATAAAGTCTAATTACATTTCCTTCATGAAGTCCCGGTTCGTCCCTCCATTTTTCTGTCATTTTCAGCCAGAATGCAAAGAGGATAACGTAGAGGCCTTTGCTGGTGCATTCACAGGTATAACAAATGGTAATAACACAATGAGGTAGAATTAATAACACAATGAGGTAGAATTAACCTTTTGTAAGTAGATAGTCACTCGTCCTATCATTGCGGCAGTCACTCAGTCTGTCTGTCAGTCACTCAGCCTTTCAACTTGTCAGTCAGTATTGTATCAGGCATCCTCACTCAGCCTATCAGGCCACATGTCATTCACGTTGTCAGTCAGTCAATCAAGCAGTCTGTTTTAAAATTAGTTAGCCTGTTAGTCAGCCATTCAGAAGACATAGTCAGTCACCCTGCAAAATATGGCCACGGACACTCTTACATTTGCATATGCACATGACGAGTAACTCCACTTAAGACACTTGTGGATATTCTTCCCGCACGCAGGGCAATTTCTTCTGTACAGCATGGCCTTCTACTAATCAAATAAATCCACATTTATGCTGCTTTTCCGATTACTATTCCTGAGAGAATCCATCTCTTTTTTCAAGTTATTTGCTTGTTTCCTTGTCAGTCACCCAGCTCGTCTGTAAAGATATTTACCACAATACAAACTTCTGTTTTAAGAGCAACGAAAATGAAACCAGTGATGTTACTCATTTACTTACGAGGTAGAGCGCGTCTACCTGTACTGTGACTGCTACTGACCTATAAATCTCAGTTGGAATGTCTAGCCACAGTAAGCACTGCGCTCAACAAACCTCTTCATACAGTGCGCTATTCCATGGAACGTCTCTAACGGATGCCCACTAATTTTATAACTTAACTGTTCACCGGGTAATTAACACTGTACATGTAAGAACAACCTCAACCTTCGTTCTCATAAAGAAAAATCAATATATGAGAGGTTTGGAAACCTAAAAATCCTTAGAAAACTTTCTTACTCTTGAATCATAGCGCTTCAACGATGTTGTAAATTAAAAAAGTTTCCTCGATTCGCAATTAATTTTATATAGAAAACGACGAAATAAGAAATCCTGAAAAATATGAGAAAACGCATGTTTAACAATTAGATTATGACCTCGAGGTTTGTATCACAAAATTTTGAATTGAGGGAATTGTCATTTCAAACTGCAGCTGTATACGGGTTCTCTTGGTTATTCAACAATTTTGGGTTTAACATTATACCAGGGTGAAGTCCCAGTTCGTTAAATCTTTTTGGCAGCTGAATTAACTGATAATATTTCAAAATATTTTTACAAAACTTAGCAGCAGAAATGAACAAATTTTGCCATTTAGGTGCAGACGACCGCCAGCCACTGCACATGTGGGCACTACTTGGCTCCTTGGGTACGATAGCTCAGAGAATCCGATTATAGTATACCACAGTCGAACTTATATATAACGGCCCTGTAATAAGCCGTCACACTCTATTACGCGGCCAGTTTTCAAAGTCTCGAATTTTCGCTCATACAAATGCCGTATTTGTTACCTGTATAAGGCGGCCACCTCGGTTAAGCAGTCGGTGCGGCCATCCTGTAGCAGTCATATGTTTGTATTTCTTTGTTTGTTTGGGTTTCTTTCAGTACCTGTATTAAGCAGCCACCCTTGAAAGGAAGCTAATGTCATTTTATGCTGTATTTTATTGTGTTTAAAATGCGACCCATCATCACTATAAAGAAATAACATGTACAAAGCTACTGTAAGCTGATAACCGGTCGTTTAGTATCGTTAACGCTTTTCAGATGTCTGCAATGTTCTGAAGTACGCCCAGTGAGTATGTACTAAGCGGCCAGTTCCTCAAGTCCCGAGGGTGGTCGTTATATACAGGTTCGACTGAAGTAGTAGTATTCACCTAATATATATTCAATATAGACTACTTAACGACGGTGTGATTCGATGTTAGGACTACATGCAAGGAGACGTTAGGCACTCAAATCCATAACTTAAACGAGTCGCATCCAAACTAGCTCCTACCAAGGTCAGAACTGGAATGCTGGAACGCCACTTTTTTGGTTCCGGGAGACAGTCCACACATTCTGCAATGTCCGCCTCTCCACAACGGCAACGGGCACTAAAACTCTTCCAAACGGCCAAAATAACCTCTCGACAACGCCCAAATAATCAGCGACTAACGCACTGTGTATAGAAAACCCCATTTTTATTGTAAAGGTCACCAAACGTTATCGGTATTTAAAGTCATTGGTCTCTGTTTCTGTTAAGGTTTTGTTTTATTGAAACGTTTTGATTTATATATGCTAACATAAGCATTTTAAAAACAAAATATTGCACCCCCCCTAAAAAAAACAAGTGTCACATTACACTACTGCCACGTTACACTACCTACACGTTACACTACTACTTCATAATGGCCACCTCTTTGAAACGGCGACTTTCCTCTGTTCCCAATGTGGCGGTTGTAGAGAGTGTAACTGACAAGATCCTAAGGTTGCTTCTTACTCGGAAACTTAACAATTACAGGGGTAGCGATGTGCGAGGCGATAGACGATTCGAACTCCACTTGCAGAATGATTAAAACACATTTCATCACAGTTCAAGGTTCACGTGTTACACTAGTAGCGACGGTGATGACAGAAGCGGTAGCAAAACTGTTCCAAAAATAACGATGTAGTATCGTAGTTGCGGTACAAATGAGTAGGTTCGAACTGAAAAGCGATAATTAAATAAAGTACAGCTAAGATACAGAATTTAGATACATAGGCATGTAACAGACAAAATAATCGGCACGACTAATAAGGCGGTTTTCAGAAAGAATTAATAGACATTAAGTAACAACTTGTAGCATACAAAGGATGCTAAGAACATTACATTCGAAGTAACGGTATATAGTTGAACGGCTGAACTGAAACTGCTAGCACTGAAGATATATATCTAGATCATGACAACAATAATTTGGCAAAGATTGGACAATTGGTTTCATAGCGTAACAACACTTGAACATTGAAAACTAGTTACTTGGCAATAATAACAATGAAGGTAAAAGATATAGGAAAACTTATTTTGGTGACGACTCGCACAGACTATAGCAGAAAGTATAGCGAAAAGGTAGTCAACTGGTAGTCGGTAGCTGATTGATCCTATGATCGTAGCGGTTGCAGGATAACTGACTACTACGGTTGTAACGAGTCCCTTTTTAAACGCGCGCATACGTGATTATGCCTAGGGCGTTGCTTGAAACGTGTGTACTATATTTTAGAAGTGTTATTTCATTTCCTAAACACACATTTAGCCTTGAGTAAGCATGAAACTGCAAATTCCTAACTAATGCGTAATACATTTGAGCACGTTCTACTGAAACGAAAGCTATTGATTGTTACTAGAAAATGTCATAAAAGCGGGGGACGTTCCAAAACTAACAGAGAGGCTCGACTCATATAAAAAGGACAGGGCGCTCGTCGGAAATTTTGAAAAGAGCACCTAACTCCGGGCTAGGTACAAAGATCCTGGTTTGTGGGCGTGGCTTGGAATATTTTTCACCCCTCAGGGGTACCAATTCTAAAAGAACAGTTGCTTGTGATATTGTTTTCGGCTCAATACCCTAAAAAGCTACCGCTGTCGCTGTGTACCTTTTGAGGCGGAACGCTCTAACAGGTACCAAAACCTCTTTTTTAACCCCTGAAAGTACGACGAGCATCCCCCGTCCTTTTTATATCTGAAACCCCCGGGTCAGAAACATAATGTCATAGCTCAATCCTATCGTTTTGTTTCTTTTTCGTTTTGTCAGGTGCAGTTTGAAACATCAGCTAAGAAGCACGTTCAAGCAGAAATGGTGAAACTGGACCTTGCAAGAGCTGCTGAACTGATTATAAAATTTAAGTTGATGTACTTGCGACAGAAATAAATGTCCTTTAAACTCTTGTTCTTTGGCCATCGTAGCTTGATTAACAATATAACACAAACAGCGGTACCTTCCGTAACGAGGCAGGTCCAACGACACATTTCGTATCAGTTCTTGAATTCAACTGATTCACATGAACAGGCAAATGCCTTTATCATTCGATGCATTTTCCACTTCCTTTTTATTGGCCGAAAGCCCACCACTTGAACTGCAAATAAGTGCCTACAAATAATGGTCTGCTCATGCGTATATAGTACCGTCTAAATTTGTTTTTTTTTTTGTTGCAAATAATATTCTGCTCATGCGTAATTGAAACCACGCTCTCGTGTGAAAAATGGCGGGTCGCTTCCCTGAGCTGTCAGAGTGATTTAAATTTAAAAACAAACTTGGTGATCGAATGATAACACAATTATTGAACTCAGTTATCGCAAAATATCGTGATTTGTCAGGGTCTCGCAGATCAATTACAGTGGAATCCCGATTTCTCAAACCCTCATTTTTTCGAACCTCCCGATAACTCTAACTAAAAGTCGTTCCCTCTCCTCAGTCAAACACTGTAATTTTACCCCCGATTTCTCGAACCAATTTGCGTTTCCCCTGGAGGTTCGAGAAAACGGGATTACACTGTATTTGCCTCAGCCTTCGGCTTCGGCAAATAATTGATCCGTTCGCCACTGACAAACCACGAAATTTTGCTCAACCTCGTCCAATAATTGTTATTACTATTCATTCAAAATATTTCCCCGTTTCTGATTGATTAAAACCACACGCATAATTTACCATAACCGGCTGCTGTTCACAAAATTTGGAAAGAATCTATTGAACCGATGACGTCAAAATGACGTCAAAAGTGCAGCCCGCTGCAGATTATTGAACCGTTGACCGAGAAAACCTGGGGACGGCATTATGTTGTTTTTAGTGAGCGAAAAAACAAAGAGCGAAATGGCGAAACTCCTTTAAGAACGGGGAAATATTTTGAATGAACAATAAAGCAATTATTGAATTCCGCTTTCGTAGGATATGAAGAATTCTGCAGATCTCGGAGGGTATTATGCACCTCGGCCTTCGGACTCTGTGGATAACACCCTACTTGTTCTGCAGAATTCTTCATATCCTACTCAACCTCGTCCAATAATTGTTAATAATTGGCATTCAGAAGTATGCTCTAAGAGCTCTTTCATTTACAGGAATCATTACAATTACCCAATAGGCATACCAAAATTAAAATAACTTCATATAAAGGTTTTAGCTTGGAAGTACAGTTATAAAAGTATCCAACAATGTCAAATGTTAAATTTTGGGGAGCTAGCAGCTTTTACATCGTAGCCTTAGCTTGTTGAACTTTGTATTTGTCTCGTCGACAATTTCCTCCGAGCCAATCTGATCGACACTCATTGCTGTAGTTGACTGCTTGTTCAGAATCTCTGCGGCTTTTGCTTCCAAGCATGCGCGATAACCCTCCCCGTGGTAAGCAGTAAACATCGCTGGCGTGAACAATTGATTAGAGGTGGAATGTTGTGGAAAAGCTCCACACACCCCCTCTGATAATCCCTGGCAAGCGTACCCATGGCAACACTCACAGCAACAGAACGTCAGTCGGTCGACCTCTTTCGCATGAAGCTCTGGCCCAGACCACCAGTGACGCTCGTCAAGATCTGCATCAATTTCGCTCGGGGTATTTCTCCACGTCATTGATTCTACCATCTTGATTTCGTTATTTGGGTGTCTTGGAGCAATGTAAAGTACCTCAGCCTAAAACTAAAAGACTAAATTGCCTTATAAAGATTTTATTTTATCGAATTTTAAAAGGCGCTTAAGTTTTTTGCTCTCGAACTCGGAGGTATCGAGTTTACTTCTGAAGCTCCAGCCCTTTCGCGTTGTTAAATATTCACTTCTTTTTTATTGCACCTGATTGACAGATAAAAGACCTAAAAATCACACCCTTTTTTAGGTCTTTTATCTGTCAATCAGATGCAATAAAAAAGAAGTGATTTCCCTCAAGCTAAGCTCGGTAGCGAGATAAATGCTCGTTAATTACTTTCCTCTTAAACGAGCATGGTGACCGATATTTTTAATGCATAATCTTGGTGTACAAAGTGTCCTCTTTAAGTTTAAAAATTAAGAAAAAATTATTCGGAAAGAAAGAAAGAAATAGCTAAAAGAGTGCACACAACACGGCAAAAAAACTAGCGTTCACCGTACGGAAAACGAAGGTTGATTTCACGGAAAACGCGGCATTTTACTAACGTTTACCCGTGTTTTGCATACGGAAAATCCGACGTTTTCTGTGGGTTTTCGCATCGGTGAATTCGAGTATTCGTTCCATTATTCGGCAGTTTTCCTTCGCGGTAAATGCAGGTAAACAAATCATTTTCCGGCATTAACCGCTCGGTTAACGCACGGCAAACAGCTTATTTTCCTTTTGTTCATTGGCATTTTCCGAGTGTACAACAACGTATTCACCGGAGTTAGCGGCTGAAAACAGGCATTTTCCGGGAAGGTTAATGTGTGTAAACACAGGAAAACGTAATGTTTTCCAGTGTTTGCCGTTCGTATAACGCATACAAAATGTCATGTTTTCTTCTGTTCACAGCCATTTTTCGCACGGTTAACGAAACGTTCACAAGAGTTCTCCAATCGAAAGCATGCATTTTCCAACATTTTCCCGTGATGGTGAATTCATGGAAACTCGTTGATACGCATTTTCCGGCGTTTTATCATTTATTCCTGTTCGGTTAACCAATGGAAAATGACACGTATTCTGTCATTCACAGCCGTTTTTGCGCATTCCATCTTTGGGTTCACTGGAATTAACCAGTCGAAAGCATGCATTTTCCCGTATTTTCTGCAATGGTGAATTCGAATTAAATCGTACAAGGCATGCATTTATCCGCGTTTACCCCCGCGCGGTTAATTGCTGTTCTTCAAATTCGATCCAATGGAACTCCTGGATTTAACTATACTGAAGGTTCTAAAAGCATTTTGTCCTATTTCCCTCTCCCAGACAGGATAAGCACTCCTTTAACCATTCTCAATAAGTTTATTGATGCACAATGATGTTAGCTGTACAATTTATTCAGAGTCCACAATGGAAACTGAAAGCAATCATGTTTTTTAGCCTTTGAGTCTTGCACTATTATTTTAAAGTTACTTTACAATTTTTTCTCCCTAAAGCCAAAAAGAAGCAAAACTTAACCCTTAGAACAGTACAATTGATACTTTTAATTCTAAGGATTGACTGTTTGAAAAATTATGTGTAGGTCTACATATACAAAGCATGACCAGAAAACTGATCTCCAGATACATATTTAAATTTCTAAACTGCTATATCAAGCATTTTGCAAAAATGAGTGTAAAGATTTAAAGAACAAAGAATCAAGGCGAACTATTTGAAACACTTCTGATAATTGAAATTGCAACTGAAGAACAAATTCAATTGACTAAAGTACAACTAGCTGCACTTCATACACAGAATGTTCTGAAACCTTTACTGTGAAATCTACATGTATCTTCAACTCTGATATATCATGAATTTTAATCATTGAAACTTCTAAAATATTATCTTCAAGAGAAAATATATACTTAAAGGAAGGAAAATGTTGGGCTTCTCCATCTGATGGAGAACTCTAAAAGAGAACTAAAATTGTAGCTTCCTCCAAATAGCAGATATGTCCAGGATTGCACACAACCGTTACGCAAGAATACGAATTATGACCTCCTACACAACGAATCGAGAAACGTTTTGAGTTAGTGTCGTATAGAATTGCGCGATTTTTGTCTAATTTATATATTACATTTTCCTTGCGCCTGAGGTGTGAACTGATGAAATATTGCACGTGGTTAGGCATCAATGGGGTAAAATTGACCCATCACATCTCTAGCTTAAGCGAGCATGGCGACCTATCCTTTTTATTGTATTTTTCGAAACAGTGCTTGGTAGGGAACATTCAGAAAAAGTTTCACAAAAACTGTTCGGCAACCTTTATGTTGAGGAACCTCTCTAAGCAGAGATCTTCACTGAATATGTATGGATATAAAAGACGTTTTAGGAAAATATTTAATGCATCGAACAGTCTATCTCAAACAGCTGGTTAAACTGAGTCTTGAGTCACAACCATGGTCTGTCAGAATAAGATGAATATTCATCAAAGACATAACCTTTCTTGACTGTGGTAAGTCAATAGCACCCAATCTTGAGAGAGTTGAAAATACGACGCGCAGCGAAATATTTTTGACGAAACTCGAGGTGTTAGGATACCCGATGAACACTGTCTCGAGTGTTTGATATATCATCTCAATCGAACCAAAATCTATGGAGTAATCGCAGAAGTAAAATCGTCAAAATCTATGTTAATTGAGACCGTGTGTCCAAACCTCCTTCACGGTTGTGAATTATTAGTTTGAGAAGTTCTTATGAAGCACTTGAAATAACTGGTAAAATGACACTATTTTTGACGAAACTCGAGGTGTTAGGATACCTGATGAACACTGTCTCGAGTGTTTGATATATCATCTCAATCGAACCAAAATCTATGGAGTAATCGCAGAAGTAAAATCGTCAAAATCTATGTTAATTGAGACCGTGTGTCCAAACCTCCTTCACGGTTGTGAATTATTAGTTTGAGAAGTTCTTATGAAGCACTTGAAATAACTGGTAAAATGACACTAATGATGAAATTTTACCTGTATTTGCCCATTTTTTTCTGAACTCTTAGATTGATTTTCGAGATCCCATGGGATTTTGTTATTGGTGTTATTTCAGGCACACTATTTCTATCTTTAGCTTTTAGAAAATGCAAAAAGGACTAATATACGTTTAAAAAAGTTATTCTGATAAAAGGGTTTTGCCCATTAAAAACTGAAATTGCTTGATTTTCTATCCCATTTCGTCTTCATTCGGCTGAATTGGCTTTAACCCACGTATACTGACGTAGAAAATATAACCACTACTGAAATAAATATATCTTATTAGACGTTTTGTTGTGTAGTATCGCTAGTATTTCTAGGAGTTGTGTCGTACCGGGCTCGTCAAAATATAAACAACGAGTTCCTCATTCTATTCCTCATAGATTTTCTATCCTATTCGGTTGAATTTGCTTTAACCCACGTATACGTAGAAAATAAAACCACTACTGAAATAAATATATATTATTAGACGTTTTGCTGTGTAGTATCGCTGAGTATTTTTAAGAGTTGTGCCGTATTTTGACGTACCCGTCTATTCCTCACAGAATAAACCAAAAATAAAATTTCCGAAACTAGCTTGTTTTGAGGGAAGATTTAAAATGAAGATGAAAGAGATGTTGTATTCCACATTTTGAACACCCGAGCATACACTTTCCTGGTATTTGATGTAGAGATAAATCCCTTTCCCTCTACCAGCAAACACATCCTGGAACAGAGCAGAAAACCATCGAAACTGAAATTTAGTAACAATATTTTTTTGGTGTAAACAGAGGAATCACATTTCCGTTGCCGTGGCGACCACCAGTGGAATATTAACTGTCTCGACGAAACAAAGCTTTTTCCAAGGTTTCCAAAAACGATTCAATACATATCATCCAAGAATTAATCGAAAAAACGGCGATCCGAAGCGAATTTAGTCGCTTTTGAACAACATAGGTAGATACCTAAAACTTTCGCTTCTAATTTCGAGCTAACCGTAAAATCACATTCGTATTTACTTTAAATACCTTTATAATTGTTGTCCGCCTCCAAAATCATCTTCAGGATCTTTGCAAATCGTTGAAATCATGAAGATCGCTCGTTGAACTAATGCTGTGTTTGTGTTTATTAAGATTAGTTACAAAATATTTTATAATCGTTTCAGGGTGATTAAGAGTATAACTAAACTTTCTGTTGTCCAAATTTCGAGTTTACTCCTTCCTGTCATGCTCTGTAAATTGCAACACTTGAAAAGTGACGAATAGAATATAAATAAAATAAATCGGTTTACTTTCGTTTCCCCCTGATACAACAGAAAGTTTAATTTAATCAACTGATTACTCTATTAATCATAAAAATTATACAATTTCCTCAATTGTGATTGGTTTTAAAAAACTCCTATTTTCCACTAATTCACTTGCCAAGTCGTTATCGGACAGTTTGTTATGGACCAGTTCATTAAGCCAATCACATTCAAAGTTGTAGTTTAAATCATATCAACTAATCACATTCAAAGTTGTAGTTTAAATCAACCAATCTCATGAAACGACATGAAACCATTTATGCCTCTTTGGTCAGTCTTTTAATGCAAATTTTCCCTTTCTTTTATAACGTGGCTATTTTTCCTTTCTCGGATATTGTACTTTTTATGAAGACTTCGTGTCGTCCAATTTGGTCTTGTAATCATACTCGTGATAAACAAATCGGACTCCCGCTACACGGTCGTCCGATTTTGTTATCACTGGTATGATTACAGACCGAATTGGACTCCACTCAGTCCTATTACTTAAATATAGTAATCAGTTTGTATCACTCTACTGCTTTCTAACAAATTTTCTTGTATTTTTGGGAAGACGGCTTTGGATCGCGCTTAGTTGTTATTAAGCATGCTTACAAGAGTTCAGAACGTTTCAAGACTGTAGTGATCGAAATACATTTTTATCTCCCGTTGAATTAATTCGGCTGAAATTAAGAGCGGCGCTTAAAAATATAATAATGAAACAATCTTTAAAGATTTAAGGACAAAGGGTTTATGATTGACACGTTATGAGGGCAAAACTTAGTGTGTGACGAGTGAAAAGCAACCCGAACAGACAAAAATGATTTGAATTCATGAGAGTAAAAAGCCTTCGTTAAAAGCAGCTAAAATGATACGTGACGCATGAATTTTGTCAAAATTCGCACGCGAAATGGGATCAAAATACCCATCGCTTTGTCGGCTTCCGTTTAACCAGCTGTGATTTTCGTGCTGCTCACAGTGTACAAACCATGCGACACGCGCGCAAATTAGCATAACAGAAATTTGTGAATAAAAAGACGCTCTGTATAAATGTTTTTCCTTTCAGTAAACCTGGCGATGCGATCTATTTAGGCCAAAAAATCAAAAACGAAAAGTAAATATGGAGAAATTTCGTATCTGATTTACACTAATACACTAATGGGTTTTTAACAATAAATTTTCTTTTTTCCACTGAAGATAATTTATTAATCCACCTGTAACAATTACAAATAAGAACAGCTGGTAAAATATCGACGTGGCCAAAAGATCTGTAGATATGATATTGGTTCAAACTGTTCTTGACTTTGCTTCGGCTACGACCGAGACTATGTACAAGATGATTCTGCAACGTCTTATTTTGACAATTTTTCTCGTTACATTTGCGACTCGCGCTGCAGTACTGGGTAAGAGAATTGGGCTGTATGTTTTAGCTTTATTGGACTCAATAAGAAAAGGAGCTTATCATGATCAGTAAGACAATCTAACACAACATACTCTTGTTCCAAACAAGAACAGCTGGTAAAATATCGATGTGGCCAAAAGATCTGTAGATATGATATTGGTTCAAACTGTTCTTGACTTTGCTTGAGCTACGACCGAGACTATGTACAAGATGATTCTGCAACGTCTTATTTTGACAATTTTTCTCGTTACATTTGCGACTCGCGCTGCAGTACTGGGTAAGAGAATTGGGCTGTATGTTTTAGCTTTATTGGACTCAATAAGAAAAGGAGCTTATCATGATCAGTAAGACAATCTAACACAACATACTCTTGTTCCAAACAAGAACAGCTGGTAAAATATCGATGTGGCCAAAAGATCTGTAGATATGATATTGGTTCAAACTGTTCTTGACTTTGCTTGAGCTACGACCGAGACTATGTACAAGATGATTCTGCAACGTTTTATTTTGACAATTTTTCTCGTCACATTTGCGACTCGCGCTGCAGTACTGGGTAAGAGAATCGTGTTGTATTTTTTAGCTTTATTGGACTCAATAAGAAAAGGAGCTTATCATGATCACTAACACAAATTAAGACAACACACTCATGTGCCAAACCTATCACGATTCAGAGTTCAGAAATACAAAAGTCTGTGAAAGGACAAACTTTAGACCACACCCAAAAGAGTAACCCCAAACTAAAATTAACAAGTTTCCACGAAGGCTCGTTTGAAACAGAAGCACAAAGTGACTCGGAAACAGCTTATTAAGGGACACTTTTTTTCGTTCGCCCAACATAACTCATTTGTATAAAACTATGAATCAGTCTGACTTACTGGGCATTATATAACTATCCCAAATGTCTTGGTTTAGAACCGGAGCTACCAGTGTTCTCATATTACACAAGCGATGTATTGTTAGATGATGCTACAAGCGCTACACCCGTGAACCAGCCTCTACAGTAAGGGTGCAACGGATGCCTAAGTACTAAGTACCACTTTTACTACCTGTTCCTCACGTATATGAACGTAACTTTACCTCTAGACCATGAGCCGCCTGTGTTTACGTATTGCCCAAGCGACATAGTAATAGATGATGCTACAACTACAGTAGAACTCAGAGTTAACTGGCAGCAGCCTACAGTTACCGACAATTCAGGCGTGTCGCCATCAGTAACTTCCAACAGGCATTCTGGAGAATCTTAATGTTTCAGACATGTCAGAAACATATTAAACGAATTAGATGATAAAATTCTCAAAAAAGAAGACATTTCCAAACTTAAAATCCAGGGCACGATTATAAGATCCAAGTCCCGCTGGTATCACGAAGGAGAGAAAAATAAAAAGCATTTTCTAAATTTGGAAAAAAGACACTTCAATAAAAAAAAAACATTAAAAGCCTTCAGCTGGCCAATAATAGTATCATTACGACAGACAGTAAAATATTCAAAGAGGCAGAATCCTTCTACTGACAACTCTATTCTTCCTGTAGTCCACAAGTTGATGATACGTACATGCGCCAACATCTTCTTTCCAGAAGGAAACACTGTGATGCTAGATGAACAGGGACAAAATGAATGTGAAGGCCTATTGACTGAAGAATACCTAGAAAGTTTGAAATCAATGGAATCAAATAAAATTAAAGCCCTGGAAGCGAAGGCCTCCCAGTCGAATTTTACAAGGTTTTCTGGAACGACGTACATCACTTATTAAACGCATTTATTAAATCGTGCATATGCAAAAGGACTTCTAGCGATTACTCAAAGAAGAGGATTAATCACCCTTTTACCAAAAAAGAACAAACCGGCCAATTTCTTAAAGAACTGGAGACCAATTACCCTTCTAAACTGTGATTACAAAATTGCGACTAAATCTATTGCTAGTCGAATGCGTAAAGTTCTAGCAGAAATTATTAACTACGACCAAACCAGCTTTCTGAACTGAAAAACGATTTTTCGAGAGAACATTAGGCTTCTGGATAGTAATATAAATTATACAAATACTGAAGAAATTCCTGGCCTTTTACTATTTGTCGACTTCGAGAAAGCGTTTGTTAGTGTAGAGTGGAGTTTTATCGAGAAGACCCTAAAATATTACAACTTTGGACCATCCTTGATTGCGTGAATAAAATTTTTCTACACTGATATCAGCAGCTGTATCCAAAACAACGGCTGTGCCTCGGAGTTCTTCACATTAAGTCGCGGCGTAAGACAGGACTCAAAAAAGTTGAACTTGGATGTCGCATGCCGCTGCGGGAAAATTTAGCGGTGAACAATAAAGACAATAGAGTGCTTATGCCTCGGAACTATCGGTCTGATTTGCCCCTTGGAAATTTGATGTTCTTAAAACTAGCATATTTGCCCTCGAAGCTTCGCTTCTCGGGCAAATATTTGTTTTACGAACATCAAATTTCCGCGGGACAACTATCAGCCGATAGTTCCTCGACAGAAACACTCTATTGTTTAATTAGTGTGGAGTGGCTTGTTGTGGTCAACAAAAGTGTAACGTTTTCTCGTTTCGCTGAAGTTTTGAAAGAACATTTAGAAACAAATGAATAAACAAAATTTTCGAGAAGAAAATTTGGAACGAGATGCCTCTTACATTAAGGAATCTTTCAAAACATGACTTTAAAAGAAAAATTAAAAGAGTACTTTTCAATATTCTGTCTTCTGAAGACTCCTATCTTGACGTACGAAACGTTATTCAAAAGGTCAAATTTTCTTAAGGTTTTTATTTATTTTCAGAATAACAAGTATAGTCTTTTGTTTCTATACCTACTCTTTTTAGTTAACTTCCAGATTTTTGATTGCTGTAAATTTGTATACGTACTCTCGCTAGTTAATTTCCTGATTTCTGTTAACTTCTATACTTATCTTTTTAGTTAAGACATGACCCACCTAGATTAGCTAACTACCTGTGGGCATGTCCAATTTGTTAAAATAATTATTAGAAAATAAAAGAATGTATGTATGTAAAAAAAAATGTAAAAAAAAGGCTAAAAGGAGAGGGTTTACGGTTTCTTGAATTAAAAAAGCCCGAAAGTTTTGATACAAACTGATAAACGCGCGTACACAACTGCAAATGTCAAATTGACAATTAATTCAGTCCGTGCGAGTTAACTCTCTAAAGCGAGAAGTTTAATACTAAGACCAGAAATAATTGAAATCGTTATTTACAGGAAATTTCTTTTAGAATTCTACTAAAACAATTGTTAAATAGTGAAGGTTTTTGCGTATTCTGGAGGCTGTTGGAGACCATTTTGTGATCACGAAGGACGTCTAAAAAATGAAAAATCGATCTTTGGAAAATGGGATTTTGGGGCTGTTGGAGAGGGGTTTTCCGTGTCCTGGCACTGCCATTTCCTATACTACTATCTGCTTAATCAAGATCAGACCTTCTTAAGCTATAATGCTTATCTTGAGTATTTTAAAGTAATAGGAGCCTTAAAGCAATTCAAGAAAGTATGCTCACTTTTCTTAGATATCCCATATACAAATGACACAGCAAGCCTTCTGTCACACTCAAATATCAACAAAGAATCTTACAGACGCCAGCCTCTACACCATTACACCGCCAAGTAAAATGGCTCTCTGAGAAGGACATAGTATGAAATTCCACTGTTAATTGGCGAAACGCTTACTATCTGCCATTCCGTTGTACAAGGAAACAAAGCCCAGAGTATTACAGTTTAAATTTCTGCATGGGGACGAATAGCGACAAATGATTTTCTCTCCAAGATAGGCATAAACCAAATGGACTCTTGTTCTTTCCGCGGGATACTTTACTTCTTTCCTACTGATACTTTGGTCCACCTGTTTTGGAAGTGCAAACATACCCAAGCCTTTTGGAGAAAAATTGCTTGATTGGATGGCCCAAAAAATTGTAAATCTTCAAGACTCTGTGCCTTTTTGTCCCTAGGTTTAGTTGAAAATGTATCGAATGGACTTCTACACCACCTGCTCCTTATTGCTAGACATTACATACATACCTGTAAATTAAAGAACTCCATAACTAAGCTGCAAGTATATACAACTTCTGTTACCCTCCATGAAAACTGAAAGGAAAATAGCTCTAAAAAGCAGCACCCTTAACTCTTTTAAAAGGAAGTGGAACTCATTCAAGGACGCCCTCCAGTACTAAAATAATCAACAATGATAAAAAATGAAATTTCAAGAAGAAAGCGGTATGAAATGTTGCTATTTTAGGTATTAGTATAAGTATATGCATAAGTAATAATTTGAGTGCAAGTTGTTGTATTGTTTATAGCGTAAGCGTAACCTTAAATAAATAGTGTAAATATTGTATTCTATTGTAAGTAGAGTAAGTATCGTACCGTTTTGTAAGTAGATTAAGTACATTGTAAGTAATTATGTGCGTTTGCAAAAAAAAGTCTTCATCGACACTGGCCATGAGAAGTGCTACATATTTTTAAAATTTCTTAATGAAATTACTAACACGGTTTTTTCTCTTTGTTTACAGGCAAAGCTTGCTCCCTGTACGCGCCCCCTAAGAACGGAGCATTAGCCTGTTTCAATTCGAATGGCTTGGATCATATGTGTGTTCCGATGTGCAAGAATGGTTACGACTTTGAATTCAATCCTCCTGCAGTGTATTATTGTTCTTCCGGACAATGGCATTTTTATACTTTGCCTACATTTACCTATTCCAATCAGCTTCCATGGCCTGACTGCTCAAGTAAGTTAATATCATTATTACTTATTACTGTTAGTAAACTTAGACTGACAGGAATCTAGAGGCATAGTAATAAAAGAAAAATGACATTAGCCTTTAACTTGTTTACGCTGTATACACTAAATTGGAAAGGCATGATTACCAGGCGTTAGATATTCTCTGACTGTTCAGCCGGACGATAGAGGCCTTTTTCCCTGCTTTAAAGGAAGGGTTTCACAGTTCGGCGCATGTCTGTATTGTTTATTCGCCTGGGCACGATTTTAGCACAAGCCCAGTTTTTCATTGTTTACGAACCAATCGTAAGCAAGTTACCTAATTTTGCATTCATTGTCTTTAGCCGTAAAATCATCAACCGTAGAATACATCGTACGGGTTAAAACTAAATTTATCGGTCGACAGCGTCGGTAAAATGCACTGAAATCTTCTGAGAATATTTGTCATTATCATGTGACCCGTACGGCCCCGCGAGCAATCTCCTTGAAAAACCATAAGAGAAAAGGTCCCGTATGAGGGCCGTACGCGTCAAAGTGATAGGGCCGGAAAAACGCGTACGGCCCTACTAGACATGCGTACGGCCCCGGCAAAAACAATGCAAAACAATTTTGTTACTAAAAAGTGTTTCTTTGAAATGAGTGAAAGCGAACATTCCGACAGTGAGTTCTATTATCCCGGTGAGATTTCGGACGCCGAAATGCTGCAATTACCTACTCACAGCGAAGCAACAAAAAGAAAGTCACTACTCTCGACATGAAGCAATCCTGCCGCGCGCGGCCTCGTTCCACCAAAGAATGAAAATGAAAAACAGTGGTCATATGATTAAATGCTTATTGACTGAGTGAGGTCGGGCCGGACGGGAAAATATTTGGCTCTCGGTCAGGACGCGCGGACCTCGCTGCGCTCAGTCCGTACGTCCAGACCTCGACCCCAATATTTTCCCGTCCGGCCCTCCCACTCAGTCAATAAGTACATATTCTGCAACGATTAACTATAGCATGTGACTGCTGAACAACATCTGATCTGAGTGGGCTTTGTAAAAACGTTGATGAGAAGCCAACAAAAGTACTTTAATTTAGGGACATGCACTGAACCGTGAAAGCCTCCAGTAAACTTTCTTGATGTTTTCCTCGATTTAACGTTCCTACAAACCTTCACGGGTATCCTCCAGAAAACCAAATGGTGCGCGCGCTGTTTTTAATGCCAAACTACATATCAATACAAAGGTTACGGCATGTAAAGTTCGATAAAATTATGTTCTGTTTCGGTGATTGCATTCAAAAAGCGACAGAAGCCGTTCACCCCAAAATGACCGACTGACATATTCCGGCGAGTTAATAGGGTAATTAATGCGATCGTTGATGCTAAAATAACTGTACACTGTTATCACAAAGTATCAATCTATCTAAGTGAGTCAGAATTTTCTTCTGTTTCTGTTGATCATTGTATAAGTCTGTCAAGTTCCACTATCGAACATTTCCCAAAAATATAACGAGAAGATCACGCCTTTTGGGGATTATGAAACCTTGGTGGTTTATTAACTTTTAACTTTTATAAAATAAAATCTCTTTTTTCCAATAACTCGCGCACGTTTAAATATTTTCTTTTAATTTTTTGGAAAATGTTAAATTAATTTGATTGAAAAAAAATTGAAAATTTGGGAAAACTAGCCCGCGAAGGTTTGGAGTAACCTTCAAACATTCTATCATATTATATTCGGCTTGATTTGGCCGGAGTGAAGTACTCAGCTATTTATGTTTTGGCTTTTTTGCAGACACCGCAGTCTCGTCTCCCTTCAAACAGCCAGGATATTCCCAATACTTTTTCTTTAATGGTGATGCAAATGATCCGAACATCCAAGCCGTCATAAAGTCTAATTACATTTCCTTCATGAAGTCCGTGTTGGTCCCTTCATTTTTCTGTCTGTTTCAGCCAGAATGCAAAGAGGATAACGTAGAGGCCTTTGCTGGTGCATTCACAAGTATAATAAAGGGTAATAACACAATGAGGTAGAATTAACTTTTTGTAAGTAGATAGTCACTCGTCCTATCATTGCGGCAGTCACTCAGTCTGTCTGTCAGTCAGTCAGCCTTTCAACCTGTCAGTCAGTATTGTATCAGGCATCCTCACTCAGCCTACCAGGCCACATGTCATTCACGTTGTCAGTCAGTCAATCAGGCAGTCTGTGTTACAGTTAGTTAGCCTGTTAGTCAGCCAGTCAGAAGGCATAGTCAGTCACCCAGCAAAATATGGCCACGGACATTCTCAGATTTGCATATGCACATGACGAGTGACTCCACTTATGACACTTGTGGCTATTCTTCCCGCACGCAGGGCAATTTCTTCAGTACAGCATGGCCTTCTACTAATCAAATAAATCCACATTTATGCTGCTTTTCCGATTACTATTCCTGAGAGACTGATCCATCTCTTTTTTCAAGTTATTTGCTTGTTTCCTTGTCAGTCACCCAGCTCGTCTGTAAAGATATCAGTTACCACGATACAACAACGAAAATGAAAACAGTGATGTTACTCATTTACTTACGAGGTAGAGCGCGTCTACCTGTACTGTGACTGCTGCTCACCTATAAATCTTAGTTGGAATGTCTAGCCACAGTAAGCACTGCGCTCAACAAACCTCTTCATACAGTGCGCTATTCCATGGAACGTCTCTAACGGATGCCCACTAATTGTAAGTGCTACTCTTACTAGCTGTTCCTCACATATACCGTAACTTTGATTTTAGACCCAGAGCCACCTGTGTTCACGTATTGCCCAAGCGACATAGTAATAGATGATGCTACAACAGCAGAAGTCAGAGTTAACTGGCAGCAGCCTACAGTTACCGACAATTCAGGCGTGTCGCCATCAGTAACTTCCACCAGGCGTTCTGGAGAATCTTTTGCCGTTCCTGGCTCATATGACGTGCTGTATCAGGCCGAAGATGCGTCGGGCAATAAAGCAACATGCAGCTTTCGAATAACCTTGAAACGTAAGTATGCAGCGAACTTATTCGAAGCAGCGCGCTAATATACTCACATGGTAAGTCTTCATCGAAACTGGTCATGAGAAGTGCTGCATATTCAAAATTTCTTAATGATGTTGTTATAAAATTGCTAACACGGTTTCTTCTTTTCGTCTACAGGCAAAACTTGCACACTGTACTATCCCCCTAAGAACGGAGCATTAGCTTGTAATAAGATTGGCTCGGATTATGTTTGTGCTGCAATGTGCAAGTATGACTTCGACTTCGTATTCGATCCTGCTATGGTGTATTATTGTTCATCCGGTCAATGGCAATTATTTTCCATCCTCCCGTTTTCGCAACAGCATCAATGGCCTGACTGCTCGAGTAAGTTAATATCACGGCGTTCTATTATGAATGTCGTTCGCTGATTGGCTCGCTACACACTATCTATTCTGTTGTAGATAGTGAGTAGCGTAGCAGTGCGCGCTTGTTAACAAAATGACGGTCGATTCTTTGCGTTTTCAAAGTATCTGTGAAGAGGATTTAGATTAAGTTTTGAACGACTAGTAGATTTATACTAAAACAATTAGATTATGAGCTCCAGATTTCTATCGCGGGATGATTAAATTCCTGAGAAGACTAAACGGAAGGGCATTCACGGTTCCGTGACTTTAAAAAAACTAGAAAATGTTGAAAAAACTGATAAACGCGCGTACACAACAGGAAATTCGAAACGACAATTTAATCCGCGCGATTTTCTAAACCCTAAATTAAATACGATATACGCAAACAATCAGAAATGGTTGGCTGATGAAAATTTAAGTAAGAATTCTACTAAAACAATTACCTTATTCGCTCTCGATTTCTATTAAACAATTAGATTATGAGCTCGAGATTTCTATCGCGTGATAGTTGACAAGGGCGCAGACACTTCGAAAACGCCAAAAAGCGGCCGTCATTTTGTTAGTAAGGGCTCATTGCTACGGTACTCACTATCTATCACAGAACCCACCCATTAATTTTCGCGTGATTTTATTGCCTACTTTACGTCACGTGGTCTAAATCGCCGGACAGTTATCGCCCGCGTCGATATTTGTCCTCCGATTACTTCCGTCGAAAAGAAACAATGTCAGCGGGAAAGACGTTTCGACTTTCGGCTTTATTATTTTACAGGGAAAAAACAAACTCGTTTCGTAGAGTCTGGTGGTATTGGCAATATCGCAAATGCTGTTCCAAAAAGTGCAAAAAATCAACAAATTACGGACGAACCAGAAAAGCTAAAAAGCGCCGAGTCTTCGATGTTTGGTCTAAGAAGTGTTGTGAGGGTTTATTCACATGATAGTTTACCAAGGTTTTGGTCCAATCACAGCGGAAATACAGTTAATTAACCCAATTAAATGTATTTGCTATCGTCAATTGCACATTCACCATCACACCAACAGTGGCTGTTTACGAGCAGTTTACGCGCGATATGAAAATTAATGAGAGGGTTATAAAATGAATAAACCCCTTTCTGGCTTGCTGGTATGTCGGCTGATAATGTCCTTGGCTGAGCGATTGTCCTCACAATTTCACATCTGCCCTCGAAGCTTCTCTTCTCGGCCAAATGTTCATTTTTCGGACAATCTCTCATCCGCGGACATTACCAGCCGACATACCAGCTGCCTGAAGGGGTTTATTTTCTAAATAGATATTGAGTAGCGTAGCCAATCAGAGAACGACATTCCTGATAGAAAGCTAGTAAATTTATACTAAAAGTTGATAATTGATTCGGCCTTTGGCCTCATTAACTATTTCACCTCTCAGAATGTCCAGCTCATAATCAAATCGATAATTTCTGTTCAGCTGGACAATGGAGATCTTTTCCTTCGCTTTAAGCTCTCACCAATTTAATGACACAATCTATCATATTATATTCAGCTTGACTTGGCCGGAGTGAAATACACAGCTTTTAATGTTTTGGCGGTTTTTTTTTTGCAGAAACCACAAACCCATCTCAAATCCAGCAGTTTCCAACAATATCCGACTTTTTCTTTTACGGTGATGTAAATGACGTCAGAGCCGCCATAAAGGCGAAATACATATCCTTGATGCATTCTCCATACGTCCCTCCAGTTTTCTGTCCACAATGCAAAGCGGATGACATAGAGGTCTTTCTTGGCTCCTCAGGTATGACAAAGCGTAACATAATAAAATCGAATTGACCTTTTGTTAGTATATAATGTTTTGGGTTATTCCATTTGAATTTAACATATACAGAATACTAACACTATCCCTCACTAGCTGCTATTAATGTAATTTCGAAGAATCTCGTTTGTTTTTGTTGGTTGGAGCAGCTATTGGTTAAATTTATCTGATTTAATGATGACGACGACGATGACGACGACGACGATGATGATGATGATGATGATGATGAAGCTAGAACGTCAAACGAATGATCTATGAATAGAATGCGTGTTGTTACTTAATCTGTATAAAGATTAATGAAGCAGTGGAATCATAGCGGTTAATGGAGGGTCCCCATTAATATGTTCGAATCCAACAGACTTTTTATAACTTAACTGTTCACCGGGTAATTAACACTGTACATGTAAAAACAATCGCAACCTTCGTTCTCATAAAGAAAAATCAATATATGAGAGGTTTGGAAACCTAAAAATCCTGAGAAAACTTACTTACTCTTGAATTATAGCGCTTCAACGATGTTGTAAATTAAAAAGTTTCCTCGATTCGCAATTAATTTTATATAGAAAACGGCAAAATAAGAAATCCTGAAAAATATGAGAAAACGCATGTTTAGCAATTAGATTATGACCTCGAGGTTTGTATCACAAAATTTTGAATTGACTGAATTGTCTTTTGAAACTGCAGCTGTATACGGGTTTTCTTGGTTATTCAACAATTTTGGGTTTAACATTATACAACGGTGAAGTCCCAGTTCGTTTAATCTTTTTGGGAGCTGAATTAACTGATAATATTTCAAAATATTCTTACAAAACTTAGCAGCAGAAATGAACAAATTTTGCCATTTAGGTGCAGACGACCGCCAGCCACTGCACATGTGTGCACTACTGGGTCCTTGGGTACAATAGCTCAGAGAATCCGATTATAGTATACCACAGTCGAACTTATCTATAACGGCCCTGTAGTAAGCGGTCACACTCTATTAAGCGGCCAGTTTTCAAAGTCTCGAATTTTCGCTCATACAAACGCTGTATTTGTTACCTGTATAAGGCGGCCACCTCTGTTAAGCAGTCGGTGCGGCCATCCTGTAGCAGTCATATGTTTGTATTTGTTTGTTTGTTTGGGTTTCTTTTTACCTTTATTAAGCGGCCACCCTTGAAAGGAAACTAATGTCATTTTATGCTGTATTTTTATTGTGTTTAAAATGCGACCCATCGTCACTATTTAAGAAATAGAAAACATGTGCCGTGTTTCTATCGAGTTATAGAAACACGAGTGAAAGTTTGGGAGAACGAGAAATGTTGTGGGAACACGAGCCGCAGGCGAGTGTTTCCACAGCTTTTTCGAGCTCTCCCAAACTTTCACGAGTGTTTCTATAACTCGATAGGAACACGGAAAACATGTTGTCTATTTCTTTTAGAAAATACCGCGGCGAAGAAAAAGAAAAACAACTTGTTTACTTCGATCATCAAAATGTAAATTCTTTTTGTTCGCGCCATCATTACGTCAACAGCTCGTGCTAGTTCTGTGTTTCAATGGAGTTATAGAAACACGGGTTTTAACCAATCAGCGTGCGTGTTTGCTTTGGGTTATTTTCTAAAAAGAAATAACATGAACAAAGCTACTGTAAGCTGATAATCGGTCGTTTAGTATCGTTAACGCTTTTCAGATGTCTGCAATGTGCTGAAGTACGCCCAGCGAGTGTTTTTGATCCTGCATGTATTAAGCGGCCAGTTCCTCAAGTCCCGAGGGTGGCCGTTATATACAGGTTCGACTGTAGTAGTAGTATTCACCTAATATATATTCAATATAGACTACTTAACGACGGTGTGATTCGATGTTAGGACTACATGCAAGGAGACGTTAGGCACTCAAATCCATAACTTAAACAAGTCGCATCCAAACTAGCTGTTACCAAGGTCAGAACTGGAATGCTCTTGATATACTGAGTCGAGCCTCAACTAACCGGCCGGCCGCCTCTCTGAAACGGCCACTTTTGTGGATCCGGGAGACAGTCCACACATTGTCCAATGTCCACCTCTCCACAACGCCAACGGCCACTACAACTCATCCAAACTACCAAAATAACATCTTGACAACGCCCAAATAATCAGCGACTAACGAACTGTGTATAGAAAACCCCATTTTTATTGTAAAGGTCACCAAACGTGATCGGTATTTAGAGTCGTTGGTCTCTGTTTCTGTTAAGTTTTTGTTTTATTGAAACGTTTTGATTTATATATGCTAACATAAGCATTTTTGAAACAAAATATTGCACCTCCCCTCAAAAAAAAAACAAGCGTCACATTACACTACTACCACATTACACTACTGCCACGTTACACTACTACCACATTACACTACTACCACATTACACTACTACCACATTACACTACTACCACATTACACTACTGCCACGTTACACTACTACCACATTACACTACTACCACATTACACTACTGCCACATTACACTACTGCCACATTACACTACTGCCACATTACACTACTACCACATTACACTACTACCACATTACACTACTACCACATTACACTACTGTCACGTTACACTACTACCACATTACACTACTACCACATTACACTACTACCACATTACACTACTACCACATTACACTACTACCACATTACACTACTACCACATTACACTACTACCACATTACACTACTACCACATTACACTACTACCACATTACACTACTGCCACATTACACTACTGCCACATTACACTACTGCCACATTACACTACTACCACATTACACTACTACCACATTACACTACTACCACATTACACTACTACCACATTACACTACTACCACATTACACTACTGCCACATTACACTACTGCCACATTACACTACTGCCACATTACACTACTACCACATTACACTACTACCACATTACACTACTACCACATTACACTACTACCACATTACACTACTGCCACATTACACTACTACCACATTACACTACTACCACATTACACTACTACCACATTACACTACTGCCACATTACACTACTGCCACATTACACTACTACCACATTACACTACTACCACATTACACTACTACCACATTACACTACTACCACATTACACTACTACCACATTACACTACTACCACATTACACTACTACCACATTACACTACTACCACATTACACTACTACCACATTACACTACTACCACATTACACTACTACCACATTACACTACTACCACATTACACTACTGCCACATTACACTACTGCCACATTACACTACTACCACATTACACTACTACCACATTACACTACTACCACATTACACTACTACCACATTACACTACTACCACATTACACTACTGCCACATTACACTACTACCACATTACACTACTACCACATTACACTACTACCACATTACACTACTGCCACATTACACTACTGCCACATTACGCTACTACCACATTACACTACTACCACATTACACTACTACCACATTACACTACTACCACATTACACTACTACCAAATTACACTACTACCACATTACACTACTACCACATTACACTACTACCACATTACACTACTGCCACATTACACTACTACCACATTACACTACTACCACATTACACTACTACCACATTACACTACTACCACATTACACTACTGCCACATTACACTACTACCACATTACACTACTACCACATTACTCTACTACCACATTACACTACTACCACATTACACTACTGCCACATTACACTACTACCACATTACACTACTACCACATTACACTACTACCACATTACACTACTACCACATTACACTACTACCACATTACACTACTACCACATTACACTACTACCACATTACACTACTGCCACATTACACTACTACCACATTACACTACTACCACATTACACTACTGCCACGTTACACTACTACCACGTTACACTACTACCACATTGCACTACTGCCACATTACACTACTACCACATTACACTACTACCACATTACACTAGTACCACATTACACTACTACCACATTACACTACTACCACATTACACTACTACCACATTACACTACTGCCACATTACACTACTACCACATTACACTACTACCACATTACACTACTACCACATTACACTATTACCACATTACACTACTACCACATTACACTACTACCACATTACACTACTACCACATTACACTACTACCACATTACACTACTACCACATTACACTACTACCACATTACACTACTACCACATTACACTACTACCACATTACACTACTACCACATTACACTACTACCACATTACACTACTACCACATTACACTACTGCCACATTACACTACTGCCACATTACACTACTACCACATTACACTACTACCACATTACACTACTACCACATTACACTACTACCACATTACACTACTACCACATTACACTACTGCCACATTACACTACTACCACATTACACTACTACCACATTACACTACTACCACATTACACTACTGCCACATTACACTACTGCCACATTACGCTACTACCACATTACACTACTACCACATTACACTACTACCACATTACACTACTACCACATTACACTACTACCAAATTACACTACTACCACATTACACTACTACCACATTACACTACTACCACATTACACTACTGCCACATTACACTACTACCACATTACACTACTACCACATTACACTACTACCACATTACACTACTACCACATTACACTACTGCCACATTACACTACTACCACATTACACTACTACCACATTACTCTACTACCACATTACACTACTACCACATTACACTACTGCCACATTACACTACTACCACATTACACTACTACCACATTACACTACTACCACATTACACTACTACCACATTACACTACTACCACATTACACTACTACCACATTACACTACTACCACATTACACTACTGCCACATTACACTACTACCACATTACACTACTACCACATTACACTACTGCCACGTTACACTACTACCACGTTACACTACTACCACATTGCACTACTGCCACATTACACTACTACCACATTACACTACTACCACATTACACTAGTACCACATTACACTACTACCACATTACACTACTACCACATTACACTACTACCACATTACACTACTGCCACATTACACTACTACCACATTACACTACTACCACATTACACTACTACCACATTACACTATTACCACATTACACTACTACCACATTACACTACTACCACATTACACTACTACCACATTACACTACTACCACATTACACTACTACCACATTACACTACTACCACATTACACTACTACCACATTACACTACCGCCACATTACACTACTACCACATTACACTACTACCACATTACACTACTGCCACATTACACTACTACCACATTACACTACTACCACATTACACTACTACCACATTACACTACTACCACATTACACTAGTACCACATTACACTACTACCACATTACACTACTACCACATTACACTACTGCCACGTTACACTACTGCCACATTACAGTACTACCACATTACACTACTACCACATTACACTACTGCCACGTTACACTACTACCACATTACACTACTACCACATTACACTACTACCACATTACACTACTGCCACGTTACACTACTGCCACATTACACTACTACCACATTACACTACTACCACATTACACTACTGCCACGTTACACTACTGCCACGTTACACTAGTACCACATTACACTACTACCACATTACACTACTACCACATTACACTACTGCCACGTTACACTACTGCCACATTACACTACTACCACATTACACTACTACCACATTACACTACTGCCACGTTACACTACTACCACATTACACTACTACCACATTGCACTACTGCCACATTACACTACTACCACATTACACTACTACCACATTACACTACTACCACATTACACTAGTACCACATTACACTACTACCACATTACACTACTGCCACATTACACTACTACCACATTACACTACTACCACATTACACTACTACCACATTACACTACTACCGCATTACACTACTACCACATTACACTACTG
This sequence comes from Micromussa lordhowensis, assembly GCA_964020085.1. Lineage (NCBI taxonomy): Eukaryota > Metazoa > Cnidaria > Anthozoa > Scleractinia > Lobophylliidae > Micromussa > Micromussa lordhowensis. Next base: position 27,690,190 of record OZ026603.1, on the reverse strand, counting down.
CCACGTTACACTACTGCCACATTACACTACTACCACATTACACTACTACCACATTACACTACTACCACATTACACTACTACCACATTACACTACTGCCACGTTACACTACTGCCACATTACACTACTACCACATTACACTACTACCACATTACACTACTGCCACGTTACACTACTACCACATTACACTACTGCCACATTACACTACTGCCACATTACACTACTACCACATTACACTACTACCACATTACACTACTGCCACATTATACTACTGCCACATTACACTACTGCCACATTACACTACTACCACATTACACTACTACCACATTACACTACTGCCACGTTACACTACTACCACATTACACTACTACCACATTACACTACTACCACATTACACTACTACCACATTATACTACTGCCACATTACACTACTGCCACATTAAACTACTACCACATTACACTACTACCACATTACGCTACTACCACATTACACTACTACCACATTACACTACTGCCACGTTACACTACTGCCACATTACACTACTACCACATTACACTACTACCACATTCCACTACTACCACATTACACCACTACCACATTACACTACTGCCACGTTACACTACTGCCACATTACACTACTACCACATTACACTACTACCACATTACACTACTGCCACGTTACACTACTACCACATTACACTACTACCACATTACACTACTGCCACGTTACACTACTACCA
>OZ026603.1:27674451-27686951 GCA_964020085.1 Micromussa lordhowensis | reverse complement strand
CCGTGGTAAGCAGTAAATATCGCTGGCGTGAAAAATTGATTAGAGGTGGAATGTTGGGGAAAAGCTCCACACACCCCCTCTGATAATCCCTGGCAAGCGTACCCATGGCAACACTCACAGCAACAGAACGTCAGTCGGTCGACCTCTTTCGCATGAAGCTCTGGCAAAGACCCCCAGTGACGTTCGTCGTTCGTCGTTCAGATTTTTCCACGTCATTGGTTCTACCATCTTGATTCCCTTATTTGGGTGTCTTGGAGCAATGTAAAGTACCTCAGCCTCTCCAACCTTGTGGTCCCTATCTCCATCCGGGTCTTTGTCGAAGTAATCGACTTTGAACCTTGAAGACAACACAACAACTTTATTCGCCCTTGTACTTACAATTTAAAGGTTACTTAATTACAGTTTACTTACAGTCTGAAGGTAATGTAAGTTAATAGCAATTCTTCACTCTGATCAGAATCTAATTTCTACATACAATATCAGTGTACTGTACGTAGAGGAGACAAGTGATGAGAATAAGGCAATCATCAACTAGAACATACAGTCAACTCTCGTTATAGCGGACCGCGATTTTGTGTCCGTGATAGCGAGAGTCCGTAATAGCGGGGCGAGAGAAAATGTTTATTTTAAACCATATTTACAGAAGGGGGTCACATGTGTGTTCATTTTCATTATCCGGCCAGTACCTTTTTCAGACCCGTTGTCGCACGTAAAGAGCGTCAGAACTTTATTTACAAACAGAACAGAACGTACCCTTTGTGTAGAGAAGTTCTGCTAAGTACGTAAACAACAACATCGTATGTTGCAGCAATGTCCACTCATGCTTCGTTTTGGTTTCCTACTGTACTAAAGTACAGTAATCTACATTTCTAAAAAATATTATTTGGACAGACTGGACGAACTTATTCATGACAGCGAGACTGCAAAGAGGGCCTTGAGAGAAAAAGATGAAGGAATTTTGATTAATGGACAGAAGAAGCGGAAATCGACCAAAAAAGACAAAGAAAATCTCAAAAAGCGGAAAAAATAGACTTGATATGTGTGCAAATATTCCAAGATGCTGCTCGGTGTCCGCTATAACGAGAGAAAAAACAATAAAATTGTGACGTTGGGACTGAATAAAGTGTCCGTAAATCCGTAATAGCGGGAATTTATTTCAGTCAAACGTCTGTAACTTTCGCCGGGGATTTAGCTGCTGTCCGTAATAACGAGGTGTCCGCAAGGTGGGAGTTGACTGTATTGTCTTGGAATAAATTCTGGTAAAAGATTTAGCACCGCCTTTTTGACACCTCTGTACACTTTTCTTCTCTACATAGAAAGACGCGCCTTAAGGTACCTAAAAATTCTGTCCATGTTTCACTTCCACAAGTCAAATCTTCAGGGCTCGAAGTTAACTTTCTAGTCCACTTGCAAAGTTTTGCTAGACGTGGTATTTTTTCCACTAGCAAACTAGTGAGACCAATACCAAAATCTTTTCAAATGTTCTGGGAAACACGAATGATTCTAATTTGCAAACGTTTACTAGAAGATGTTTTTCTCATTCGCAGATTATCGAAATCACTCGCATTTTGCGAGTTTGCGAGCGTTAATTTCGAGCCCTGATATTCTTGCAGTAATCAGGTGAAAGCTTATTGTGACAGTTTGTATCAAAAGCTCGAGAAATACTGGCTGACAATACTCTAATCACGGTGCGATCATTCAAATGCAATCTATAGAGCAGAGCAATTACTCTCATCTAACGCTGTGTTCTTCTTTTGATGTCTCACAAAATAGAAACTTGAATCCTTAGCACTCCCTTGGGGTAGGGGTGACAGCTCTCTCAAGCTCTCAGCATAATCACAAACCTGTAACTCCTAGGTTGGTTTCCAGGACTTGGCTCCAAAAGTTTCACCCGAATGTCTTCGCTAATATCACGACCATCCAGCGCAGTGAACGAACATCTCAACTCCTTTCTTACCATTTCCAGTGCATTGAACAAGGCGTTGCAACATTCTTGATCGATAGCCACCCTCCCACCGTACACAGAGGTGATCTTCTTTAGCCTCAGTTTTAAAAGCGGTAAGATACCAAGATTTTCAACGTGGCCACCATCGCTAAGGCGCAGAACAGGGGGAGGATTAGGCCCCTGGTTTAGTATTCCTAGTGTTTTACGAACACTGATAGCTTATGTATGGTAAGTGCACCGCAAGGTACCCGAGAACAAAAGCCATCAGAGTTAGTTAGTTAATTAAAAGTCGGATTTAAAGTAAATTAATTAAAGTAAATTAAGCCCATCACTGGTGATGTTCCAAAACTTTTTCCTTTTAATCCCTATTTAAACTTCCTAAAATTTCACTTAAATTCAGGTTAACCCACCCCACCCCCCCCCCCCTCCTTAATAAGAAATAAAGATTGTAAAATTTCTTAGAACATTTTTCAGAAATGAGCAAATGTTGCTAATATAGATGTAGACGATCGCCAGCCACTGCACAAGGTTGGCTCATAGGGTACGCTAGCTCAGCCAATTACATTTAGTATACTAGTAGTATTCATCGAATATATGCTACTTATAAAACGGTTTCGAGTGGTATACCATGAAATATCCCACAAGCCATTTGTATTTTCTCAGTTTACACACGAGCCTTCAGGAGAATAAGTACACCAAGAAAATGCAAGTGACAAGTGGAATATTCCATGGTATCAAGAGCAGTGGCCCAAACAATCGATGCGACTTCCACGCGGTGTATGATGGGACGGTTGGATGTAATACCGTCGAATATACAACGGTTTTCATTTGGCTGATTGGCTGTACTTCCTATGGCATGGTATAGATACTCGATGTTAACAGGGAGTTTAAGAACCTACGACGGGGACGCTGAGGACAACTTCGATTAAAAAATGAATTTATATTTTACCTACGAATCTCACGATATTCTAAAATCATTTAGTTTGTTCTTCTTTGTCAAAACTCTCGAAAAAATCTCGAAACTGAATATGGAACACAGCGTAAGCTTCGAAATATAAATCTTAAAAATTATCCGTCTTGGCTCATGTTCTCCAGACAACGCAGAATTTGGTCATTTCACGTTGTTGTTTTGCAGAGGACGGCTAAGAAATGTACCAAAAATTATAACGCACGTACACAGCCATGGTTCTCAGTGCTCATTAAACCTTTAGTTTAGCGACGTTGCCGTTGTGGCTTTCTTAAACTCCCTATAGACTACTTTACGAAGGTGTGATTTGGAAACCAGTTGGGTCTGCATGATGATACTAGCTTGAGGCACTCAAATCCGTAAATTGAACGAGTCGTATCAAGACTAGTTGTTACCAAGGTCAGAACTGGGATGCTGCTGGTATCTCAAACGTTTCGTGTAATACCAGGACTCAGTTCCCGACCACTGAAAGGCCATGTCATAACTCTATCCTATCGTTTTATTTATTTATTTTTTTTTTTTTGCTTTGCTGTAGTTTGAAGCATCAACACAGAAGCCTGACGGTTCGAGCAGAAATGGTGAAACTAGACCTTTCAAGAAACTGTGAACCGATTAAGAATTTAAGTTGATAAACTTGCGACAGAAATAAATGTACTTTGCTCTGAGAGGTCTCGGTTAAAATTTGTTTTTGTTACCTGCTTAATCATTACAGATAACCATCCCTTGCGAAAATGATCTCATTAGATGATTTAATACATTTATGAAAAATCTTTGAAAATCGCTAGAAACTTTCAATTCCGCATTTAGAATATCTTTACCTCGTGGGGCTGGAAACTATTGCTGCATCATGAACAGCACGAAAAAAAAAAAGAAAAACTGAGAATGGATAAGAAAGGATTAAGTGTTGAGAACAATCCCGAGTTTCGTCTTTTGAATTTGCACGATACGGTATCTTTCCATTCATCGGCAAATTGTTTCATTAATGAACCTTTAAGGTGAACCCTCACTATTGCATTGCGCATCCCTACTGCGCACGATTTTCGCGTCATGAGCGCGTGTACGTACACAACGTAAGAGATTTCCCTCAAGCTAAGCTTGGCAGCGAGATAAATGCTCGTTTCCTCTTAAACGAGCATGGTGACCTATATTTTTAATGCATAATCTTGCTGTACAAATTGTCCTCTTTAAGTTTAAAAATTAAGAAAAAAATTGTTCGGAAAGAAAGAAAGAAATAGCTAAAAGAGTGCTCACAACCGTTACACAAGAATACGAATTATGACCTCGAACAAAACGAATCGAGAAACGTTTTGAGTTAGTGTCGTATAGAATTGCGTGGTTTTGCTCTAAATTGTATATTACGTTTTCCTTGCGCCTGAGACGCTCTATTTCTCAAGATATTTCAAGCTATTATTTCATAACCTTTGCTTTCAGCTACCGCAAAATGTAGCATGAACTGATGAAATAATGCACGTGGTTAGGCATCAATGGGGTAAGCGAGCATGGTGACCTATCCTTTTTATTGTATTTTTCGAAACAGTGCTTGGTAGGGAACATTCAGAAAAAGTTTCAAAAAAACTGTTCGGCAACCATTACTTTGAGGAAACTCTTTAAGCAGAGATCTTCACTGAATATGTATGGAATATTAAAGACGTTTGAGGAAAATATTTGTTTATCTCAAACAGCTGGTTAAACTGAGTCTTGAGTCACAACCATGCTCTGTCAGAATATGATGAATATTCGCCAAAGACCCAAACCTTTCTTGACTGTGGTAAGTAGTGCTATGACACCCAATCTTGAGAGAGTTGAAAATACGACGCGCAGCGAAATATTTTTGACGAAACTCGAGGTGTTTGGATGCCCGATGAACACTGTCTCGAGTGTTCGATATGATATCATCTCAATCGAACCAAAATCTATGGAGTAATCGCAGAAGTAAAATCGTCAAAATCTATGTTAATTAAGATCGTGTGTCCAAACCTTCTTGACGGTTGTGATTTTCTTTGTTTTAAGTTTATGAATTATTAGTTTGAGAAGTTCTTATGAAGCACTTGAAAGAACTGGTGAAATGAAACTAATGATGAAATTTTACCCGTATTTGCCCATATTTTCTGAACTCTTAAATTGATTTTCGAGATTCCATGGGATTTTGTTTTTGGTGTTATTTCAGGCACCCTATTTATATCTTTAGCTTTTAGAAAATGCAAAAAGGACTAATATACTTTTAAAAAAGCTATTCTGATAATAGGGTTTTGCCCAAAAAACTGAAATTGCTCGATTTTCTATCCTATTTCGTCTTCATTCGGTTGAATTTGCTTTAACCCACGTATACGTAGAAAATAAAACCACTACTGAAATAAATATATATTACTAGGTATACCTATCGATAGAGTGCCAACGAGCGAATAATTTGTGCTATAATAAGGGGTTTATTAATACAGCATAACGGATTTTTGGTTCTCTTCTGTTGCAAACATTACCGAGAGAAAATTATTACGCATTTTACGGCCGGTAACGTTCGTCACGCAATCCCTGAATATCAAGTGTATTGAAATGTATCGCTGCTCGGTCGAACTTTCAGTTCAATATGATGGGCAAAGTCAAAGTGAAAGTAAACACGCTAGTTTGATTGATGAACACGACTCGTTTTATTCTGTGGCAAAACAGATCCGATTTGTGTTTTGAACACTGGATTCGACTGTATGATAAACACGCTCATTCAGTTCTGTTCGGAAACACTGCCGACTCAACCTTCAGTTCGATATGCTAGATTTCAACACTGGATTTGCTCTAGTGGTTCGACTGGTGAACACAATCTTTCCAAAAAAGCTGCCCGATGGAACTTTCAGTTCGATATAGGTAAGCAGAGAAGGAATACACTGTTTCGATTCATGAACACGCTCGTTCAATTCTGTGGTGGACACGCTGGTTCGTTTTCGTGTCGATTCTGTGTCTTGGATTTGCTCTTGTCTAACAGTTTTCCTGAACATTCAAATTAGAAGAAGAGTTTTGTAAAGGGTACGCTCCCAATTGAACTTTCATTTCGATAAAGTGAGAGAGGAAACACACTGGTTCGATATGTTCTAAGACTATGAAATTGATAAACACAACAGCAAAGAAAACAATGATATTCCACGAGACAAGTCTAGATGTAACGCGCCTCCTGATTGGCTAAAAACTACAATAGCGCGAATAGTTCCGTGCTTGCAATTGGCTCAAACTGAGCCATTGTTACATCTTACACCTTACAGTTACACTTTCAGAGCTCGATCGAGAATTTTTTCGCATACGCCATTCTTCGCGCGGCACTATTCTCTGCCGCCTCGCCAGCCGAGCGTCTTCGCTCGGCTGGCTCGTTGGCAATTAGACGTTTTGTTGCGTAGTATCGCTGAGTATTGTTACGAGTTGTGCCGTATTTTGACGAGCCCGTAGTAGGGCGAGTCAAAATACAAACAACGAGTTCCTCATTCTATTCCTCACAGAATAAACCAAAAATAAAATTTCCGAAATTAGAATGTTTTGAGGGTAGATTTAAAATTAAGATGAAAGAGATGTTGTATTCCACGTTTTGAACATCCGAGCATACACTTTCCTGGTATTTGATGTAGAGATAAATCCCTTTCCCTCTACCAGCAAACACATCCTGGAAACAGAGCAGAAAACCATCGAAACTGAAATTTAGTAACAATATTTTTTTTGGTGTAAACAGATGAATCACATTTCCGTTGCCGTGGCGACCACCAGTGGAATATTAACTGTCTCGACGAAACAAAGCTTTTTCCAAGGTTTCCAAAAACGATTCAATACATATAATTCAAGAATTAATCGAAAAAACCGGCGATCCGAAGCGAGTTTAGTCGCTTTTGAACAACATAGGTGGATACCTAAAAAATTCGCTTCTAATTTCGAGCTAACCGTAAAATCACATTCGTATTTACTTTAAATACCTTTAGAATTGTTGTCCGCCTCCAAAATCATCTTCAGGATCTTTGCAAATTGTTGAAATCATGAAGATGGCTCGTTGAACTAAAGTCAGCCATTTTGACTTGAAATTGTGTGGTTACATAACATGGTCATGTAGGCCACATTGAAGTATCCCAGGCGAATATATTTTGTAACACTGGAGTATCTTCGTGTTAACTTTAAAAGTACTTTAGGCATGCTTGCAGGTGTGATGAATCCCTAGGGGCCACTAGGCTATTTAAGATTTTGTAAGTTACGCAACAGCCACTCGAAGGCATCTCTTTTTTTGTTGTTGTAAATGATGATTTTGATGTAAATGCTCGCTATATATCCTGCATCAGTAAACGAGATTCCCGCCCCTGATGCTGTGTTTGTGTTTATTAAAGTGCAACTAACCCCCAAAATTATTTTTCCTTTAACAAAATCTACTAGTTTTCCCAATTACTTCAGCGAAAAAATTATCTCGATTGATAAAATCCCCGCGTTTCTACAGGCGTTTAAAGTTGTAATTTTCTAGTCCCACGACCGAGCAAAATGGGATCTGGGTCGGGCTTCTAGTGACGTCATCGAAGGAGCTGGGCTCAAAGAACTCAAGAGACTTTGACTGGGCTTCGAGCGCTGTGAAAACATAGTTTGGGTATTTGTGCCTCATATTTTATCAAAAATGGACAAGACTTTAAAGTGAAAGAACTGTATCATCTAGCAACACAATTCGGAGTCTAGCTACCATTCGGACGGCTACGATGTATACATTTTTTTGCATTTCGAAGCGCGGGTCGCCGAGCCCGCCACATCGACAATTTGCCGGGCCATTTGGGTTATAAAGTTTAAAATAATGGCGAAGAGGTATAAAGATGTCAATGAACACGAAGAGTGGAACTTTGACTTTACTGAACTTGTAGAATTTGGAGTGTCAAAACATTTCTAGATTCAAAAATTCGTCTTTTCGATCCGTATGTATGCATAGTCAATTAGTGCGTTCGAACATAAACATTGCAAGCTACACAAATGGGCATATTTCGTACTGGTAATGGAAATTCCTTCGACAAGATCTTGACAAAAGGTTCAGTATAGTGTCAGGTAAATGAATACATTTCTCCCGGCTTCACTGTTCTTTTGTTTAAACAGCCCTTTTAATGTAAGCGGAGAACTCTCAGGTTATTAATTAATAGCGTATTACTAACCTGATTTAGTTTGCGTTTCGGTTGATAACAAGCGCATTCTTCTTTCAGCGTGACAATCTCAGTCGGTAGAGTCGAATCTAAATGGTTTGTTTTACTTTCCTTATATACTCATCAATGCTTGATTCGTTTTAAGTTTGTAATTGAGATATATTTCGTTGCTCAAGGAACAAAACAATTGTGTATGCGGAAGGGCCTTTGAGAAACTCGGCCGGATTATCCACGTCGCGCTTGTGGTTGTATATAAAATCCACAAAATACATACCTAGTTTAGCAGTTCGAAGCTTCACTATCTTAATCGCCTCGTTGTAGGAGGTAAGTTCGCTTACTGTTCGTTTTGAAAACTCTCTATTTCAAGGACAAAAAACTCCAATGCGTTTAATTTGCCGTGTAATTTTCTCACCTAGTTTTCATTATTTTGGTCTGGGACTCAAGGGATCGTTTGAATTGACTAGGCGTATGGCTCCAAGCTTACCCCAAATTCGTGTCACATCTAGATCTATCTACCCTGGCAATGTCGAGCTTTGCACTAGAAGCTAGAGAAAAATATACAGGCCATGAAAATCTCTAGGTGTTTACAGTAGCGGCGGTACCGAGATCGATAAACTCCTCGATCGCTCGATGGCTTACTCTTTCGGTCCGACCAAGTCAGCCCACTTCTTCCGTCTTTCTCTCGCTTCTGGACGAGTGCCATCGAGATAGAGGTATTGAATGAAGAAGAATACTCTCTCCTAGGCTTTTTGTAATGCTACTGCCTCCAACAACACATCTTTCTTGCATTTTGCAACGATTTTAAATCACGCTATCGCATGTTCGCATATGTTCTTCTCAGAACCAAAACATTGTTACTCCTGCGATGACGTCACGAGCCAACTCGTCCCATTCTCCGCTATTCCTCGGTCGTGGGACATGGAAAGGCCAATTTTACGAACTTTGAAAATTCATAGAAAATTAACGAAAATAGCTAGAACGATAATTTTTTCGCAGTGGTGATCAGGAAAACAAGGAGATTTATATAAGCGAAAAACAATTTTGGGGGTTAGTTGCACTTTAAGATTAGTTACAAAATATTTTATAATCGTTTCAGGGTGATTACAGTATAACTAAACTTTCTGTTGTCCAAATTTCGAGTTTACTCGTTCCTGTCATGCTCTGTAAATTTCAACACTTGAAAAGTGATGAATAGAAAATTAATAAAATAAATCGGTTTACTTTCGTTTCCCCTGAAATTTGGACAACAGAAAGTTTAGTCTAATCAACTGATTACTCTATTAATCATAAAAATTACAATTTCCTCGATTGTGATTGGTTTAAAAAAACTCCTATTTTCCACTAATTCACTTGCCAGGTCGTTATCGGACAGTTTGTTATTGGACAGTTTGTTATCGGTCAGTTTGTTATTGGACAGTTCAATAAGCCAATCACATTCAAAGTTGTAGTTTAAATCAACTAATCACATTCAAAGTTGTAGTTTAAATCAACCAATCTCAATTTCAGAGCGACATGAATTTATTTATGTCTCCTTGGTCAGTCTTTTAATGCAAATTTTCCCTTTCGTTTAAAACGTGGCTATTTTTCTTTTCCCGGATATTGTACTTTTTATGAAGACTACGTGTCGTCCAATTCGGTCTGTAATCATACTCGTGATAAACAAATCGGACTCCCGCTGCACGTTCGTCCGATTTTGTTATCACTTGTATGATTAGTAATAGTAATTGGACCGAGTGGAGTACAATTCAGGGAGTAATCGCGCGAATAATTTCAAAATCGGACGAGCGCGAAGCGCGAGGCCGATTTGAAATTACGAGCACGATTACTCCCTGAATTGTACGACACGAAGTCCAATTACTAGTTAATCGTATCTATAACAAATTTCGGAATTAAAAATGTCTTCTAAGAACTTCTTTTGAGCGAAAACGTCCGTAGCGCTTACCCTTAGTTTCGAAAACTGTAGAAAACATTGCTAAGAAAGCCATTAAAGCGCGCGTAATTGACGTGAAAATCACGTGGGTATCCAATTACAGCTGTCCGATTTGAAAAAGTTCAAATCGGACACCTGTAATCGGACACCCACGTGATCGCGCGCCGATTACGTGACAAATAGGCGCGCGGAGAACCAATCACGATCTAGAATTTTGTTATAGATACGATTAAAGACCGAATTGGACTCCACTCAGTCCTATTACTTAAATATACTAATCAGTTTGTATCACTCTCCTGCTTTCTAACAAATTTTCTTGTATTTTTGGCAAGACGGCTTTGGACCGCGCTTGGTTGTCATTAAGCATGTTTACAAGAGTTCAGAACGTTTCAAGACTGTAGTGATCGAAATACATTTTTATCTGAATAGATGAATAGAGTATAAATAAAATAAATCGGTTTACTTTCGTTTCCCCCTGAAATTTGATTACTCTATTAATCATAAAAATTACAATTTCCTCGATTGTGATTGGTTTAAAAAAACTCCTATTTTCCACTAATTCACTTTGCCAAGTCGTTATCGGACAGATTGTTATTGGACAGTTTGTTATCGGACAGTTTGTTATGGAACAGTTCATTAAGCCAATCACATTCAAAGTGGTAGTTTAAATCAACTAATCACATTCAAAGGTGTAGTTTAAATCAACCAATCTCAATTTCAGAGCGACATGAAACCATTTATGCCTCTTTGGTCAGTCTTTTAATGCAAATTTTCCCTTTCTTTTATAACGTGGCTATTTTCCTTTCTCGGATGTTGTACTTTTTATGAAGAATACGTGTCGTCCAATTTGGTCTTGTAATCATACTTGTGATAAACAAATCGGACTCCCGCTGCACGTTCGTCCGATTTTGTTATCACTTGTATGATTACAGACCGAATTGGACTCCACTCAGTCCCATTACTTAAACATAGTAATCAGTTTGTATCACTCTACTGCTTTCTAACAAATTTTCTTGTATTTTTGGGAAGACGGCTTTGGATCGCGCTTGGTTGTTATTAAGCATGTTTACAAGAGTTCAGAACGTTTCAAGACTGTAGTGATCGAAATACATTTTTTTCTCCTGTTGAATTAATTCGGCTGAAATTAAGATCGGCGCTTAAAAATATAATAATAAAACAACATTTTAGGATTTAAGGACATAGGGTTTATGATTGACACGTTATAAGGGCAAAACTTAGTGTGTGACGAGTGAAAAGCAACCCGAACAGACAAAAATGATTCGTGAATTTATGAGAGTAAAAAGCCTTCGTTAAAAGCAGCTAAAATGATACGTGACGCGTGAATTTTGTGAAAATTCGCACGCGAAATGGGATCAAAATACCCATCGCTTTGCCGGCTTCCGTTTAACCAGCTGTGATTTTCGTGCTGCTCACAGTGTACAAACCATGCGACACGCGCGCAGATTAGCATAATAGAAATTTGTGAATAAAAAGACGCTCTGTATAAATGTTTTTCCTTTCAGAAAATCTGGCGATGCGATCTATTTAGGCCAAAAAATCAAAAACGAAAAGTAAATAAGGAGAAATTTCGTATCTGATTTACACTAATACACTAATGGGTTTTTAACAATAAATTTTCTTTTTTCCAGTGAAGATAATTTCTTAATCCACCTGTCACAATTACAAATAAGAACAGCTGGTAAAATATCGACGTGGCCAAAAGATCTGTAGATATGATATTGGTTCAAACTGTTCTTGACTTTGCTTGAGCTACGACCGAGACTATATACAAGATGATTCTGCAACGTTTTATTTTGACAATTTTTCTCGTCACATTTGCGACTCGCGCTGCAGTACTAGGTAAGAGAATCGGGTTGTATTTTTTAGCTTTATTGGACTAAATAAGAAAAGGAGCTTATCATGATCACTAACACAAACTAAGACAACACACTCATGTGCCAAACCTATCACGATTCCGAGTTAAGAAATACAAAAGTCCGTGAAAGGACAAACTTTAGACCACACCCAAACAGTACCCCCAAACTAAAAATTAACAAGCCACTTCCGACTTGTCTTTCGACTTTGTGTTCAACCGGGTCTTTGTGCAAAACAACTCCGTGATATGAAAAGGCGTGCCGCCTTCATACATATGAGTTTCCACGAAGACTCGGCTATTAAGGGACACTTTTTTTCGTTCGTGTCCAACATAATTCAGTTATATAAAACTATGAATCAGTCTCACTTACTGGGCATTATATAACTATCCCAAATGTCGTGGTTTAGAACAGGAGCTACCAGCGTTCTCATATTACACAAGCGATGTAGTGTTAGATGATGCTACAAGCGCTACACCCGTGAACCAGCCTCTACAGTACGGGTCAGGCACCGGATGCCTAAGTACTAAGTACCACTCTTACTACCTGTTCCTCACATATATGAACGTAACTTTACTTCTAGACTAAGAGCTACCTGTGTTTCACGTATTGCCCAAGCGACATCGTAATGGATGATGCTACAGATATTTAC
>OZ026603.1:27664451-27669451 GCA_964020085.1 Micromussa lordhowensis | reverse complement strand
TGAAGCTTATCATATTGCAAATTGCATGCATCAGCTGCCTGTTTTGATTTGTAAAAGCCAACTAGTTACCTACTAAAACGACACGTACTTTCACTGCATTCACAGTCATAACTTTGACATTTCTTGTTTTTCACTGCTGACAGCTATTTAGTTCAACCAGGATAGGAGAAAGGATTGTTTTCCCCCACTGTCATTGGTTCCCTTTAATTTATATGATAATTTGTCAGAAACCACTAAACAAGAGGAGTCTAACCTTAAAAGGCCTGGCCATTCTTACCCAAAATTGTCAATTTAAAGATTACAAGTAACCTGTAATGCATAAGCAGAATGTTCAACTACAGCCATCACTGATGAAATTATTTCATTTCTAATGAAAAGTTTAGTTAAACATGTACTACAACCTACATGCAATTCAAGCAATTTGATACCTAGGTTCCATGATCAAGTGATTTTATCAAAATTACATCTACATGTATGTGTAGTTTTTATTCCTGAGAAAGCAATAAAATTACAAGCCAGCCCCTTTAAAGTGAAACTTCTTGCTTAATTACCTCTTCCCCTTGCTGGAGTGCTTGTGGCCACTGGACCACTCTTTAGGGCCCATTTAGGGGCATTAGGTGGGGAGCCCCTTGAGGAAAATCTTTCCCCAATAACTCTTTGGGTTTGAAAATTCCTCACATGGTGACTAAGGGACTTTTTGTACGTAAGATCAAGGAGGTCCTTAAGCTCCCTTAATCTTGGACCCTCCCAAGCCAACCTCTTTGTTACAAATCTCTTGATATCAGGTCCTGTCTCATCTTCTGAGAGCTCACTCTCGTCAGAGCTGGTGTACTCTATAGTGCAGAACTTTTTGACACGTTGCTTTTTGTCATCCTCCCAATCCAGGAGCTCAATGGCAGACACTCGACGAGTAATTTTCTGCAAAAAAATTGGGGGTTAATGCATGTACATGTCTTGCCAAAAGAGCTTACACAAATGAAGTATTGCAACAGGACAATATCAAAGCAAAAAATTAGCTACACAAACTGCTTTTCAAAAGAAAGAAAAAGATGAAGTGCTCTTGTGTTTTGGTTATGCAGCCCAGTCAAAATGTGCCGGCAGCCGGTCATTTGGCCACTTACAACAAAATATCTGCCGCTTACTTCTGCCATTTTCTTCCAGAGGCCCTTGCAGCTTCTGCCTCTGCTAGTTATTACTATAGCCAGCTTGCCTACTACTCAAAAACATTTTGACTGGACTGGTTATGGTATTAGAATCTGGTCTTTAATTAGCATGAAAACAGAGTTCTGGAGCAATCAAGACAGTCCAGCATAAAATCTACATCTCTCTGAAAACACCAAGAATAATAATTCCAGTATTGTGTTCCTTAACAATGACTTGCCCAAATCTAAGACAGATTTCTCACCTCTCTTAACCTTCCCTGCCTTCTACACACAATTTTGTGTTCTAATTTTCCTGGAACCCTTCTTCGCTTTTGAGAATCCTTGAGACTTCTCAAGTAAGTCAAATAGGCAGCTGCAGTCAAAAAGAGAAGGATTAAAATGTATTATCCATTTTACCCTCAGAATCAGAAGCAATACACGCTTGAGGAGGTGGTGGGGGAAAAATGCAAATACCGAAGAATCCATTTAGAGCAAGATTACTTACACTAAAAGGTCTTTTACATAACTGAATTCCAGTTCGATCAAAATCAATTAACAGAAACTTCGACGAATTAGTAGATGATACAAGACTGGTAGCAAATCTAGCTATAACAATTATTGCAATGGGAGTTTACCTCTGAGCTGTGCAGGAGACCATGGACATCTTTCAACTCCTCCAGAGTCATTGTTTATGGCCTCTGCTACAATGCCAAATGCCTCCTTATTCCTCGCCGAGGCTGAACTAAAAATTAAACAAGTTGGTAACAAGTTTGCTACAGGTGTGGAGAATAAGGCTACAAAAGGAGGCTACAAATCTTAATGACAACCCTGAACAAACATGTGTATCATATTCCAGTCAATTCTCATTTCAAACACAATCCAATAAATTTGGTTCAATTGCGTTCAGTGAGTAAATTCGCTTCCACAAAACTTATGTTATGTGGTTTCAAAAACATCAAATAACACAAGTCGATTGACCATGCCAGATTTAAGTACTTGTTTGTAACCTTAAGGCCAGTGTAGTCTTTTGTTCTATCTACAGTTTAAAGGACATCTTTCGTGGTAATAATAGTTTTAAATTTAAAGATCTAAGCAAGAAGTCTTTTTGTGACAATACTACTAAAACTTAGCAATGGTACCTCTGTAGAAAAAGATTACCAGTCATCATCAGGCAAACTAATGGATCTAACAGGTAGTTCTGTTAAACTCTTTTTCAACAAATAAAACACTTACATGTACATGTATCAAAATGAATTACTTCCGGTGTCTTCTTATTATGAAATGGCTTTTGAAGTAACTTTGAGAATAATTTTAATAATATTCTTATTACCACTTGATGTAGAAGAAAACTGGTTGGAGGCTTACACTACAGAAGAACCAGAAGTTACCTCTCTTCAAGATAAAATCCTTGAAAACTTGCATCATCCTCTGTCAAGCATTTATACATTCTGCGAAATTCCGTCTACATCACAATGTAAAAACTGGCATTAGTCAACACACATAAATGTACAAGGAAGAAGAGAAATTTGGCAGGGTCTTAAACAATACCCTGACAATGAACAGTATCAGGCCAGATTTCAGGGATGGAGACTTAGGATTTTTATTTATAGAGCAGGAGGAATTTTAAGGGACTGACAATTTCACCTATCTTTTGGTTCACAATTTCCAATTGAAAATTAAAAAGAATTTCTTTTGTTATGCCCACAGACTATCTGTTTTCTGGCAGGCGTAGTCATGACAAACCGATAATTGATATTAATCGATAACAATCAATATCAATTGAAGATTGATATTGATTGCTGACTGCAATCAATGAAAATCGGCAAAGAAAAAAGTGGCGTCAGAGAGTCAGTGTTCTAGTGATTTTTTAAAGCCATCTTTGAATAGTCTGGGCGGTTGTTGTCATTTTTTTTTTCAACTGATAACAATCAACATTCCTGAAAACAGGAATTATCAGTTGTCATCTATTTTGCCAATCAGTAAAGAATTTTTTCTGAGTCATTGATAGTTATAAATTGCCGGAATCAATTGATGCCAATCAGCGATTGAAATATTCAATATCAATTTTTATCGATTGACTACGCCTGGCCTACACCAAGTTTCAAGTCCTGGCCTGATCTCACACTTCCAGGTGATTTCCACATCATGCATACAACTTCAAATGTTTAAATCTGAGGGGTAGTAATCAGTTTAAACAGTATCTTGAGTACCAGTATAAGCACTGAGGGAAAAATATCTGCAAAAGGCAACTGAGGCGCCTTTGCCTGTTAATTCATCCCACAATACACTTCCCCAACCCCTGCCCTGTCGTGTTCTCGCTATATTTCATTGAGACAAAAACAAATCTTATCAGTTACTTCTGTTTACAAAACTATATGACATTAATTTACAATCAATTCGCTATGGAATGATTCGAGTCCATAAGTAAGAGTAAACATTGACCTTCGAACACAAGTTTGACTCTCGATCCTCAAGTAAGCAGGGTAAACAAAGGTCTCAAGCGGTTTATGGCAGCTGGCCGAAGCCGTTAGCACAAAGACAAGCACTACTCGCCCTTCACGCTCGTTCGATCGAAACGATATGCCGTTTGAGGATGACTTCTTGGAACCAAGCTTACGCGAACATGAAGGTAAGTAAACTTTGCTAACTTAATAATATAGGTATCTGCCTTGGTAAATGGCGCCATTCTCTGGGTTACCTCCAGTGTATAACTGTAGGGGATGGCGAGAAATCAAATATGTCAACAGTTCTTGCTCTAAATGATCGCTGCTTTCCTGGCAAAGTAAATTAAACACTCAGAAAACGAACTCAGTCGGTAGACTGAGTTCGACTGAGTTCGAAGTGCACTTTGTATCGGCTACAAACACAAACCATATAATATTAAGCATTTAATTGCCATCTTGTTCGAAAATTAGAAGTGTCCTCTTTTTTTAAAAAACAATCTTGAATCTACTTATGGAAACAGCACCCCTGATTTGTACAAGCATGGTGGCACAGTATTTGTGTACGAAGATATGATTGATCATCGCAGTTATGCACACAACTCCGCAGTTTAAGTATATGAACTTTCATATATGCAATATTCATTATATATATTTGTGTGTGGTGAAGAACAAAGTTTTGACAGATGTAGCTACAGGTTTGAGTTCTTTCACTCATACTTTTTGCTTTTACAGGTACTAGATAGGGATGAGGGAAACAGTGATACAAGTGAAGGAGAACAAGAGCCTGAAGTTTGGGAAGATGTCTCTATGGAAGATCGTCTCTGTGATGTTGAAAGTAGAGAACCTTGCCCAGAACCTACTCCTAAGCAGACCAGAACCCAGAAGTTAACTGCATTAGTACAATGGCTTGTCTATTTTTTTCTTATGTGGCAGTCTCTATGCAAGCTCAGTGATAATGGTTTGGAATGGCTTCTTCAGTTTCTTTTCCAATTCTTCAAGGTACTTTCTGATTTATCTGGTTGTGAATACCTTGGAGAGTTGGTGACCATCATTCCTTCATCATTGTACCTTCTTCACAAGTTTGCAAGTTTTGATCGTGATAACTTTGTCAAGTATGCCGTTTGCTCCAAGTGTTCTAAACTGTATGACATGAAAGATTGCACAGAAGTTGACCACCGAGGGAAAAGGATTGTCAAGCACTGTAAACATAAACGATTCCCAAGAAGTGCCACTTGTGGAGCACCTTTAGCGAAAAAGGTGTTTCTCAGCAATGGAACTGAACAATTCTACCCTCTTAAAGTATACTGTTACAACAGTGTAAAAGAGAAGCTTCAAGAAATGCTAATGAGAGAAAATTCCCCACAACTTTGTGATTCCTGGCGTGACCCTCAAAGTCAAGACAGCTACTTAGCTG
>OZ026603.1:27646951-27651951 GCA_964020085.1 Micromussa lordhowensis | reverse complement strand
GAAAGCATTATTTGTTTTATATATTTGCCAATATTGGTTGACTGATGTCACTGATACAGAAAGCTAAACTGGGATTGTTTTGATATAATTGACTACTTACGTTTACACCTAGACGATGTGGTCACTTATGTGACTTATTCGACATTTGAACTGGGCCTTAAAATGTGGGTCAAAGGTTTTATTTATGAACCCAAATTATACCACGACTGAAGAAATGTATTATTGACCATTATTTCGTGTTCAGCCCGACATTGGAAAGCTTTCAGTTTAAAGATTACTGCCAATATTTTCTCGGGGTCTTCTATATTATTTGAAAAACGATACGGGCTCCTAAGGCGACGCAACAAACACACAAACACGGCGGCGTATTACATTCACAGGTCATAATGACCTCATAATGTAGCTATCAAATCATAACATATTTTTTTATTTCAATTTCAGTGAAAGTTAAAGAAATAGATGTAATTTCTGCGTATGCAACCCTCAAAACCGCGTCTACCGAAACAGCTGACCCCACAGCTACCCCTGACAAACCACCAAAACGCCGCAAAACAGAGGTTAAACAGGATTCCCACCGGCAGCTAGACGAAAAGTTGTACAAATCCCTGGTTAACAAAAAAGTGACTGAGGTTGCTAGGACAGACTGGCAGGACCAAAAATGGGAACGATTTAAAGCTGGTAGGAATGTAGATTGAAACAATGGTAAACAACGTTAATCATCTTAAAAATAATCGTGGCAGTTCCATCATCTTATTAAGAAAAACGCCATTTTTAAAGGCACTCAAAAACTCGAAGAAATTCGGTCTAAAATGGCGAATACTTCCGAAAGTGAAACTAGAGCGTAAACAAGTTCTTTCCTTTCTGACTGTCACCAAAATTGAAAAAGAGTAAATAAATACATATTAATTATTGATTACATATTAGAATTACCGGTAATCCCAGTAGTTGTGTATTCCAACACAATTCATTTTAATACCAGATATCGAAAGAACATATCCTGGTTCCTGTGCCAATAATGAGAGGTGGATTGTTTGTAAGTGCGGGACAGCTGTTATGTTGAACAAGCCTAGAGCTTTGAAATTCTTTGGCGATAGTAAGTATTTTAGATTTTTTTCTTGTCATTGCAATGCACATTGTTGAATGCCTGCTGATTTGAGCTCATTATTTCTTTTTCTTTCTTTTTATGCAGGACACTGGGCCAAATGTAAGGCAAAGGGTCATGACTTAAAAAAAAACAAGCAAATGACTCTTATGCAAACACTAAGAGAGACAAGAGAAGAAACAACAACTTCTGCAGGAGCATCTATTGACATCGATGCCATTGATGTTATGGAAGATACTGGAGTAGATATTGACGAGTAAGGGCGAAATGATGTTTTTGAGCGGATATCTTTCAGAACATGACGCCTCACTGTATTTTGGACATTTCAATGAATTAAATAAATTAATTAAATCAATTAATTAACTAATGAAATAAATTAATTACATTAATTAAACTGTAGCCATCTGAACATATGTGACATATGTAGCCATCGACGTTCAAGTTATAGACTTATACCTGTAAATGTAAATTTAGTACGTCTTTATAATGTAATTGGTCGTAATTTGTTGTATATGCTATGAATAGCTGACCATTGCTGCTTTTCTTTCAGTCAAATAAATATTCGTTAATGAACTTGATCAAGAGTACGTAACATGAATCTCGACTTGACTAATGATTTATTAATCTTGTCATCTTCATAAAACTATGTGAATATGTGCTGAAATACATTTTGACATATATTTATTTCAGTAGACATGACATAGATATAGATAGCTCTTCGAACTTTTACGATATGTCACTGGATGAGCCACCTCTAGACGAGCTACTCACCGTGTCAACAGAGTTGCCAATTGAAGATACTGACTCCATTATCTCAAATGTCTCAGACGACTCGTATTCCTCCTCTTTTAAATTAGACAGTGATAATGAATCCGATCAATCTGATGATCTGTTTGCAAATGAAACTGCTCCTGGTATAAAGATAGTGAAAGTTCTCGATCCTGTTACAGAAAAGCTGCAGAACTTTCTTGACAGTGATGTCTTGTCGAGAGACAGTATGTTTTATGGGCTGCTGGAAAATTCTATTGACTATGTCCACTGGCTAAACGAAAGACAAAGGAATCATTCAGCACAATTTAGGTGGGACGATGAAGTTCTTCAATTTCTTGAAACCCTTGAATATTATGGTGGCAGGAGAGTGGTTAACCTGCTCAGAGGAGAAGGGCATGCAGGAGAAGGTGGCGGGGGCATTGGCTCATTTGACTGGAGAAAGTGGAATTGGCCACTGCCAGGAAAGACGACACGGGACAAGCAGTATGAAGGATACTCAACGGAGAGTGGTACACGTGCGTCATTGCTGCAATCCTTTATTCTCACTTGCATCAAGGAAGAGACACCTCCATTGTACGAGGACGATCGTGTGAAAGTTCTTCCTGCGGTATTGGCCAAGGATGCTATGCAGCTGAAGCCTGGATTACTGTTTGACTTGAGGCAAGGCAAGCTTGTCGGCAGTACTATAAATATCGACTACAAGTTTGTCAAAGACCATCCAGAGCCAGACAAAGAAATGCTAAAGAGTAGCATGGTTCAAGAGGCGGAAGTCTCATGTCTCACTACCATTGACTCAAAGATATCCTTGGAAATCGGAGTCAATCATCTTGCTAAAGGATTAGATTCAACTGAATCAGCTGATACCATCAAGCGAGAGATGAATGAGATGAATGTCTGCCAACTGCATTTAGAGCAGAAAGTAATTCAGACAAGAAATGGAGTGATAAAAGATCACACAAAGTGTAATAGCCGTTGTACTGACTGTATAAAAGACAAGAAAGTTTGCGCTGACTGTGAAAGAAAAGGACACGCGAATATTGAGCCCCAACTTCGTGCTTGTGACTATTGTCTGAAGAACGAAGAAAAGTGCAACAAAGTTGCAGTCATTGTTGTTACCCAGGATTCTGAGTCTCGAAATTTGGGCGGCCAAAAACTCTTGATGGAAGAGAAATGTGAAAATCCTAGTCTGAACATTGTCTCGACAATAGCAGATGTTCCACATGTTAGCAAGCGTAAACGACAAGGCTTTAGCAACTGGTTCTTGTGGGTTGACGATGTCAGAATAAATCTTGTACAGCTTCGCGAGCTCAGGAATGATCCAAGTCTTTATCAACAGCTATCGAAATTGATTCCACTCAGTGCTGTAAGGAACAGGGATCGACAAGATGTCGACTCAGTTCTCCAAATCTCGGATCCAGCTGTAACTGATGTTTTGACTACTAATGCAGTTCATGTTACACATACACTTGTGCCAGAAAAGTATAGAATCACAGACTCTAACAAGCAAGGTGTACTCAAGACTCCTGTTGCTATTGCCATGGGTCCTCTTGGCAATATGTTCTTAAGTGACATCGGAATTGGTAAAGTTTTGAAAGTCAGGGTCTCACACTATCCAGCAAACATCACGGTTGAAGTAGATTCTCTGGACTGTCCCGTTGGCATTGCTTTGCATAACGATGTGCTTTACATTGCAGAGTCTAGAAAGAGTAGCATCATGTTCAAAGACCTTACTGGCCAAACTATTGTTGATCCAAACAAGTTAACAGTTCCGCAGTTACGAGAGAAACTAAAGGAAGCAGGTGCTTGGGAGGAAGGTGACAGGAGGAAAACAAAGAAACCATTGAAAGAGAAGCTGCAAAGAATCCTCAAAGAGAGACTGTCAAGAAGAGGTACTGTGTGTTCAAACAAGCTTCAAATGAATCACGACATAAAGAATCCTTTAGCTTTGGTCTTTGACAAAGATGGCTATTTGTATGCATCTACAAAGCAAGGGACAGTATTCAAGGTCAAAGTGGAGTCTGATCTTGTGAGCTTAAAAGGGAAAGTTATTGCTCAAATTGCATTAGATTGTGGCCTTCTCTACGGAATGGCTATTCTCAATGATGAGCTGTACACAGCCTCGCACGACGATGATGGTGGAATCTTTACTGTTAATCTTCAAGACAGGACATTTGAGAAGGTTATTGGAAACGGGGCAGAGTGCTCTAAAGTGCACAGTCTAACAGTTTATGACGATACGATTCTTTTCAGCGATGTTGGCAACCATTCATTGAATGTATGGAACCCAGCAACCCGTGAATGCAGCACGTTTTCCGGAAATGGCAAAGGAACGAGGGATGGCAAATGTGCCCAATATGTCCAGCCAACGGGTGTATTTGTTGAAAGGAAAACAGTCTTTGTGGTCGACTCTTCAACAGGCTGCTTGAGAATGACAAGTGAAGTGCTTCTTCTGGTCAAGTATCTGAGTAATCTTCATACGTTTGCTGTCACATTTGGCTTGCACCAAAAGAAACAAAAGTCAACGTCATTCACTATCGACACAGCAATTGCCAGAATCCAAGAAGTATATGACTTTGATTGCCAGTGTATAGATCGAGTCAAAGCCTTCCTTGGGACAGAAGCCCAGACTCAAGGTCCACAGGGAACCGTTTCGTCAGTCGTTGTGGAGGACGAAAGAAGAATCTTGCTTGCACTGGGAGAAATTAGAGATCTATTTCGAAAGTATGCCCCACAGCTTTTGGATGTGATCAAACTTAAAAGCCTTTTGACGCTGGTAGTGGAGAACTTTTTCTCCGAGATGAGGGCAGGTGCATCTGACATGCCAATGCAGTTGCAATTTGATTACCGCTTCAGTCGAGCAATGAAGGAACATTTGAAGCAGATGTGCACAACCAGGTTTTCATACTACACAAGTGCGACGTCTCATTACCCAAGGGTCAAAACTGACTTGAAATATTCCGCCCTACCCAAGATGTCGCCCCCTTCTACAGCACAGTTGACAAAGCAACAAGTTCAGGAAATGAGAGACTGGCGCATGAAGTATGGTCAAAGTGTTGCACAGAAGACTGTGCGCAACATGAGCACCAAAGATAATCCGGGTACTCTGCCCATAAATCTTTATGCCCAG
>OZ026603.1:27629451-27644451 GCA_964020085.1 Micromussa lordhowensis | reverse complement strand
CCATCCGGGTCTTTGTCGAAGTAGTCGACTTTGAACCTTGAAGACAACACAACAACTTTATTCGCTCTTGTACTTACAATTTAAAAATTACAATTTACTTACAGTCTGAAGGTAATGTAAGTTAATATCAATTCTTCACTCTGATCAGAATCTAATTTTTCCATACAATATCAGTGTACTGTAAAGGAGACAAGTGATGAGAATAAGGCAATCATCAACTAGAACATACAGCCAACTCCCGTTACACCCTCGGGACACCCTCGGGACCGCGATTTGGTGTCCGTGATAGCGAAAGTCCGTAATAGCGGGGTGTGAGAAAATGTTTATTTTAAACCATATTTACAGAAGGGGTCACATGTGTGTTCATTTTCATTATCTCCAGTACCTTTTTCAGACCCGTTGTCGCACGTAAAGAGCGTCAGAACTTTATTTACAAACAGAACAGAACTTAACAGAACAGGAGTTACGTACCCTTTCTGTAGAGTAGTTCTTCTAAGTACGTAAGTACGTAAACAACAACATCGTATGTTGCAGCAATGTCCACTCATGCATCGTTTTGGTTTCCTTCTTTACTAAAGTACAGTAATCTACAGACTGGACGAACTTATTCATGGCAACGAGACTGCAAAGAGGGCCTTGAGAGAAAAAGATGAAGGAATTTTGATTAATGGACAGAAGAAACGGAAATCGACCAAAAAAGACAAAGAAAATCTCAAAAAGCGGAAAAAATAGACTTGATATGTGTGCAAATATTCCAAGATGCTGCTCGGTGTCCGCTATAACGAGAGAGAAAACAATAAAATTGTGACGTTGGGACCGAATAAAGTGTCCGTAAATCCGTAATAGCGGGAATTTATTTCAGTCAAACGTCTGTAACTTTCGCCGGGGATTTAGCTGCTGTCCGTAATAACGAGGTGTCCGCAAGGTGGGAGTTGACTGTATTGTCTTGTAATAAATTTTGGTGAAAAATTTAGCACAGGAACAAGTGATTTTCCTTTTTTGACACCTCTGTACACTTTTCTTCTCTTGTACATAGAAAGACGCGCCTTAAGGTACCTAAAAATTCTGTCCATGTTTCACTTCCACAAGTCAAATCTTCAGGGCTCGAAGTTAACTTTCTAGTCCACTTGCAAAGTTTTGCTAGTAGTATTACTTGTGAGACTAATACCAAAATCTTTTCAAATGTTTGGGAAACATGAATTACTAATCAGGTGAAAGCTTATTGTGACAGTTTGTATCAAAAGCTCGAGAAATACTGGCTGACAATACTCTAATCACGGTGCAATCATTCAAATGCAATCTATAGAGCATGCAGAACAATTGCTTTCATCTAACGCTGTGTTCTTCTTTTGATATCTCACAAAATAGAAACTTGAATCCTTAGTACTCCCTTGGGGTAGGGGCGGCAGCTCTCTCAAGCTCTCAGCATAATCACAAACCTCCTAGGTTGGTTTCCAGGACTTCGCTTCAAAAGTTTCACTCCAATGTCTTCGCTAATATCACGACCATCCAGCGCAGTGAACGAACATCTCAACTTCTTTCTTACCATTTCCAGTGCATTGAACAAGGCGTTGCAACATTCTTGATCGGAAGCCACCCTCCCATCGTACACAGAGGTGATCTTCTTTAGCCTCAGTTTTAAAAGCGGTAAGATACCAAGATTTTCAACGTGGCCACCATCCCTAAGGTGCAGAGCAGGGGGAGGAATTAGGCCCTCAAGTAGAAGTGAAGGGGTGGAATTCGTTTATACCGTTATTTGCATAATCTCCAGAGTATCAATTACCAACGCAAATTGAGTTTGCATAGAGATGCTGACCATTCTTTGTTCCATGACAACAAAATTTACACCCCCGGGGAATTGCCTTCTAAAATGGTAGACGGGGGGGGTGCTCATCGTACCTATTAGGGGTTATAAAAGCAGTTTTGGTACCTCTTAGGGTATTAAGCCTCAGAAGGCCCAAAGCGGGAGCTATCGCGGTACCTTTTAGGGTATTATGTAAACCACGCCAACAAAACAAGATCCTAGTACCTGTTAGGGTTTTTTTTCAAAATTTTCGACCAGGACCCCCGTCTTTTCATATGGGAGTTCCCCACCCCTGGTTTACACCCTTTGCAGAATTTTGCCCTTTATGTGATAAACAAGTAATCGCAAATTCCCTCGGGCAATTAAGGATTAATTTCACTTGTATTTTCAAAGTTTCCAAATTGCCCTCGTCTTGGGCAATTTTGTGAAAACTTTAAAAATACGCGCGTAATTAATCCTTAATTGCCCTTGGGCCCATAAGATTACCTATACGCAGTAGTTGACTTGGGCAGCGCCTTCGTCAACTATCGCACATTATAGCTCACCACTAAATTTCCTCCGATTCTTATTGGTTTAAATTGATCACATGACGCGATAGTGTTCATCCGCGGAGAGACATTATCAGCCCTTATAGTTTACCACTAAATTTCTCCGATTCTTGTTGGTTTAAATTGATCACGTGACGTGATAGTGTTCTTCCCCATTAGTGCCATCCGAAAAAAAAACCAGATTGATAGTAGTCGTCCGTCAAATTTTATTCTGGAAACAAGCGGGCTTATGGAAAATAAACGATTGAGATTGTATTAAGTGGGTTTTTGTCTGTTTTCTTTTTACAGTTTTACATTTGGCTTTCACGGCTTTCATCTAAAAAAAGTTGAAAATAATTCAATTTGATTTTAGAACTGGTGCGCGTTAGAAAATTTAGCCGGTGAACACTAAAGACAATAGAGTGTCGGATAGTTGCCCCTAGCTTGCATGGAAATTTGATGTTCTTAAAACTTGCATATTTGTTTTAAGAGCATCCAGTCTCCACGGGGCAACTATCAGCCAAATAGAAATCTCGAGCTCATAATCTAATTACTAGAAAATAGCAATACCATGGAATAATAAAAAAAAGTGAATGGCTACTTACCTATTGTAAATATGGCCAAGGCGTTGTTGTATCGTGCCTAGAAAAGGTGAAATCCATGACAAGAATGCTGATAGCCACATCTTCTTCATAAAGAGGTGTTCAGAGTACGCAAAGAAAGAAAAGTCTTCCTTGTAAACTCGATACATAATGACGTACGCGTAGAAATATGTAATAACAACAAGAGTGGCGTTTCTCCTTATGACAGGGAACGCACACCACAGCAGGACGGATGGAAGGATGACCACGGGGGTATAAACTCCAAAACGTCGAGGAAAAACCAAGGAAGAAACAACAGGCCAAAGATGGCTCCGCATGCTGTGATCATGAAGGAAAAAAAACAGTTTTTATTCTAGGGAACAACGACATAAGGAAATATAAGAGAAATGCCAGGACTAGTGGAGAGGCAAACAAGCAAAACCTCTCAATAGCCTATCGTTCCCGCCGTTGCAGGCATTCTTAAACAGTTTCGTTCACCAACACGGTGGAACTGTCGCCTTTTTGTTCTAATTCCACCGCGTATAATATCGCCTGCAAGGAAGTCAATGACGCAGGCAAGCGGAAGGGCGTAAGCAAACCACAAAACAAAAGGAACCACTAGAGCAACATGCACCGGTAGACAGAACAAGATTTTACAATCAAAGATTCCATGAAGAGGCCTTTGCCAGTCGCAGAAGATGCCACTTTTTTGCGGAGGTGATCAAAAAATCTGAGATGCCAATCCTTGTTGTCCTGCTTGTCATGGCGGAATTTCCAGTCCATGTACTCATGTGCTCAGGTAATCCAGGTTAGCGTTCCGCTCAAGCACTCTGCGCAGGACACCAGAGCAGAAGGCCGCTGACCTTATTCCCCCACCTGAGAATGCTACGCCGACTTTAGCTATTGGAAAGACCACTAGATCGCTTTCCTTCAAACAATGTAGGTTATCTAAGGGGAAAGGATTTACAGAGTTTAAGTCTGTTCTTGGGAAATCACAGCACACTTATTGGTCAGATTAATCCCGCAATCACAACGATTCACTCTGCTTCCGTCACAAAAAGTAACATGTCGTATTGGCACCCACCCCACCCCCGTACCGATACTATACACTCTTTTATATAAGAATATTCAGTTTCTGGCCCAGGCTACTCTCTTTCGCAGCAAAAACGGCTGCGAAGGAGACTAGGCCCAGGCTGAATATTCTTAATTTTCTGCCGATTTTAGGCTGAAAGTATTCTTGTGAATATTCTTAGATTACGACGCAGACACAACATTCTGTTAGGGACCTTTAGATCGGAGGACGAGGACGACTACGAGTACGAGTTTCCTGTTCTGAGCACGCGCACTTTGAAAAATGTCGGCCTCCCAAACCTTATGCGCATACTCAGTATGGAAAACTCGTACTCGCAGTCGTCCTTGTCCTCCGATCTAAAGGTCCCTATTATCTGTCCTATCACGACTTCGATCGATGGCCTTGAAGTAATTTTGGAGCCAGATTGCAAGCCGTAATAAAGCCTGATATGACACACATAATGTCTCGCAAAATTGTTATTAGCATTGAACATACGCCTAGCGTTGTTTTTTGGCTAGTTTTGCCATTTTGAGAAAGGAAGAATTTTTTCCGATTTGTTTAGTTAAAACATATAATTGTATTGTGATTACAAATTTTCAACACACAGAATTTTGTTTTACTGAGTCGCCTCATGGGGGGACATAGTCCCAGGCGTTCCTAGATGAGAGTGCGGAAACTGAAATCGTGACAGCTTTACTCTTCGCGGACAACAATTCACAGAATGCTGTGTTTTGCGAAGAAAGCTTGGAAAGAGTCAAGCCCTATAAGCTCATCTTACGTACAAAGATGTCGAGGTTTTTCGGAACGGGTCGGTCCACGAATTCTATAGCTTGAAAGCTAGCAAAATCAGCAATGTTCATGCTTGTTCTCACAAAATAACAAATGAGCCATATACGAGTTCAAACTACGAAAACAATGACAAAACTGACGACTACTGACTTAACAACAAACTGTGATGCTGAGACGAACACTTCAGATTCTGAAAAACTCAAGAGCGTTCGTGAACAGAACTTAGCCGGGAGGTGAAACATATTTAACAACATAATACTGCAGAAGAGGATACTCAACGAAGCAACTAGAACAGTAAATATAAGTTTAGCTATTGCGTTAAACTGAATATCCGGATTTCTTTATTTGTTTTTATTAGGTTCAATACTTGTAAACCACGATTTCATATTGCATGTGATACGAAACTCGAGTAACGTTCATGGAGCATCTAGTTCTTAACAAAATCTTAAAATTCAGTTCGCAGATTTCAGCCTCGATATTCGATGTATTCTTATAAAAAAAAAAGAAAGAACGTAGAAACCTCTCAAGAAAGGAAGAACCACACACTTAAAGCGAGGTAGGCATACTTTTATTCAGTACTCGTTTTAAGCCAAAATAAAACCGTTTTTCCATACAAATCCTTATGTTTCGACGGTTGTGTAACATCTACCTGTGCTTACATCAGTCTCTCCGAAAGGCCCGATAATGACTTGGTGCCCGTAATTCAAAAACTTCATCAAACGGTTTTTTATTGCTAGTAAAAACTTAAATTGGCTAGTTTAAGCCGTCGTCACAAAGAG
Organism: Micromussa lordhowensis; assembly: GCA_964020085.1. Taxonomy (NCBI): domain Eukaryota; kingdom Metazoa; phylum Cnidaria; class Anthozoa; order Scleractinia; family Lobophylliidae; genus Micromussa; species Micromussa lordhowensis. The sequence goes on along the minus strand of OZ026603.1, from coordinate 27,638,899 downwards.
CTGACTTAGAGCTGAAATTTAAAGCTTTTTAAGACGGCATTCTTGCTCCGTGTTTTGCTGTCATGATAGTTTACACCCGTTCCAAAACAGTAGTATCTAAGCGAACGATTTAAAGGTCATTCTTGTGTTTAACGTAACATTAGAGTATTTATAGAGCGAAGGCTTCTGTTCAAGTCGCTTCACCTTTCTTTTTCCTAACTGAATCATATTTGCTTAGTTTTTCACAAAACTAACTAGCAGAGCGGCTTATTCTAAGATCTTTCCCTGTGATTGTCTCACTGAATAGTTTTCTAAATAATTCCAGTCGTCCACAACAATAGAGTGACAATAGTATCGGCTAAGAAGGGTACAAAAAAAAACATTCAACGCTGTAACATCACATTAAGAGTATTAGAGCCACTACACTCTTGCCCTCGTCTCTTCGCTTTGCTTTTTTTCTGACTCTTTCCCAAACGGAATCATGATTTCACTTGCGTTGGGTCGTTCAGTGATAAATTCTTTCAGTGCCGATTGCCGAAATCAGAACAAAAACATTTAGTTAAAGAGCCGGTTGTGTTCGGCAGTATTCAGTATTCAGTTTATTCACACTTATTCTCACAAATTATGTTAAATTACAATAATGGTAAAACAAAAGAACAAAGGAAAAGTAACTACATGTGCACTAGGTATTACTTTGAGATAGTGCGTAGTGGCCAAAGGAGCAGAGCTTTCGGGTTGGCCACTACCACAGTGCAGTTAATAACAAGAGGCGGTTATTTACAGAATATACATAAGGTAATCAATATTTAAGGTAGAGAGCTAGGTAAAATAGATAAATTAATTACTCTGGTAGATAAACACTATTTAAGACAGAGAACTAGGTAAGATAGATAAAGTAATTACTTGATAGAGCTAGAGAGAAAATCACTATTTAAGGGAGAGAACTAGGTAAAATAGATAAATTAATTACTTGATAGAGCTAGATAATAATTAAAACTGATTGTCCAGTAGGAAACGCTTATATTCTTTTGTGAAAGTATTAAATGGCAAACATTTAATTTCAAAGGGCATTGCCTCCCAGATTTGTGATGCCACTACTCGAAACCTTGCAAGGCCATAATTAGATCTAGAGGGTGGCCTATATAGGTTCTGGATAGTGGCATATCTAGTATTATAATTATGAACGTCGGAAGCGAGTTGAGCCAAATCATAGAGAGCACGAGGTGTTTCCTTTTTTTGGAACTGAATTTTATGAACAAGACCGGCAATTTTTAATTTAAAAATACTTTCTAATTTTAGGATTCCTAATAGTGTAAAATATGGTACAGGATTTTCTCTTTTGTTTGCAAAGAAAATGCATCGAAGGCAATTATTTTGACTTACTTTGATTTTTCTCAATTTGGTTTGGCACGCAGTGCCCCAGCTCATTAACCCATAATTTAGATACGGAAATATAAGAGTGTAGTACAATTGTTTCAGTGCATTTATAGGCATATAATGTCTAAGCTTGAATAAAATTCCAACATTTTTCGTCAATTTGTTATTTATGTGTTGGAGCTGGGCATCCCATTTCAGATGTTCATCAATAAAGACACCCAAGTATTTGATCTGGGATTTTTGCTCTATACAACAAGTTGTTATACTAATATTAGTAGGATCTCGTTCTTCTGAATTTAAAATGACGCTGAGGCCCTGTCCACACTAATCCGTTTTCAAAAGAAAAGGTATTCAAAAGAAAACGGAGCTGTTTTGCTCCGTTTTCAAAAAGATTTGCGTCCACACTTATAATATAATTAACGCTGTATCCGTTTGAAAACGCTTTTATACCCTCAGTGCGCATGCTCAAATGAACTCGACGCATGCTTATTTCAATATATCGGCCCGATCAAGATTGAAGCCACGTAGTTGCGTCTGTCCGCCATTTTGGATACTCACGGTCGAGTGGTCTGGCAGCCGGTCTGTCTATTTTGATGAAGTCACCGTTTTCGGATAGCATCGCTTTCTCCGTCCACACTAGAAAACAGCGTTTTCAAAAAGCATCGTTCTCAAATCGCTCCACTCTGGAGAGCGTTTTCGAATGGCTCCGTTTTCGGTGATCGTTTTCGGCGTTGTAGCGTGGACGATAGCCGTATCCGGAGAAAAACAGCTCCGTTTTCGTTTGAAAACGGATTTACTACTACTACTTATATAGCGCTATTTACAATACTATTTACAATAAAAAGATCAAGGATTAGTGTGGACAGGGCCTGAATGCAACGTTGTTTCCTTACCTGTCCTTTTCTTGTCCTTTTCACTGTTCGTAATAACGCTAAATTACAGATGACGGTTCCAGCTGCTTCAAGATGAATTGAACCTCAACCTGGAAAAATTTGATTATTTGAAACCACTGACACACGACGAAAATCAAACGCCAGAGGGTCACTTGTCCCTTCCCCCGAAAGGACCGAATTTGCCACTCAAAAGGGTTTACCCTGGTTTCGATACAATTTTACTCGGCTTGCGACAAAGCTACGCATTTCAGAGTGCTTATTAATACCACCATTTCGGCGTTTCCGCTTGAGCTGGAATGTTTCCGCTCTGGTTGCTTTGCCGGGATGATTTGTATAGTTTTCCAAATTACATGAATTAATATTTCTGACTCTCAACCTCGATGTGATATCTTTATTGATATCCCGTGGGAGTAGGTTAGGATAACGAAAATACAAGTTTGTTTATTTTTATATCCCTGTTGTTGGACCCTTATTGAAATGCAAAACTACGCGATTACTGGCTCTCAAAAGAATGTTAAAAAATACAGGTTTAGTAATCCAGGAACAATAAACTACTTCACTCTTTTTTATATAGAAATGCATGGGTTATTGACCAAGTGTGAGGTCAAGATGGCTGGATATTGGCCGAGTTCTTTTTTTTGCTTGTTTATGGACCGAGACCGTGTTGAGGTCCATAAACACGCAAAAAAAGAATGAGGCCAATATCAAGCCATTTTGACCGAACAAGCTTGGTCAATAAAGGTTATTATTAAATTCTCAACCTCGGATAATGCAATTCTAGCTTTCTGATTGGTTCACTATATCTCAGTTACCAGCCATTATACCTGCGTTTGACCCTATATGGAAATGAATGTTGCAAATGTCGCTCAGCATAAAATTTTCAGCATTTCGTTTTGGCGCCCGGAAGTCACATCACTTTTCGGTCGCTACTTTAATAAAATTTAGCGAAATCGAAGGTTGAGAATTTAATAAAACAATTATTCCATTCGCGCTTGTTGGATATGAGATTGGTTATAGCCAACTCGGCCCTACGATTTACCATCTCATATTCAACGCGCGCTCATGGAATAATTGTTAATTATAAGGCTTTTGGGGAAATGTTTCTTGCGGGACGAGGCGGGTAGTCCCGAGCGGGGCTCTTTTTGTAATTCGCTTATTAAGGCATGGCCCCGCCTAGATTAGCCTTTGCTAGTTGTGGGGCATGCCCCTCTCTGTAAATAGGACTTGAAAATAATAAAGTGACTAAGGGCCTGTTTACATGGAGGTGGGGGACCCCAGGTAGGTGAGGTAACCCGCCTAGCCGTGGTCGAAAAATGGCCCGTGTTTACATGCAAAGTTACAACCCCGGGGTCTCGGGGTGACGTTACTAGACGTTGTTGCAAATGTAACAATGAACTCGACCCCGGCTAGACGGGTTACCCCACCTTGAGTCTTTTAAATTCAATGCGACCCCGGCTGACAGGGTTACCCTACCTGGCAGACCGGGCAACCCGTCTAGGCGGGTTACCCCACCTATCATGTAAACTTGATCAAATAAAAATGAGAGATTATATGGGGAGTCGGGTTACCCCACCTAGGCGGGTTACCTCACCTACCTGGGGTCCCCCACCTCCATGTAAACAGGCCCTAAATACCTTTGAAAACAGAAATGTCATACGCTGAAATACAGGATTATTCACAAGAACATTGTCAGCCTAAAATCGGTAGAAAAATAGGAATATCGAGCTTCGGTTGGAAAAACAATATTCTTATAAAGAATTGTATATAGGTATGTGCCGAAGAGTATGTGCTGTGAAGAGTATGGTTTTCAGGCAGTTCAGTCTGGGATAGGTCCAGTAGAATCAGACGGTTTTGGTCTAGAATAGGGTATGATTTACCGGGAAAGTGGCCAGTGTATAAATAATTTAGTGTAGAATAGGGTTCTTTGTCCGGGGTTATATACATGTAATAGAAATTGATACTGGTAAAGTTAGCGTATGTTGGCATGGACTGTAGCTAGTTTGGGATATGGTAGGGGCTATTGGTGCCTAGTCCAAAACAGTGTTGCAAAATCATGGTGTAGACTAACAGAGTTCCACCGCCCCACCCCACCCCATCCTGGGAAGAGATCTACTCAAAATATTATTTATTTATTCATCAACTGACGCCATGAGTAAAATGTTTAACTTATTCAAGCGTGAAGGTTTGAACACGCATCAGACAATAGACCAATTTCGATATATTAAAATTCAGCCTAACACAATAGACCTCAGCACGAGGCTCTGGGGAATAAACCTCACAAACTCTGTACTTATTCCCCAGAGCCTCGTACTGAGGTCTGTTGTTTTAGGCTGAATTTTGATATATCGAAATCGGTTTATTAGGCTTTATAGCAAAAATAGTGCTTGACTGAGGTATTGGGCAGCAAACTGAGGTAAGAGATGCTTTCGTCTCACTCGTGCACGTTTTCTAACTAATCTGATTGTAGTGGGGTGAGTTTTATGCATGGCTGATTTAAGGGTTCCTTTTTGTTAACCTTTTGTTGTTTCCGTACGATTAAACCAAGGCATAAAAACGTCGTTTAAATTTGACTTTGGACGGTGCAAAATGATGAAATGACAGCCAGTAGGTTCCTCTTTACCGAAACGCACTTACGAAAAGCCAGAAATGTCCAAGTGTGATTGAATGATATCTTTCTTAGCTGCTCACTACATTATTATAGTTTACTTACAACAGAACTGCGCGTCCAATGCATTTGCAAATAGTAATTTTCAGAAACAACACCGACTTATCAAAAACCCTCTACATGACATTTCAAAACGTAAATTTAAACTTCAAACACTTGGCAAGAGGACAGAGGACTATGAAATTTTAACTTGCTTCATAGATTTATTTATTATTTTTTAACTGAAATTAGCATAAGTTCCTGTTTCACTATTGAAAGAGTGTGCTTTAAAATGCAAATCACAGCGGAGTAGTCAGTCAACCGTCAACAAACAAAAGCCTTCGTATTTACATGTATATGTCTGATCATGCCGAAACCTTACATTTTTAGCGCATTTATTCTAGTTCGTGGTGTTGTTATGACATATTTTATAGAGCGCAAGAAGTAACACATCTTTCAAGGGTAGGTCCATATGGGAGCAGGCGTGTTTTCCCAGTCAGGAATGTGGGTAAAGCTTAAGAAAGAATTCAGTCACTACACAGCAAGTTTAGAATGGTAATTTTTGTTAACAGTATAATATTGTTTAACAGCTTAAATGTGATTGTTCACCTCACCGTCGAAACTTAGTGTTTTTTTATCCTGCAACTTTTTTTATCCTGCTACTTTCCTTAATCATTACCGTTACATCAGCTGAGGATATGGCAGGCTTTTGTGACTAACGGTCACTAAGATTTTCACGGTACCACGTTACCATTTGTTACACTGACTCTCAGTTAAGTTACAGTCATTTCGTAGCTCCTAATGATTCTCCCAAAATTGCACGATCTCTTTTGAAACCCGCCTTACATTAATGAAAACAAGCGATTTAGGTAGTGTCTAATACCCCATTCGCACCAACTAAACTAGGTTTAGGTTTTTACAGTTTGTCGATTGCGAGTGCGCTTTGCAGTCATTTTGAGAACACAAATTTCAAACGACCTTGCTACCATATTTTAATCAAACAGGTTTTTACTGCTGGTTTAGTTATAGGGTCTGCAAGGTATGAGCAACTACCTTTTAACCTTGTTTAGTTAAACCACTTTTAAACATGTGACATGTTGGTGTAAACTTATCGGGATATTAAATCCATTGATAACATAAACCTTACGACCATTACCTTTTAGTAAATTCTCAGCTCCGACTATTGCATTTCTAGCTTTTTGATTGGCCAAAAAACTCCGACTATGAGCCAATAGTCGGAGTTTTACGTCATATGGAAAATAGTGCGCCAAGTTTAAAAATTTTCCGCCCTCCATACACCGTATTCATAAATGGCCTCCGCGCGGAACGGTCTGGAATCGAGCGCATGAAATCGAGGTCGGAAAGGCCTCGGTAAAGTAAAGAACAAAGAAATCATGGCGTCGTCTAGCTCTTCGTCCGCAGATAGCAACATTATTCTCACCGAGAACGATATACCCGGTGCTTCCTTGAATGGGAGAAATCCTTCATCCTTAAAGAATGAAGAACTGAAGTTTTGGCTAAGGTGCCGCGGTGATTCTCTAAAAGGACTCAAGACTAAAGCGTGCTTTTTGAAACGGTGAGCATACGCAACTATTTATACACGTGGCTTTGGGGGAACTTTTGCATTGATAATCTTTGTTTTTATTATAGAGTCCAAGAATATATCACGTCTGGTCGAGATAAGATGGTGGTCGATCCGGATAAAGATAAGATTTATACGAAAAGAAAGACCAGGCTTTCAAATCTGCCGGCCGAACGCTCTCCTGAAACTCCAGCCCCAAAGTATCCAAGCGATGGCTGGGGAAAATCACTTGAAAGGATGCCGCCGTTTTCGAGGGCCGAAATGAACCAGCACATTGAAAGTTCTGGGAAGAAAGTGGGTAATGCTGACAATCATTCGATTCCCACGAACTTGAGAAAAGCGAAGACATTTTTAAAGGATGAATATCTCAAAGATATGGAAGCCAACAGCGATCAAAGGTACTCAGACATCTCAACCTCAAAACACTGAAAATCTGGAGACTGATGTTAAAAAATCTGGAGATTTCAGTAAAAATCTGGAGATTGATCGACTGACAGACAAAAACCAGAAAACACAAGTTCTAATTAATAGAAAGTGTTTTCTCGGGCTTTATTAACTTACTTTAAACATTTGTGGACCTTAACAACACAGAAATAAACCTTATATCCGCAGCTTCAATACTCACACAGCCAACAGCTTAATCCCAGCCAGTGTGTGTCTCTGAAGAATCACTTTCGGTTTCCGCCATATTGAACACGTTTTCATCAGATCAAATGCGAGAGACTGGTAATGAATATGATGACCTAATTTGGAACAGGTGTTCTATATATGGTCATGTGTTAGCGAACAGCTATACAGACGGACGAAGTCGGAAGAAGTAACTGTTTAACTATGGATTTGCACAGAATTGGCGCAAGAAACTCACCTTAGCGGCTAGGGTTAGCCAAAATATTATCCTTTCAGCCTGCACCTCTTTTTATCGTGAGATTTGCTTGTCTCGTCGTGAGACCGTGAGATTGAACTGAAAGTCGTGAGTCTCACGACGAAATCGTGAGACTTGAGAGGTCTGGTACGGTACTTCTACCTGAGAGCCAAATGCTATCATAGCTTCAGGAAGAATGATGCTCCCCACAGTCTTCGTTTTGCGCTTTAATTGCATCGTTTCAGGTGAAGTTATCCATGCCAACTGTTCGTGTAAAGCTGGAAAAGTGGGTTATTGCAACCATGTTCTTGCATTAATGTTTAAAGGATGCAAGTTTAGCTTGTATGACAGCCAGGCAACTGATGACCTGGGCAAGGAAGATGATGAACAACCCAATTTAGCATGCACTTCACAGCTTCAGAGGTGGCATGCTAAAGGCCGTGGGGAAAACATCCGTCCTCAACCAGTCATGGAAGTATCTGTTTCCAAGACAAAGCTCGACGAAACAAAAACAAGGGAAGGGGTGAAGTCTCTTCTCTATGAAGCCAGGATGAAACCTACTCATGACCTCCAGGCAGAAGCTGATTTGAAGAAGACTCTTCAAGGTATAAACCCACAGTTTGGTTTGTCATTAATGGCTGCAGAACATTCTCCCCCAGCCTTTGTGCAAACCAAATTTGGTGAGAGCCAGACAGGATCATTCTGTAGCTATCAGCTAACCCATACAGAGGCAAATTTCAGTGCCACCATTGACATTGCCTCAGTCCCTCGATTAAACAACTCTGCGCCAACCGAATTGACCTACCCTAGATTTCCTTCAAAGGGTAGTTTCAGAAAACCACTGCGTTCAACCATTTCTTTATCTGATATACTGCCAGTGTATAACTGTCCTATAAATGTTATTGACCCTTTGGGAGAAATTCCCACCAGTGCTTTTAGGGTGGTATGGTTTTTATAGGAGCTAAACAATTCACTGTTTAACAGAAGGCTGCTAGGCATCTGACAGCGAACCTCTGTGCAATCGATTATTACCCTTGTGCTGGGATACTTTTCTTTGAAAGCTTCAGGCATTGATTCATCCACTACTTTCCTGGATGGCCAGATATTTATCTGGCCAAGTTTTAAGTACATAAAATTAATCCATGAAATAAATATTCTACTTACAGTCGACTGAGAAATTTTAAACAAGTGTGCAAGATGCATTTCAGCAAATCCTTGCCTCAGTCTGCACATTACCAGAAAAAATTCATCAGCTGGTGTTAAAGTCCTAGGCCTTCCTTGCTTGACTGAATTTCCAGCAGCAGCCTTTTGTGAATTATCTTGGCCAGACAGCCAGTATTTTATATTTATGCCATTTACACCAGGATCCAAGTATTCATACAGAGCCATCATTGTTTGTGCATTAGGAAACCCAGTATAAAATGTCAACAAAGAGTCATCTGTTTTGACGTTGTCAAATGAAAACACGTGCTTCTCGAGTTGCTCGCATTTTTGCTCGACAAGAGCAATATTTGCCTTCAGAGATAACACCTCGCTCTCTAACGCTTCTTTAATTTCGATAGTATCGGCTAAAAGTTTCTCGAGTCTAGCAATTTCCAGACTTTCTTCGGACTGCAAATCAAAGTTTGTCGCTGTTTGCTGTGCTTCCATTTCCGGTGCAAGGTGTGAGTTGGATGAGCATTCCGATGTCTCCAAACTTTCGCTAGAACAGGCAAACTCCACAAGTTCACTAATATTTTCGCTTAAGTTTTGAGACACAGAAGCGGCCGTACTGGAGATACGAGGCGTTGGAGGCGGTCGCTTGCGAGGTGAGCTTCGTTTCCAAGCGAAAACTGAAGGAACAGCCCCATTTTTCAAGGAAACCACGCCATTAAAACTCTTCTTTAAATCGTCTGATTTGAAGTGCCGCGAACAAACTTTCGTATTATTTGAAACCTGGAAATTTTTTCCTTCATCTCTCCGAATAGCATAGATCCACAACTTTTTTAACCTTTCTTCAGTGGGAAATTTGAAGTAAGAAACCTTCTCTCCGGTTTCTTCGTCGCGATATCCTTTCTTCGTACATAGAGGCACGCAGCAATGCGTTGGCATCTTGAGGGCTGCTAAACACT
>OZ026603.1:27611951-27626951 GCA_964020085.1 Micromussa lordhowensis | reverse complement strand
TTTGCATCTTACATGTGGTCGAAGCGAATGGAAAGAAGGAATGACCCATCGAGTCACAAGACAAGCAAACGTGGGAAATGTTAATGCTTGGACGCACTGTTTTAAGAATTCTGATATTTACCTTCTTGTTAATTTGCAGATGGATAATCCAAAAGGCGTTTTACTATCCAAAGACTATCGGCAGGTGTGGTTGCAGTGGAATCTCGTGGACTGACCTCTTCCTTTATTGGCCAACCTTTGGTAAAGCCAAAGTTCAAGCGCTGAACCGCAGCGCAGCCCTAACCTTAGATGACCTCGATGACGTCACTCCCACGTACATCGGGTGTGCAACGGTCAACAGATGGCGACGCACCCCTTCCCCGAGAGAAGCTGATTATGAAGTTCTTACCATGACCCCGCATGGAATTGAACGCCTTGATCGTGCACCTGAAGATGAAGAATTTCACGGCAAGCTGATGCCCATGGACGTGTATCTATCAGATGCTGCTGCAACGTCTGCAGCCGCGGTAGACCATGACAGTGGAGGAGTGGTGGGCGATGAAGAACAGTTCGGAGATTTAAAAGTAATGTTGGGGCTCTCCATGGGTGCGTCGGTTGTGGCTGATAAGAGGCACGAGGAAAAGCGACACTTCTGTGTACAGGTGAAAAGCGAGGAGGAATTCCTCCGTTAATTATTTTGGTTAATCGTCAGTTTATTCTCGTTTATGTCTCGTTTGTGTCTCTCGAGTCCGTCTTCTAGCGCGAGCTGCTTTCCTGAACAGCGGCTGTGGTATCTTTTAGGGGTCAAATAGTGCCAGATTGGTTTCCTTTAGGGGTTCAATTCAAATTTTCCGACGAGCATCCCCGGTCTTTTAATATGGGAATCTTCTCCGGGCGTTTGCACTGGCGGTGATATCTGTTATATTTAAGACAAAAGAAACAATGAACGAAAGGAGTTTAATCCACTCGAACCCAAATTAATACATTAGTTTAATTAATTCTTTGCCACCAGCCATGTAATCGGGACCGCTGCACCGGCCTCTTATTTTTTGACAATAGATAATTTAAAAGACCCTAGCCTAACAGAATACAGAATATGTAATTATCAAATTGCGGAAATTTGTTACCCCAAGCAATCAGACTGTTATCGTAGAAGTGAGGATTCAGTTTTCATTCGACTGTCTTATTCCCATGTTGGTTCAACCAAAGAAAATGCCGCCAACATAAGTGTTGATACAATGTTACACATGTTGCGTCTTTTTTCTAAATTCACTACGAAAAGAATTCGTTTGTTGTTGTCGTTGTTGTTGTTTTCATTACTGCTACTGCTGTTGTGGTTGTTGTAAATAGACACAGACACCAATGATCATCCAAAGATGAAACGGCAGTCAGATTTTTTTTTCTTCTTTTTCTTCTAGATGCTTCCACCATTGATAGAGTTGATCCGTGTTTTGCCTTTGGTGTTCTTTGTGGGCATCTACCTAAGGACACGCAAGGGTGAGTACTTGACAATTGGAGTACTGATGTTCTTCGGTTGTTCACTGTTACTCGCGTTCATGGCACTGGTGCCAACTGGAGGCAGGGATGTTGGAAGACTGGAACGGCTTGCAAGGTAAGGGTTTGCCTCATCTGCCTGAGATCGATAGAAATTGACAACATTCACTGTCAGAAAATCAATTAATAATTAACTTTAGCCTATGCAGCAATTATCTAGATCCATTGAGTCTGTGCAGGTGTGTGAATCATCCTCAGCTAATGTTGTCAACACAGATACAGATACAATTTCCTTCTGTCCATCTTCATCTCCAGAAAGGCATAAATTTGTGGTCACATCGAATTCATGCCGTTGTTTTGCAACGGACAGTGCTGAGATCATACCAATATGTAACTACACGTCCTTTTGTAAAATTGTTTTAAGTAACTACGTTAAGCTAGATGGCAACACCTCGAAATAATTAGCCCAAGGGCGGCTTTAGGCTTATTTGATATTTGCTATTTTCAAAATACTTAATAGAATTTCAGTAACTAAGTGGAGTAACTAAGAGAGTAAAATTTTATTGTTTATCTGTAATTCTTGGAACATTGCAAACACGTTTTCACCCCTTAAGAGGCTGGTTTTCAATAGCGACTGAGTCCAAGTCGCAGACGGAGTTGTAAGATCGCTTACGACCGAGTGAAAATAAAAGCTCGGAGCCGTAAGCGGAGTCATAAGCTCGACGGAAGCAGAGTCGGAAGAATCACAACGTTTTCATTTTCTTCCGATTCTGATTACGACCCGTCGCTTACTGATCTGGTGAAAACTAGATTGTCGGAGATGAACACAGAAGCGGAAGAACAAACCAATCACAATGACCAGATTCAAGCATTGTGCTTGGTTTATTCTTCCGCTTCTGCTTCCGACTCCGACAATTTAGTTTTCACTAGATCATAAGCGACGGAGTCATAAGCGGAATCGATATTCTGCTCCAGATCTCCTCGGTTTAATTTTCATTAGATCGTATCGCTTTGCGCTTCTGATTACAACGCCGCCTCCGACTCCGTTGCCTGTGAAAGCCATCCTTAATTAACTGCATGAACTCTTTCCAACAGATGGTTTACGATCAACCTGAGTTTTATACAAATGCAACGTAAAATGTGGCAGATGACCAACCTGGGTCCCAATCCCCCGCCGGTTCTATCACTGAGCGACGGCGGCCATATTGAAAACCTTGGTATTCTTCCTCTGCTAAAGCTGAGGTTGAAGAAAATCATCGCAGTTGACGGTGGTCGCATCCTGTCAGACCTAGACTTCGGGAAAGAACTGCTGTTTGCTTTGGGCCTTGCCAGGGAGAAGTTAGGATGCTCATTCTCAGGAATGGATGGACGAGATATTGCCGAAGATATTCGAGACAAGTTTGTGGAGAGAAGTCCCGGATCGCAACCAAGCAGTTATAGGTATAACGAGAAAGAACAAAGGCTTTCAGGGCCAAGTGTTGAATGATATGCGACATGCTTCGAGGGATCCAATTATCATAGTAATCGTATCCATAACAAAATTTCTTGATTCTGATTGGTTCTCAAGGAGCTTTTCTGGCGCGTAATTGGAGCGTGATCACAAGAATATCTTACTACAGGTATCCATTTACAACTTTCTGTAATTGGATAACTACGTCATTCGTACATCAATTACGTGGGCTCTAATAGCTTCCTTCTTCCTGCTGCTTGTAAAAATACATAATATCTTTTTAGACGTTTTGGTGTGTAGTATCGCTGTTTATTATCCAACTCTGCTTCCTAGAGTACAAATATCGCGCGAAACGAGTACAAATAACAGATATTTGTACTCGCCTCATTCCTCCTGGCCGCGTGAAGTTCAAAACCTTGGCAAGTCAGAATTTTGGGAAAAGAAATCGTTGGATAATAAATCTCTTATTAGACGTTTTGGTGTGTAGTATCGCTGTATATTTTTACTCGTTGTCTGGTAAAAAATATACAGCGATACTACACACCAAAACGTCTAATAAGATATATATATTTTTACGAGTTGTGCAGTATTTTGACGAGCCCGTAGGGCGAGTCAAAATTTAAACAACGAATAAAAATATACAGCGATACTACACACCAAAACGTCTAATAAGAGATTTATTATCCAACGATTTCTTTTCCCAAAATTCTGACTTGCCAAGGTTTTGAACTTCACGCGGCCGGGAGAAATGAGACGAGTACAAATATCTGACATTTGTACTCGTTTCGCGCGTTATTTGTACTCTAGGAAGCAAAGTTGGATAATAATATTGACTTTTGTGCTCAAAAGTACACGTATTTCGTAACTACTTTTTAGACTTGAAATTTGTTACCGATACGATTAATTAGTAATTGGACCTCGTGTCATACAATTCAGGGAGTAGTCATCAGTTGGAGGCGCGGTGGCCTTATGGTTAGTGTGCTCGCTCCTGATCGAGTGGTCCAGGTTCGAGTCCTGGCCGAGGACAAGGTTCTTGGGCAAGGCACTTTTCTCCCACAATGCATCTCTCCACCCAGGTGTATATACCAGCGAAATAAATGCTCGGGGTAGCCCTGCGATGGGGGAGTAGAAATATTCCTACAGAAACCGGGGTTATCACTGGCTCACTTGGCTCGTATACAGACTTTGCCATACCTCAGGTACTTATATACACTTCATTATAACCATGGCCCTCAGAGGACTAGACAAAAAAAAACCATAAGCGTGACGGTATTCGATCTTAATTACCATAGATTTTGACGATTTCATTTTGCCGTTTTCTCTTCTATTGTATGTTTTGATTGAAGTTATATCAAACGAAAGTTGACAAATTGACGTCAGTTTTTCATGCGTCTGTCCTGTTATCATAAATTTCGTCATCACATTGTCAAAGTAGTGTTCATTGTCAATAACAGGACAGACTGACATTAATTTGTTTTTTACGATAATAACAAATGGTCGAATTGCCCGCTCTCGCTCGCTGACGCGTCGCACGAATTTCAAATTCATGTGTCTGTCCGCATATTGACGATAAAAATTAGCCAATGAGAGCGCGAGAATTTCTGCAGTTATCGTAAAAACTGTGTTTTACCACGTAACCAAACACCTCGAAGTTCGTCAAAAACACTTCGCTACGTGTCGCATTTTCAACCCTATTCTGGAGGTTTGAAAATGTGTTCAAATACGGTCTTTCGTGTTTGACATATTGCTTCAAAGCGATGAAAGGTAGTTACCACCGCAAGGTTTTGGCCCAGAAGGCCAAAACCTGACGAGGCACCCTAGAAGCCCCCGCGTTTAGGGTGGAAAATTTCCCGCAGCAGGAAAAAAATCTCGATTTTTGATAACACGGCTCGCAAAGGATTGCCGAAAAGTACGCAAAGGATTGCCGAAAGTTTGCAGGGGTAGAATAAACACGCGAAGGATTCTGGGAGCGGAGCCTTATGAAGTCCAAACGTAAGTGCGTATAGCTTTCAGATAAATTTAATGTTTATATGTTGAAAAATCGCATCGAAGTCCATTCGATCTCGAGTCAAAATAGTGGAACCATTGCTCAACGAGGTTCATCGATGTCTTTGACCGAAAGACACGGTCACACTTGGATTGTCAGACACAAATCAAACCTAACTGGGCGCGAAAGACTCGCACTGCAATCCAAAAGTATATTCAGTGATTGAGATAAGGACAAAGAACTGGTTTAGTGACTCATGGGCTGTGAAATATGCGGCATATTTTCAGTGTTCTAGAGGTCCAGAGGTCGCTTCGAAAAGTCCTGTTTTGTGTAGCGTGTAATGGGTCAGCGTATGTCGCGTTTTCAACGGAATTGTTGTTCATAAGGTAATACCTCAGTTGAAACCTTAGAAAAAGCCATTTCATGAATTTAGCATTCCTTGAACTTTTTCTTGTGCCTTAGATAGTTTTCTAGAAAAAAGCATCGTGTTTGTTTTGCCACATTTATCAACCTTTGACTGTGAGAAATGAATACGCAGAGTTTCTTTTTAACCAGGGAGTAACCAGCGATGAAAATCGATGATCGGAAAAGCAATCGATCAATCGATGCATGTTAGTTGATTGACATCGTTTGGTATCGGCCAATGGATGACCATGGTCTGGATGTTTAAGTTCATTGTACTTTAATAAAATTAGATTTCTGTAACTTTGAAAAGACGCACGTTAACGCTGTGCAACTTTCCGCAAACTTTATTCAGCTAAGCTGATTATCAGTGTTGCATAAAACCCGGTGATCTTCTGCCGATGTCCTAGACGTTGTCATTGTTTTAATCATTACAATGACACCAAGAGACTCTGCCCTCTAGAAATTCTGACTTACAATCTATCAACAATCGATGGTAATCGATGCCAATTAATCGATTGATATTGATATTCAATGCCAATCGATGGAAATCAATGACAATCGATAATCGCACCAACCTGGACGATCGATTGTTCATCTGTTATCAATATCAATCGATTAATTGGCATCGCTAACGATTGTCATCGATTGGTTACGCCCTGTTTTTAATACACGCTCAAGATATATTGAATGAGTCACCAGAAAACATTAGATTGTAGGTACAAATCATTGAACCTCTTTGGGCTTCTTTAAGACAGCAATGTTCGTCTTTTTAGGTAAGAGATTGCCATGATGCTTGCTTCAGTCAGATTTCTGAGGAAAAGACCTTTGCCAAGCTCACTCAAGATGAAATAAATATCCTTTAATCTCTAAGAACCTCCCAGTCATTTTGTGAGACATGCCAAAAGGATGTAGTTCTAAATAGCTCCATTTTGGTAAATTTTGTGACCAGATCTGCATTCCCAAATTTTGAGCTGATTTACAATTTCTGGTCACAGTTTGTTTCTGCTATTCAAACTCAACCTGGAAAGTATTGTAAAACCCCTACATTTAAGCCAGTTTTAACCTCCACAGCACACTCAAAATTTGTTTTTATTGAATTCTCTCCAGAGGTTTTGAATGTGATAAAGTTGTATGAGAATATAAATGTAGGCCAAACCGAATATGAGTTGAAAAAGATGGCGGGATCATACAATAAACATTTTACTTGTGCAGTTCTCATTCAAGGAAAATTAAAATGAACCTATATTGATGATCTTTGTTCAAGCGTAAAAGAGTTTTCCAATTTGGCTGCACTGAAAAACACAGTTTAAACAACTGATGGTTTTTCAAAATATATGAATTAAGCAACACGTTTTGTGAAGTAACAGATACATTTGCTTCCAGTACCTGAATGGGAGGTGAAAACTAGGAGGAATTTAAGTTAGATGTGTGTGAAATAACTCCAGCAGTTATTGCTAAGACATTTTATGAATTCTGTACTAAACACCTCTCATATTTATTGCTGTGCAGCTGAAAGATTTTTTGAAGTTGCATCATGTTTGTTTTTGCCACATTTATCAAATTTGACTGTGAGAAATGAATTCACAGAACTTTTTAACACATGCTCAAGATCTGTTAAAAAAACCTGTCAGCTTGCGCTTTCCAGATTTATTCGAAATAACCAAGCCTACCAGTTAACAGAAAAAAAGGTCTGGAAACATAAACGGTCATTCCCTGTACAAAGTTTCACTTCAGGAGATATTTTACACTCCATAATATAAAAAAGCGGGGACAGCTTAAGTTAGAACTAGTATAATTATGCGTGTATATAATGGGTTTGAATGAAGAAAGATGAAGGAAGGCATCATATTGAGATTTTTTTTATTCAGGTTCAAAGTGTATTATTATGACAAGAATCCTGACAGTGACGGAAAGACTAAAGTTGGCGAAGGAGAGGTCCTGTACATAGTTCCTAGGCATCCTCAAAAAGCAGCTAAAAATTCAACTGAGTACGTGACATGGGAGGAAGCGTTGCGTGACATTGATGTGGACCTTGAGGCAGGCCTCTGGGGAACTGGACCGGAATTATCAGCCGAAGAAGCTGATCGTCTGACGTTCTGCTGCTGTGAGTGTTGCCATGGAAACACATGCCGTGGCCTGTCTGAGGTCATTTGTGGGTCTTTTCCGCACCATTCAACCAATAATCAGTTTCTCACACCAACAATGTTCTCGGCGTATCACAGGGAGGGCTACCGCGCGAGCATGGAAGCGAAAGTAGCTGACTTCGTGTCCGATGAACCTGCAGTTCCTGGCTCTCCAGTGATCCTCGTAGTTTGAATGGCTATAATAATGAGTGGAAAGAGGTGTTTTTGGTTTGATTGATTAATTCAATTTGTTTGTTTTCGTACCTAGCTTGTCTGAAGTGATCATAACTTTCGGAATGAACGAACAGCTAGCACTGAATGTAAAATGTCTTTCTACTTCTTAAGTATTTATGATTTGAAATTAAACCTCTTATATATGTATTGGTGTTCTGCGTCCTTTTTCCGCTGGAGATAATCATCAAGTACTGTTTAAGGCGGGGGTAAACGCGAATTTAAGTGAAATTTTGGTAAGTTTAAAGAGAGGTTGAAAGGGAAAAAAAGGGTTATGGAACACTACCAGACAGTTGCTCGACCGCACAATGGCACCCCAGGTTGTTGGGCAACTGTTTGGAGTGTATCTACCAATTTTTAATTTCAAACTCTAATTTTAAAACAACAACAAATCTTCAAAATTTCCTATTTCCATCAATTTTACTAATCCTTTGAGAAAAACTATTTCTCTCCAAAAATCCCTAAAAATCACCAAAAAATTTCCAAAACAACCCAAAACATAGATATGTGAGATGAGCAGAGAGATTCTTGATTGCTTGAAACGTAAACAAGATATTTGCATTAAAAACATAATACCCAGCCAAAATACGGCTTTCATGTTTCCCCTCGCCTTAAAAGGGACGCACAGTTGCCTCGTGGTTCAGGTGCGCTGGTCTCCGGATTAAGCGGTCCGGGTTCGAGCCCTGGGGCCCGTTTCTCGAAAGCCCCGGAAACGTTTCGGGCCCGTAAAGCCATTTTAAGTTCATCTGTATCCAAAAACGAATAAGTGTATACGCCTGAAACGTCTTGTGTGAAGAGAACCTCTGTTTATGTTAAGAATACGTGAATAAAACAGCTCTGAAATCATAAGCTTCGAGATTTTGCTATGGCTTTTCGGGCCCGAAAAGTTTCCGGGGCTTTCGAGAAACGGGTCCCTGGCCGGGGACACTGTGTTGTGTTCTTGGGCAAGACACTTTACTCTCACAGTGCCTCTCTCCACCCAGGTGTACAAATGGGTACCGGCGAATGTAATGGTGGGGGTAGCCCTGCGCTGGACTAGCAACCTAGTTGCTCCATGCTACAGAAGCAAGGATAAGCTCCGGCAAGATGGGCCACTCGATTCGTTTGCAGACTTTACCTACTGTCTGAAACGTGTGAGCACGCTCTCAAAGCCTATTTGGAGATGTTTCCAATAAACGTCTCTCCTCCCCTGTTGACCTGACGTAACGTCATTGCCTTTCAACAGGAACTGGAGGTTTCCGGTTGGTATTATAGAATTCCTGAATTCCCTGAATACCAGTGTTCTGTAAGAAAAATTGCGTGACGTTTCTAAAGGATGTCTACATAAGAGACAAAATAGTGTTATATCTGTAACTTTAAAAAATGATGGCCTCTGTGACTTCGAAAATTGCCCGCAGTCTTTGAGGTCATAGAACTGCTGAGAAACACGTCAAAAGTTACGTAAGTAAGTCACGTTCTTTACTTTAGCTCAATATTTTCTTCGCAAGTACAATTTGATCTCGGCTAATAGCATCAGAGGGCAGCCGTGCTTCGATCAGTTCGATGGCAACTACGCGCCCTCTACTTGCAGTGAGTACGGCAGCAGTTTGCAAACTATTTTTCTATCGCTGAACGAGTTTATATATTGATAAACTCGTGCATTGTATTGCATAGCAGTGCGCACGTCGTTATCCTTTGTTTATGTTGAGGCATTGGGGCATTAGTTGTCGCTTCATTTCCGACGTGCTTTTAAAAGAATGTTGAATTTTCAATAAGCGTCAAGTGAATTCGACTGTGACCTTTGATGCGTATTTTATTGCTCACTGACGCGAGGCGCTAACATGCAGATAAGCACTGACTAAACGACGGTGGACTTGCTTTGGGAGAGGACTGAAGTTCAGGTAAGGTTGACAGCATCAGGCTTAGTTTTAAATAGGTCGGTAGAGGCAAGCAGTTCAGGATGCCATAAGGTTTCGATCGCAATCTTTGATAAGTAATAAGTATCATGAATAAGAGTTTCATAGCCGGTTACTAATTATAGTCTCAGTCACGCTTTTCGAGAAACGTAAATTTTATTTATCAGTAGAAGCGAAGATATGAAAGATCATTTTTATTTATCAGTCTCAACACTCCGTAGTCCTTTTTAACCCCGAGTAGAAGCTGCGATGAATGGCGAGTTGTGTGAGATTGCGGCACAAAGCACATGACAAACAGGGTCGAGCAGTCATGTAAACAATTCGACCCAATATTGGAAATAATTTTATGATATCGATATTGCCGTGTTCCAATATGACAAAAGATTTTTATTGTTGGCCTTGACAAAACACAGTGAAAACAAAGACCATCAGAGTCAATGGCGATCGTTAACTTATATGGAGAATTTAACATAAAAGAATGTGACTGCGCGCTGTGAAGGTATTTGCATATTTTCCAGTTGATTTACCCATGTAACAACAGTGGCGAAGCAATGACCGAAAAATTACTATGTTTACTGATTTTTTACCCAACCTTTTCGCTTAATTTATTTTTCTTTATTTATTTAATTATTTATTTGTTTTCGCACTAACAATACTCTAAATGCGTGTACAAATCCGTAAGTTACATTCACGTATGGTACATGACGTAGTTCGGGCTTTAATTAAGGCCGCTGTTCCTCATCGCTGCTCCCGTGGCCAACGGTTTGTATCGTATGATTGACATGAGGTGGGCGAGAATTTCGATAAATAAATTAGAGCAAACGACTAAATTACAGGAAATGTATGGACAGCTTGCGACTGCGGAAAAATAATGTGGTTTAACTTGACCCTTTTTGGAAGTCGTAAAATTGTAAAATTCGGATGACAAACATTCCCCCACCCCCACCCCCCCCCCCCAAAAAAAGGTTAAAAACGACTACATTACTTGCAAAAAAATTCGGACAATTTTAATTTCAGACAAAAATAGTGTCCGAAAATAAAACCGTCCGAAATTTTTAAGCGTCCAAAATTTTTACAGTATAGGACAAAACTTTAAAGGTACTTTCTGGGCGACGGCATCACATATTCAAAGCCAACAATACATGATATGGCTAGAATTCGGATAAGGCGGCTTTGCTCAGTCGTTCGTTCTATCACTGGAAAGGAAAATGTTTGTTTCCGTGAAAGACAAAAACATAGATTGAGTTTGTGTTATTTTCTCGTTGGTGTATCCGGCTGTAAAACCTTGAAGGTACAGTAAAACTATCATTTTCACAGATTTTATTTCAGTGTAATTCATGTTGTTTAGTCGTAAATTTGCTTGAGGCATGTTTCAGCCCAGTGTCCGAAATTTTTGTCCGAAATGAGGGAAAAAGTGTCCGAAAATTAAACGTCCGAAGTAAAACGTCCGAAATGTTTTGCAAGTAGTGTACACTGCGAAAGTATTTTACAGAAGCGCCACTGCAACAGTGCAACACTGCAACAAACAGGTTCTGGGACGGATCTAGGGGGCGCTCGGGGGATTCAGTCAATTCCCCTAAATTAAAAAAAGAGACATTGGAACACGCTGATATGGCCTCAGAAAATTGGAAATTCCGAGTACCTCAATTTTAAAAAAAATCCGGCGGAGGATGCCCCCCCGGACTCCTCTACGGGGGTTTCTTCGGCGGTCCCTATCTCGAGCCCCCTTCTCTATAATCCTGTATCGGCCCCAGGTGTTGATTCAGATTTAACTTTGTAACTGGTGCGTTTTTCCTTCAAACTGTTTTATTTGTGTTTGCTACCCCCGCCCTATAAGTAACGTTTTTCTCCAATTTCAAGTAGAGGAGGTGAATGTACACAGGCAAAACAAAAGGTCTTTTTAATTTCTTATCCTTCAAGGTGGTGTCTGGTTTTAGGGGTAAGAGCAAAAGTATTCAGCTCAACCTTAACAACTATTTTTTTTCCTCCAGTAGAAACACAAATACGGAACACTGAGATTCCATTATGGCAAGGGTTGGCCTGGCGTTCTCCGGTGGCGGCATCCGGTCAGCGTCCTTATGCTCAGGAGTCCTGCGCAGACTGCTGCAGAAGAAAGCCAATATAGACTACCTGAGCTGCGTGTCAGGGGGCGGTTACACGGGCACGGCATACGTGGACTGGAAATACAGGCACGGGAAGAAAGACGATCTCGAATGGCATAAGCAGTTCTTCGAGCACATGCGCAGTAGAAGCGGAATCTTCTGTAACTGGCAGAAGCCGTGTCAAGGACTTCTGGACACCATTATTCTGTTCACTATGACACTCTTCGTTGCCTTGATTATCCCCATCCTCCTATGGTCTTCATACGCATGCCCACTGGCCTTTGTGATCGATTTCTTATTTGGGAGAATCCTCAAAGGTGGTGCTAAGCCTTGCAGAAAACTTGCAAAAAACAATCCAAACCTAACTTTAAAGGAATGCGAGGAGGAACGATATACATCTGGCGTCGTCAGAGAGCAATTTGCTCTCTTCGCGATTCCTGTGGCCATAGCCCTGATCTGCAGTTTTCTTGCAGGTTTTCTTCCAAAAGGAAAAGGCTTGTTCACTTTCCTTTCCACGTCCGGTTTCGTGTTCTTTGGCCTGGTGTTCATTCCGTGGTTTATTCAGAATTTTCTTGATTTAATTCCAAACTGGATGAAGATCCTCATTATTTTACCCACTTTCCTGCTTTGGTTCGCGTTCCCGCTCATGCGCAAAAATGCCACCCTCGTTTTGGTGATCTATGTGTACTCGTTCGTTATTTACTGGCGAGTCTATAACGGCAAAGTGTTCGAAATGAAATATGATGAGAATGTATTTAGTAAGCTGATGTGGATTTCCACCCTGTTACTGTGGAGTGCTCCTGTCGTAGGAACAATACAGCAGCGTATAGGTCACGTGTATAACAGGTAATGGTTCTTTTTATATTTCAAATGTTTGGCTAAATCCGTCTCTTGAGAGGTTCTTCTTGCCGCCTTTCCAGGTAGCTGCCCTTGGTCTCCCAGAGCCCCTAACCTATAAAATACGTCATCTTAGTGACTTTTGCAATCGTGAATTGAGCAATCGCAACTTACATGCAATCATTTCATATTTCTAGATCTCGTGAACCCTTTTCACTAAGTCATCCTTAAAAGCGCCGGGGCTTCAGCATTACAGATGAACAGGCGCGTCCCGTTTCCAGTAAAAGTAAAATTATTACACGGGCAAACCCGTGGAATTATTTAATAGACCAGATGGATACCAATCACTTTGCACATACGTTTCCCCATCAGGCCGACGTTAATCTCCGTTTTCAGTAGTATGAAGCGACTAGGAGTATTTCTACTCCCCCTCTGGATATCGCAGGGTTACCCGTAGCTTTAAATTCGCCGGTACTCATTTATACACCTGGGAGCAGAGAGGCACTGGGAGAGTAAAGTGTCTTAATAATAATAATAATAATAATTATAATAATAATAATAATAATTATAATAATAATAATAATAATAATTTTTTTAGATAAAAATTTTTCTACAGAAAAGATTACAATTTAAAATAAAAATTCGCCGAAAAGAGTGAAAAACGAACCAAAGTATAAGATACATTTCTTATATTGGCATGCACTGTACTTTGCATTTTTTTACACAACAATGCCTCGAACCCGGACCCCATGATCCAGAGGCGAGCGCACTAACCATGAGGCAACCCTTGGACTTATTTCATTCACAGATGGCGCATTCAAAGAGCTTTATACACACGGGCAAGCAGCGGCTGGTGTGGTTGTGCTGGAATTTCGTGGCGTGATCTCTTCCTACGCTGCCCGACATGCCGACCCACCAGGCTCATGGGAATGAACCTTACCCAGGCCCTGACCTTGGAAGACATTGATGACGTCAAGCCAATTTACATAGGCGGCATTACAATCAACAAGTGGCGCCGCACCACCTCCCTGAGAGAACCTGATTATGAACTCTTGATAATGTCACCAAACGGCATCGAACGACTTGACCGGCCACCTGGCGAACCAGAGTTCGATGGCAAGTTGATGCCCACGGATATTTTTCTGTCAGATGCCATGGCAACATCAGCTGCCGCTGTCGACCATCATATGGGAGCGAGGCAAAGTGATGACGCGTCCTTTAGAGATTTAAAGGTCATGCTTGGAGTTGCCATGGGAACGGCGATCCTTGCAGACGCGAGACACGAAGCGAAGAGAAATTGCTGTGTTCAGGTGAGAATAAAACATACAAACCATTTTATTCAAGCATGAAAAAATGCTTGCTTGTGAAATGTGGTCACGTTCAGACCAGTCGTAAGAGTCAAAACAGTCCACATCCTGAATGGTCTGGGGTCCAGAAACACAATTGCTGACTGCAAGAGACTTGGGACTTGGGCACCATACGACATCAAATGAGCCTAAAGCTGGTTTTGAAAAATCTTGTTCTTTATGTCGAAAGACACATTTTAGTTTAGATGATTAAGTCTATCGTTGGATAAGGTAAAGTCTGCATACGAGCCAAGTGACCCATCAGGCCGGAGCATATCCCGGTTTCCGTAGCATGAAGCTACTAGGAGTATTTCTAGTCCCCCCTGGATGGGATGCCAGTCCATCGCAGGGTTACCCCCAGCAGTAAATTCGCCGGTACCCATTTATACACCTGGGTGAAGAGAGGCACCGTGAGAGTAAAGTGTCTTGCCTAAGAACACAACGCAATGTCCCCGACCAGGACTCGAACCCGGAGCGCTCGCTCCGGAGTCGAACGCACTAACCATGAGGCCACCGCACCTCCATCGTTGGATAACAGTTGCCTATTTCCTTTGTTTCTTCTTGCTTGAAACTGATTGTTTTTATTTCCTTTACTTGTTTCCAGACGTTACCGATTCTTATAGAGTTCGCTCGCGTCCTGCCGTTGATTGTATGTCTCGCCCTCTATTGGGAAACTGGAAAGCAACGATTCCTGGCTATCGGCATATTAAGCTTTTTTGCCATACTGACGTTTTTGACGCCCTTGTAGGGACTGGCAGCAAAAATCCTGGAAGACTTGAAAGAATTGCCAGGTAACGTAAACCTGCTTGTACTGAAATCAATTTGAGTGATTGAGGCCAGCCTTATTGTTCGAATTAAAACCCATTTACAGCTGCTAGGCCGGGAGTTTTGAGTGTTATGCACCTATCAATGTCAAGCCCGAGGGGGGGGGGGGGGTGTCGGGCAACCCACTGGAATTTGACTGTGGCGCGTATCCCCAGGGTGGGGATTTTGATCGGACATCATGCATTTGATCTTTCAGTTTTATATAGTAGAAGAGAAGTAAACCATTTGTTTCTGCTAATTTTGACAATTCTTTTTTGCCCGGGGGTGGGGATTTTGATAGTTTTTTTAGGAAATGTCAAAATCCCCACCCTATGCCCGACCCACCC
>OZ026603.1:27601951-27606951 GCA_964020085.1 Micromussa lordhowensis | reverse complement strand
GAATTGAAAATTAAATTTATAATGGAGACTCCATTGTCTGATCATTACACTTTCTCTATTTGATCACATCAGTTCATCCGTCTATCGATCCATCAGGTCCCGGCTAGCGTGCGAAACGGCTAACGTCGAATTGTAGAAGTGAACATGGTAAATGCCCTTCCCATCTTGGAAGAGTTGCAATGCTATAGTTTTTCACAGCTTTATTGACCATTACACATGTTACATAAAACAATGAAGATAAATAACCGAGAAGAAATGAAATATTTATGCAATATATAGTGAATCAGCTTTGCTTGTAGTGTCAAAGATATAGAGGATATTACACTGCAGCGCAATAAAATGAATTTTATTTTCGCCTGATAAGAACAATACATAGAGGACATTATATGGCCGCTTGGAGATACGAAATTTCTCTTCAAGTGTTGAAAAATAAAAACGCGATTTATTATACAACCGTAGCAACGGTGATGTTTTCGCTTGTGAAAACAACATGTTCTCAAGCAGTTTAAGGTCTGGGTCAGGAATGTAAACTAGAATTTTAATCATCTACCTTGCTGCGTTTGGAATGATCTTCCTTGATTTCATTTTAATAAAGACATAGATTAAAGTCCAATTTTATTGACAAATGACTTTTGACCCTATAAACTTTTTCTGCGTAAAGAAGGACGGTCGTTCCAAACGTGAGAGGATGAAAATAATTGCATCAAAAACGCGTTTTTTGGTGGATGGTATTACTAAAAACCGCCACTAATTCCCCAAATAAAGTTATTTTCCGCTAATCTGTCACGTGACCTTTCAGAAGTACCAACTGTGCTTTAAAATGTCCAGGACATTAAAACCTAATTGTGCGCTAAATTTGGTTCCATTGCCACTTGTGCTTTCAGAAAAATAACTAATAAATTATTTATACTAGTAAAAGCCTTTGACCCAGGCCTTAAAGTACTTGAGTATTTTCATGTGTGAATATATCATGTTTTCGCGAGAAAGTTCACCTGGTATTTCATTGGTGTTTATATAATAAAAAAATGTATTTGACGAATTATTGCAGCGAAGAAGCAAGGGGAGGGAAAGGGGGAAACTTGAAGCGCGGAGCGACCTTACGCCATCCCCCCCCCCCTCCCCCCTTCTCGCCCCCGATCACGCTACGCTCTGCTAGTTTAATTCAAACGCCTGCCACGTGGGTTATTCAACAGGCCAAAAAACTCATATGTTCAAATCGTTATACATCCTTTTTTGTGCATATTTAATGCCGTTTCCAGTGAGAAATGTTGTCCGACTTCAATGCCTATCCTGTTAACATACATTGACGTCAGGACAGCA
Source organism: Micromussa lordhowensis (assembly GCA_964020085.1). Classification (NCBI taxonomy): domain Eukaryota; kingdom Metazoa; phylum Cnidaria; class Anthozoa; order Scleractinia; family Lobophylliidae; genus Micromussa; species Micromussa lordhowensis. Next base: position 27,605,631 of record OZ026603.1, on the reverse strand, counting down.
CAGGTTTTCCCGCCTGCTGAGTCCTGATTGGTCAATTCAAATTTCAGGCGCGCACCGGCCCTATGCATGGCAGAAAGGCGTACCCACCCACGTGGGAGAAAGAACGCGCGTCATGGTCAGCGCGGGATTTGACAATCATTTTAAGGCTCGGGACTAGAGATCGATAAACTAGAGGTGCATATTTTATACAGCATTCAAACGCCAAGCACTATTCGACATGTCTTAATTTTTATTATTATTACACACATGCGATGCTATCTTCACTCTGATAAGTTCAGGAACATAAGACCTCTCAGCTGACGATGGGTGTATTGTAATACATAGACGACCTTTCCCGTAGAACAAATAACATTTAGCGTCTTTAGAACCCTATCTAAGGTTTCATACAGTTGCTTTAAGTTTTTTGCACCCTATGTTTTTGCACTATTGTCGTGTTTTACAATAACCAAGAAACTAACTAAATAACAAGTTAAAAGCCAGTTTCTTTCCTCAAAGATATCTCCCTAGTAAAAACTATTAAAAGTAGTAAACATGGCCTCAGAGAAGAATTTGAATACTTTTCCATCAATAGCACTGACCTCAAAATTCTCAATTTTCTAACAAAAATATGACGGAAAATATGAACCCGGGTATTATATCCCTTGAGTTTCACCTCGGGAAATATTCGTTTCTGGGAATGATAATGGGATTTATTCAGAACTCTCCTCAGATCCCAAAAGAAAATCAACAGCGCGGGCCTCCATGCAGGCGCGGTAACCTTCCCGATGGTAGGCGGTAAACATGGTGGGTGTAAAGAACTGATTGGCAGTAGAATGATAAGGGAACGCGCCGCAAAGTGATCCTGATAAAAACTGAAGCGGAGAACAGTGACAACACTCGCAACAGCAGCACGTCAAACGCTCTACTTCTTCTATTTCCACTTCAGGTCCACTCCCCCACAGGTCAGCCTCGACACCAATCTTGACGTCATCGGTTATCTCGCCCCAGCTCTTTCGCTGTCCTGAGAGGCCATCTTTAGGGTGGCGTGGGAGAATATAAAGCACTTCTCCTTCCCCGACCTTCTGTTCCTCGCCTTCTTCCGTGTAATCGTAGTATTCGACTTTGAATCGATAACTTCTTGGCTGCTTTCTCGCTGGCCTATCGATCACCTTTGCCCTGAGATCCTCATACAGGTCTCTTCCGTTTATTCCTGTGAATGAACAGTGTAGTTTTTCTCTGGCTTTTTTCAGTGCGGTGATCAGATCTCCCGCGATACCTAACTCCTCCAAATCTCCACCATCCACAACTACGATCTTCCGCAACTTCTTTTTCAGCAACGGTAAAATGCCTAGGTTTTCAACATGGCCGCCGTCAGACAAGTAAAGAATCGGAGGAGGAGTAGGGCCAACGTTGATTACTTCAATAAGTTCCCGGATGAACCTGACTTGATATATGTTAACGATGCACCACCTACAGAAAGAAACCATCCCAAATGTTTCAGTATCACGTTTCAGTGGTTCTATAGTGTCAAGAGTAATTGTGGACAGTCCTTACCACTGAAGAAGAGCGTTGAATCGAGCTGCGAATATGAATAACTGCTTTACGGATGTTATGCTCTCCACTAGAAGACCCAGATATAAGAGTGGACGCCACCACTCCCTTCCCCATCCTCCCAGTCCTCCTCCACCCTACCTCCCTCCCTTGGTCGCTCATTCTCTCCCTCACTCCCTCCCAGCCAAAAAAGCTGTAAAGTTTTTGAAAACGCAAAAATCTATGGTAACATAATGGCCGTGACTAATACATAAGCCTAGCTGCTCAGATCTTTCACAGATCCTATGTACACCAACAGCATTTTCGTTTGCCTTCCCCACATTTTCAACATGCTGACGTGTTCTTAGTTACAATTTTGGCTTCATCAAAAAAGGTGTACCTCACAAACTTTTGCCAACATCCGGGATTTTCTGCGCCCGTAGGCATCACGGCGATCAGCGTCAACACGCAGAGAAACACAAGAAAAAAGATCACAGCTATTTTGTTCCAGACATCACTTCCGGCGTCCAGCAACGGAATCATAGGAAACCCAATTATGGGAAATACCAAGACAAGTTGAATAAGAATAGCAATACACTAAAAAGAATATATAGAAAACAACGGAATTAATCATTTACTTTGACGAACTGACACTTGAAAAATCATTCTCAAACTGTGAAGGGGGTTTTGATACCCGGTCTTAATTAGCATAGATTTTGACGATTTTACCTCTCGATTTTCTCCTTAGTTTTTGCTTCGATTGAGAAGATATATCAAACACTCGAGACAGTGCTTCATCGGCTATCCAAACACCTCGAATTTCGTCAAAAATACTCCGCTGCGCGTCGTATTTTCAACTCTCTTCTTGGTGTTTGGATATCCCGATGAAACACTGTCGCTCATGTTTGATATATTACTTCTCACATTTTTATTCTTTGATGATGTTCCTTTGCCCTAAGGTGAAGGGTTTCTTTTTGTCGGTTTGCTTGTTTGTTTCTTTTTGGTCGCATGCAGTGAAAGTTTGAATATTTATACTTATTCAATCAATTATTTATTTATCTATCTATTTATTTATTTATTTATTTATTTACTTACAGCAATGCGCACTTGAGAACATTCGTATTTATCAGTCCCTTTCATTGTCTCATGACATGATATGACGTGACGTGACACGACATGAAATAACGTGACGTGACAAGACATGACAACATAATACCGTTGAAAGGCTTCCTGTCCATTCTTTGGGCTCAGCTATTTGGGATTTGCCAAGCCCTAGCCCAAGCATGATCTGTATACTTTGTAGAGATGCAAGTTTACTTTCGTATTGCCCCATGTGATACGATATCGCCGCAGCTGAAGTAGCCATGGCTTCCGACAACTTGATGTCTGCTGGATGGAGCCTGTTTTCAAACTGGAGTTTTCCTGAATCGTTGTCAATTCTTTCGATTCCAGAGGGCGCCATTGTAAGGAGTTCAAAGGATGCCTCTCTGAGAGAAATGAACAGAGAGTTAAGTTTGATGAGTATGTGAATTGTGAGTTCTTGACTGGTCTTTCTGTCGTGGTGATGGCTAAAAGTGTGCTATGCTTCCCCGCTCCATTGATATTTTTAATGTTTTTTTTATCTATTTTAACATGTTTAACATTTATAGCAACCACTTTAAATTTACGTCTCTTAGGATTAGTTTTAATTTTTATGATGTGAGGCGCACTTGATCATTTCATGCAATTTCGCGCTTAAAAAATGTTTAATCTTATTATTATAGTAATGTGGATATAATTTTTAAATGTACGCTAAGAAATGAAGCATTATGTAATGAATTAAATTATCTTCGAATTTTTATTGGTTCTTACTTATGGTCGATTGGAGGACAGCCGTATAGAAAAAGATGACGTCATTAACATTTAACATAAATTACGTCACATGCTCCGAATTCAGCACCCAGTCTCTCTTGCGCTAAATGTTCTCAAACCTCTGTCCAACCTCGTTCCCAGGGTCCTCTCATATTCTCTTCCCTCGAGAAGGGAGAAAGAGAGAGGACACTGGGAACAAGCTAGATTGACCTCTGGCACCATAGTGTTGCTTCCACGTGGTTTTTCTTTTCATCTTTGTTGCTTTGGGAATTTGTTGATGATAAATGAAATAAATCATTTGCATCCCCCAAGCCAGGCTA
>OZ026603.1:27521951-27596951 GCA_964020085.1 Micromussa lordhowensis | reverse complement strand
TTTTGCTTCCTACAAACACTGTTTTTAATGTAAGAACAGGTCCTTACTTTCTTATTTTCGTAATTCGGGAATCGAAATTTTTTTATCCGTGAAGCGTGATCCTCTGTATTTTAGGTTCGTGAACCGTGCCAGAGACTTCCCTGTACGACCCTCTTGATATCTAAAGCTTTTAATCGGACATTGTAAACAGACCACGAGAAGATGGTAACTTGTTTTTTTGTTAGATAATTTTTTTATCAGTGCTGGCCTGATGGGCCGTTTGGCACAAATGTAGACTTTGACTTCCACCGTCTGAGTTTCTATTTGCAGAACGAGTGCTTGTGCCAAACGTCAGTTTCCCATGAAAATCACTTGATTTTCATGCGAATGACCGTGCAGGTGACATATATTTTCATACCAATAGTTTCGCTCAAAGACTCGTTTTGCCAAAGTGGCAAAAGTAAACTTGGCATTGGGCTATTCATCCATGAGCTGCTCAGAGAGCCTTTGATTAATTTTAACGGTTGATTACTACAGAAAGCATCAACCATCTTGACAGGTTTCTAACTCAGATTGAAGAGCTTAACTGAAGACACAGTTCCTTCGTATCAGTTTCAAATTTACAACATTGAGAAAACGTTGAGACCCAATGATATTCCTAAATCTCTTTCAATTTCAAATACACGAAGTGTTACAAATGACCTATGACGTAAACATACAGTATGTTAATCACATAATTTACCATAACGATTTCAATTCACAGCCGAAACATTTCATGGTACCTCTGTATTCGTTCTCACAGTTAAATATAAACTTTATCAGTAAACTTCATATCAATTAAAAGAAAACAATTATTTGTAAACACGTTATACCTTTAAATATTTTGACCTCTAGTGCTTTGAGCTGGTTACGCTTGTTACGCTTGTCGTAATAAATTGTTCACTACAGTTGAAATTTTCACGCACTAACGAGAGATCTTATTGACAAAACTGAATGACAACCGTTGTAATAATAAGGACCCTTTAATTTAAGCCTAAATTGCTAACCTGTCGCCACCTGCACTAAGTTCTCCGGGGAAGAAAACCCGTGTAATAAAAACTGGTTCAAATTTTTAGGAAGACGACTCTTTTATTTCATGAAAAGTTTATCCAGACATAGCTATTGATTGTTTATCGGTGTAAATCGTCTGGATGGGAGCACTGCTGTGAAAAGTTGTAAGTTGTCGACATGAAACCTGAACAATAGTCTTCTTTAGAGCCTATAGGTGTGCATAACGTTTTCCCTTCCGTAGCAAATACTTACATGGAAGTCGAATTGGAGAGAATAATCTGCTTCATCATCCGCTGATCTTTAAACCGATCTTAGGTAGCATCCGAACTGAGCAAATTGAGAGAGACTTTGCGCACGCTGTCGGAATAATGCGACATGTATCGATGCTATACACCTTGTATACACGGCGAGTTTGTAGTGTCTTAGTAGCTTCCCGAAAGAAGCAAATCATCAAAACTATAGGGTCCTTCTGAAAGGGAATACAAAGAAAACTGATCGTTTAAGTAACCCGAAGGAGGAGGGCTCGTTTAACGGTATATCCTTTAAATCCGAAATCGGCTTCTGAAAGGACCAGAACTGAATAATGTATTCTTTGCATAAATGGGCGTATGATGTGTTCGCATCTCGAAAATATTATTCAACTACACAATTCAACAAAATTTTAAACATCTTGGCCACTTGAGCATACAAATAAAGGCTCCTTCGCTTCTTTGTTCCCAGTTACCAGAGAATTGGGCGAAATGCTTTAGTGGGACATCATACTGAATACAAAACAGAGAGATTTTTACAATCAGTACCTCTTCTCCAGGCAACCTAGTCTCTGAACACTTGCGTTATTGCATGGTGTCTAACACAAACATTGGTGTCGCCCAGAAGGAGGTGGAAAACGCAACTTACTAGTTCCAAGGCCATACCCTTCAATTTATGTTTCAGTAATGCATAGAACAAATAGTAATATTTATGTAGAGCTGGATGTTGGCAAGATAAGCCGGAGTTGCTCCGATTTGCAAAAGATGAGCCAGATTTGGTTATAATGACAGCGAGCATTAAGGCCAGGATTAAGAGAGATGTTAATACCCGGTTGGTTGGGAAAAAAAGTCCATAGTAATAAAACATTAACTAACACGAGAACTAAACAATAAGCTCGTCATTAACTATGGCGCACTAACTCGGAACCGTAGTCAGGGCGGGAGAATATCCCCTACGGTCTTTCTTGTAAGGACCTCCGGCTTCACTCCGTCTGTATCAGAGAGACTTCGGTCGATATTCTTCCAGGGAGCCTTCTCGCTTCGTTAATAAAATACAGATATATGAAAATCATGTTATCCTACACTACCTTACTGCTACAATGGCACCCACTATCTTACAACGTTCCTAGTGAAACGAAATGTATTTTCCCTCCTAGCGCTCTCTGTTTAAAATTTCATCACGGACTTACAATCACTTAAAAGCGTACATAAAAGCGTACGGTAAACACCTTTTTTTGTCTCGAATTAAAATATCAATAGAAGTTTGTCTTATTTTTACTTCAACAATGGTAACTTTATGCCTCATACATATAATTTTCTTTTTTTTAGCAGGTATTAACTTCCGCAGGTTTAATTTTTCAGAATCGTGTAGCTATTTGACAAAATAAACGGAACACTAAAAGACGAAATCCAATAGGGGGACTGGACAAAAACCTTGTACAGAATAATTTTCAATGTATTGAAAACTTTTCCGCATTCTCTAAGAGCTTAAAATATAAATAATAACCTGAAATAACACCAAAGACAATTTCCCATGGAATCTCGAGTAAATAAATTTTAAAAATCAGAGAGAAGAAAAATTCATCACGGACTTACAATCACTTTCTTCGAGGTCCGGCTAAGTTCATCTACTGCGATCAATTTGAACTGATTGCCAAGGATTAAGGATTATGGACCCGTGTTTATTCCGATTGCCGTTAGCACAGGACTTCTTTGGTCAAGAGCCAGCTCAAGAAGCATGAAAAAGAGAGCAGGTCTAATTTAATTTAATTTCATTTGCATAGGGCCAACTCAGTAACTACCGCTCGCACAGCCATTCGTTAACAACATGGTCTAAAGTAATTTAATTTTTGTCTTCCACAAAATAAATATTCCGTTTCCCAATAGGCTGAAATCCTGCATAGCAATTTCTTGTGTGGTTTCCATCCAGCTTACCAATTTTCTTCATTTCTTCATCATTTCTTGAAAACAGACACTTGGTCTCTAGGGATAGAATTTTTACTAAACAGCTGACGAGCGTACGCCCAAACACAACAAACCGGCATCGGCCCCGCAAACAAAAAACAACACAGTTATTAAAAAGTACGACTTGTTTAGTCGTTTTAATTTCAACTCTGGGCAAGTTAAAATTGCCCTAGACATTTATATCACTTTGAGAGCCAATGACAATGTTTTTCTGTTGTTCAATAGAGGAAGAAAATTACTATTTCGAAGCCTCCCTGGCATTCCTTTAAAGCAAATTATCAAACGAGAAGAGAAAATGCAAATTGCAAGTCAACTTTTAAAAACAGTGTTCTTGCTGTGAATCTGCCATATGTATTTACCTCAGGAACCAATTTAAGCTGTTAAATAGACAACGTTCAACGTTCGACTGTCCGTAATCATGTCTAAGCCTTGCTGCCACTTCTGTGCGTAACCATGGAATTCGAATGCTCCTTTAAACATCTTTCGACAAGATCAATTCGTTCGCACCTTGCTTTTGAGCCAGTTTGTAACAAAGGCTTGTTTCAATTGGGCAGATAAGTATAACATTTAAATCCCGATTGTTTTAAAGTTATATCTTGCCTGTATGGCCAAGATTGGCTTCAGAAGAAACTAATTTGCGCAAAGGTATCATTGTTCGAATGAGTGACCAGCCCTTTGCGCCTCTATTAAAAAAAAACTAATTTGCGCAAAGCTATCGTTGTTTGGATAAGTGACCAACCCTTTGTGCCTCTGCAACGAAGACAAAAAAATAATTTTACGTTTACGCTAGGATTAATATTGCTTTACGCGCAGTGAGGATTTCTTTGAGTTAGTATTTCGTGGAGACATAAAGGCGCACGGCAAATACCTCTTTTGTTTCGAATTTAAATATCAATAGAAGTTTGTCCTATTTTTACTTCGACAATGGTAACTTTATGCCTCATACATATAATTTCTTTTTTTAGCAGGTATTAACTTTCGCAGGTTTAATTTTTCAGAATCGTGTAGCTATTTGAGAAAATAAACGGAACACTAAAAGACGAAATCCAATAGGGGGACTGGACAAAAACCTTGTACAGAATAATTTTCAATGTATTAAAAACCCAGTTTCTGCTTTTTCTAAGAGCTTAAGATATAAATAGTAGCCTGGAATAAAAACCAAAGACAATTTCCCATGGAATCTCGAGTAAATAAATTTAAAAAAACAGAGAAATTGTGCAACCACAGGTAAAATTTCATCATCAGTGTCATTTCACCAGTACTTTCAAGTGTTTCTTGTGAACTTCAAAATTTGTTTTCGACATTTGGTGTTGTTAGAAATGATTTCTTTTGAGAAGATATTTAAACTGACAGTCGCATGGAAGTTTGCAATACGGTGTAAATAATCATGGTACAAAGTTTTTGTCCTCTTAGTACTCGAACTTCTGGTGGATTCCTTCTTAACACATAACAGCATGCACAAAGAGAAGCATTGTTTTGGAGAGGGTATTCTGCCCCGACGTGGCACGATCGCTTACAAAATAGAGGGGCGTTTTGAGATGCTTCCCGCTGGTTCAGTTTTTTTTGGTCTACGCCGTTCTTGCCCAAGGCTTTGTCCACACTAATGTGTTTTGGTGATTTTTTTTGTTTGAAATCCGATCCTTGTTAATGTAGGGAGCTCAAAGCAACGACAACGGCGATGCCGAGGACGACGCTTAGTCGGCAGAGATGAATTTATATTTACCAGCGAAATTCGCAATTGCCTAGATCTGTTCAGTACGCCAATGGCTCTAAAAACGTGCTCAGGCTAAATATGCAATGACAGCGTTCAATTCCACATAAGTCTGCATACGAGCCAAGTGGCCCATCAGGCCGGAGCTTATCCCGGTTTCCATAGCATGAAGCGACTAGGAATATTTCTACTCCCCCCTGGATGGGATGCCAGTCCATCGCAGGGTTACCCCCAGCATTAAATTCGCCGGTACCCATTTATACACCTGGGTGGAGAGAGGCACCGTGAGAGTAAAGTGTCTTGCCTAAGAACAAGTTGAGTAATAATAAAATAAAAAAACAGTAATTTTGAAGTCATTTTGAAGTCTTACCTGTCTTACCTGGGAAGCTAAGAACTCCTGACGGGTATTCCGCGAATCAATACAGTTACTCGAATGTGAAATTACGAAGAATTAGTCTCCTTGCGTTTACATCATACGGCTCATTACACATTCACCGACCGTCATTGAAGGCCAATTTGATTGGTTGAATTTCTCTTCACCCAAGGTTGTCTTACGTTTAACACATACCACTGCTCATTTGTTTTCGCGCTTGATAATACGTGTGCATACTTATCATAAATTAATATAGATAAAGTTAACATGCATGATAAACTCGCATGTGTTGTATACTTATTTAATGTCGCTTTCACAATTAGACGTGCCTATACGTTTGTGGGCAAAACCCCAAGGCAATTGACCACCGCTGTGCGCCGAGCGAGGTGATGACAATTCAAAGACTAATTATCCACATGTGTCGCATTCGGACCACTTCTCTCTAAATGCATTTGAAAACAGAATGAGAGCCGTTGTTTTCATTCAAGCTCGCAGCAAACGTAGGTGTGATTTTGTCTGTAGAACAACTATCAGTCTGCAAATGAAATAGGGTTTCGAAGAGTTTTAGATTTTCAGCAGAGCGCACACATTTTATTTGAATTTTCCATTCAGTCTTTCCGATCGTTTAAATTTCGCGCTCGTATGGTAATCGGAAATTTCAAAAACTCCCGCGGGCATTAAAAGCTTATACCGCTATTGTTTTAAAATGTCCATATAAGACCAATTTTAGGTCTAATAAAACAATACCCTATTGTTATCAATGTTGAGCCGCTTTTCTTGATACGATGTAAATTCAAACTCACTACCTCTCAAATGACTCCATATCGGATGAAAATCAGCCAGGACATTTCTCCTGAGCTCTTACTTGATAGAATAGACCAATAACAATAATTTAAGGTCATTAAAGTGCACAATAAGTCTAAGCCTATGTAAAGAGCATTTTATTTACTTTTGCTTTTATAATATGTTCACGCTGAATTAATTCGCGCCAAAATGTGCTTATCTTTCGGATTCAATTACAAGTTCGCGTTGGATCTTTATTCCCTTTCTTGATACAATCAAGTCCAGTCTGCTCACTCAATCCGTCAACATGTGCCGTGAATCTAATATTTGGTTTTTAACATGGCATCTTCTAAGATCTTCTAACACCTGGATGTGCCTGACTACTGTGTGTAAAAATATTTACCATGTACCTTTTGAATGAATGGCTTGTTTCATCGAATGAAATAAACGATCGGGTCGTTAGAGAAAGAGCATTCTCTTAGGGCCCGATTACATGGCAAATTTCAGCCCGGGCTGAAATTTCAGGCCGGTTAACCGGGCTGAAACTTCAGCCCGGCTTCTGAAACAAATCATCTTAAAATCAAATTGTCGATTACATGGAGAGGGATTCAGCCCCGGCTGAAAATCCTAGCCCGGTTTGCTCAAACCGGGCTAGGATTTTCAGCCCGGGCAAACGGGCCAGAAAATCTGAAAAAATCTCATGTAATCGAAACAGAATTTCAGCCCGGGGCTGAAAAGCGAGCTTGGACATGCGTTTTCGGCGCATTTTTTTATTCTCCCGAGACTCTTCGCGCGCAATTTCACTTTTGGAACACAATTTCAACCCCCCTAGCAGGGCTGAAATTTCAGCCCGGGCTGAAATTCGCCATGTAATCAGGCTCTTAGATAACGACTGAACAGAGAAAAAATAAAGATTCATTCACTATCTTCTTTATACTACTGAAATAATTACGCTAGCATCGGTGGTTGTCTGCGTTTCATGATCTTGGATGATCCGACTCGTGAATTCGATTCTTCGACATTCCGACGTGCGAAACTCAAGCATAAATGATTGCTAGCAGATTTTCTACTCATCGTTTTGAAGTCTTACCTGGGAAGCTAAGAACTCCTGACGGGTATTCCGCGAATCAATACAGTTACTCGAATGTGAAATTACGAAGAACGAGTCTCCTTGCGTTTACATCATACGGCTCATTACACATTCACCGATCCGTCATATTGAAGGCCAATTTGATTGGTTGAATTTCTCTTCACCCAAGGTTGTCTTACGTTTAACACATACCACTGCTCATTTGTTTTCGCGCTTGATAATACGTGTGCATACTTATCATAAATTAATATAGATAAAGTTAACATGCATGATAAACTCGCATGTTGTATACTTATTTAAAGTCGCTTTCACAATTAGACGTGCCTATACGTTTGTGGGCAACATTATTGCGTACTAGCCTGGCCCTGGGCGCCCGATATAGGGCGAAAAAAAGGAACCCGCTAGCGAAGCTGGGTGAGCGTCGTCTGGGACGAGCGAAGCGTGGGAGAGCGGACTGGAGAGGAGTAAATAAATAAAGTAAAGTAAGTAATTAAATAAATTAAGTGTGTGTTTAGGAAAGCCTCCAAGTTCATACTGAACACAAGTCACTTATCAGCACTGCTTTGGTAAAACGTATTCTTTTGACTAGACTCCTTAGCCGACAATATACATAAATTCCATGGATATTTTAATATAGTCCGGAAACCTTGTGCCGGGTTTCACCTAGGATATACTGTTACAAGCTAAGGAAAATGTAGTCTCCTCCGCAGCCGTGTGTGTGTGTTTGGGCGGGGGGGAGGGAGGAATGTCACGCAACGCCCCCCTTCCCCCCAAAGGGCAAGTTGTGTGACATCCCAAGAAACGGCTGCGGAGGTGACTAAGTAAAATGCCGCATAATGGCATACGGCTTTTCCACTGCGAAGGTCATTTCTTTAATACGTGTTTACATTTTCGTAACAGGTTTAATTCCTAGGATGTAAAAAGCGGTTTCCATGACGCGTGCGGTGGCCTCGAGAAGCAGCATTCGTCCCATGTCGACTTTGATGATCTCGCCTGTTTTGCGGTCCTTCTCTACACAGTAACAGCTGTCGTAGAACTCGGTGAGAGAAGTGGCCATTTCATACATGAATTCGCACAGAGTGTGCATCAACAGATCATCCAGGACTCGGCTGAGGATCTCGGGAAAGCGAATGATACACTTGCCCAGTTTCCACTCCTTCGGATGATCCAGCGAGATTTCCGTGTTGCTTAAACTCGATTCCAGGGTGTCGCGGTCGATGTTGGCCAAGCGCATGATAGACCTGGAAGGAAAAAGAATATTCCTAGTTTGGTCATTCGGCGAATAATGCTCACAACTTAACTAGTAAACGTGAAAAAACACAGAGGTTTGTAGTCAAGAAAAATAGTACCTTCCTTGGCCAGAGGATTGAGTAAAGCAAAGTCGCTTTTCACAAGGAAGTGAGAGGAGCAGAGATGGCGTGGTGGTAAGTGCGCTCGTAAGAGTAAATCTTATTTAAAGTAAATCTTATTTATAGTGGTCATGCACTTAGCTATACAAGCGCAAAGCTTAGCTAGTTTACAGGCATGCCACTGAAACAAAGGAAACAAATAGTTCAAATAAACGTAACACAGTTAAATTGCCAACTGGCAGGAGGCAGACCAGTTGGTTGGTTCATGGTTCATGGTTCATTTATTTCACACTATTTACATAAAGTTAACATAGGAAGAAAAGTATAGTTACAACACACGATTACAAGATAAAATAATTACAATACAGTTTAAAAAATGTGTATGGTGGTCAAAGTAGCAAAGGCTTTCTAGTTTCAAGTTGGCTATTTACAAAGCGTGACCGAGGATTTGAACTCGGGACCACCGAGAAACAAATCCCGCTAGTGACAGGGTGGAGGCCTTGAACCCGCGTCCTCCGGATTACAACACCAGCGCCCTAAACCACTCAGCCACGCTGCCTCCTCCTCCGTCTCCCACCAATGTGGCCTGGGTTCGATGCCGGCCCGGTGTCATGTGGGTTGAGTTTGTTGTTGGTTCTCGTCTTGCTCCGAGGGCTTTTTCTCCGGGTACTCCAGTGTTTCTTCCTCCACAAAAACCAAATCTCCAAATTCCAATTCGACCAGGATAGAGGACCCACATGAAAAAGCTAAAGCTTATGTGGCTTCCTCTCTAAATTTTGTAATTTTTTTATTTTTTTAAGTTACGGGAACTAGCCGAGAAAATTTTCATTGTGTCAATTCTTACCTTATCCGAGTGTAAGCGTACAGGAGATACACAGCTGTGTTTCCTTTGTCGTCTAACATCTGATGAAACAACAAGACTCACGAACTTATCACAAGGAACTGTGATGACCCACCAATGATTAGCGTACGAAAGATCTAAAAGATTTCGTAAACGATACACCATACAGACTCCAGTTGACTGGCTGTAGTTTTAAACATGTTCATGTCGAAAACTTCAAGGCGTTGCACGGTATAGCTGTTATTAGCACCATAAAGATTCGATTCAACGCTCTTGTTCCACTCAACATCCCTCACCCCTCGATTAAATGCGTCCAACCAAAGGATGTTTTGGTATAACATCTACAATTAGCTCCCCTAGCTAAAAAAACAACCACTGTTTCGTTTAGTTTTGTGTATAGATCGATTTATGTTCTTAGTTTAGAGTTATGTCAGCTCAGTAGAGCGCATTTCATCAAATTCCCAGTGTGTCGTTTGCGTACTTCAGAGTTGTCATAGTAAGAAAATTTAAAAAGTGTCCCCACCCGGAAATGCACCCTTCCTTGGGGTGGTAGAACATAAAAACGGCCCAGGCGCTACCTATGTAAATCAATTCCTACAGTAAGCGTTTTTACAAACATTACCTTATCGAATGAAAACACATAGTCGTTAACTCTGTTATGTGAAAGGTCTGCGTATTTAATGCAGCCATAAGCTACAGCTTCTTGAGCGGCGCTTAGCTCCTCGGCACTCAAAACCTATGAAAATAACCACAAAAGAAGCTAATAAGTCTGGGCACAGAAATGGCAACGTCAAAGTCGCATCATAGCCAATAAACCAACAGTAATAGAGTCGATAACACAAACATTGCGATAAACAAGTCAGGACTCGAAGCAAATTTCACTTAACCAGAAGCAAGCGCGGGAAAAGTTGAAAATTACGCATTAAAGGAGAGAAGAACGGGAAAATTAGCAACATGTAACCCTGCGGTGTACAAGCGAGGGGCAACTGAAACCATGCAACCGGAAGAAAGCGCGGGAAAATAGAGAACATCTAGATGGTGCAAGCGCGGCGAAAAGTGCGGTAACAGCGGGAAAATCAAATCCAGGTATAACTGGAGGCACACAGCGTGGTGTAAAACCACGTGACCTGTGGAAAAGTGCGGGAAAATAAAGTAACTCGAGTCTTAAAATGCAACAACTTCACTTTCATTTGTTAAAGAAGTCATACGCTAAAGTAAGACCAACCTGGTCTCGTTCCTTTTCTTTCAGCTTGTCTAGCGCTCTTTTAAGACCTTCATCGAGAAGGTCAACGAGACGAACTGTATCGCCGGCTCTGGTCTTGAATTTTTTTCTGTGAACCAAAAAATTACTGGGTAGTTGGAAACTGTCGCCTTTTTTGCTATATTTTAAGAAACTCAAAGTCCATAATAGGAAAATTGAACAATGGCAAGATACTGTTGTACAACATTGGCAAATGGTAGGAAACTATTACGAACTGAGGCCGAAACCAAAACTGTGGGAATGTCGGGATCACATTATAGACAAACTAAAACCTAAAAGTCACCAAAAAAGATTGCACTCTCCGCAATCACTACATCTAAAAGTGAACAAGTGATAAGATATCAGGGAAGTAAAAAAAGCGCAAAGAATAACAGCATTTACTAACTTGTCTTCGCCAAGGACGACTCCAAACCCGACATGGTCCACCCGTGTTACTTTCGGGTCATAAACTCCAGCCTCCCTTGAGGCTCCGTAGATAAGTTTAAAGTGATCTCCCTACAAAAAAATAATGCACTCGGCAATCTGGAAATAGACAAGTGACCACACTGAGGATCCAACATAGGTTTTTTTAATCCCGTGTCCGGCCACTATTTCTGGTTCAATCCCGCCATCCCGCCGCATGCACCCGAAATGTTTACGCGTAACGTTCGTAACCTGTCATTACATCCCACATCGCACCCGTCTTACATCCCGCATCCCGCCGTCAATTCTAAAGGAACAAATCCCGCTCCCGCCGAACTCTTTTTATCCCGCATCCCTCCATTAAAATTTCTGTCATCCCGAATCCCGCTTATATTTTTACTCTCATCCCGCATCCCGCCAAACCTTTGTTGGACCCTCGACACACCGCTGACCCGTTGACAGCAAAAACTATCCAGCAAACGAAGATGCTTGCGTTCGCAAACATTCTTCAGCGCTCGTACCTTTTTAATTGAAATATTTCATCTTGACTAACCTGGCCGGCATCAGTGACATAAATTAGCCAATCTCCATTCTCATCATGAACTCGCTGTTGAAGAGCAGCGAGATCAGATGTGTCGTACGTGAACCCACCATCAGACTTGACAATGGTTAACGGAACCTTGTAGCCTTGAACAAACACAAGTTTACGGCCTTCTTCTTCCACAACTTTCCCTGAGAACAGAAAAGAGGTGTAAGATTCAAACCTCGCCAAAAACGCATTAGGGCCTACGTTTTCATTCTTTATTGAAAATCGTGCAAGTATATCAAAGTAGAAAGTGTTTTACTGCAGTCTTCCTACAGTCACTACAACCACTGTCAGTACTATGAAGAAATGCTCTCTCGGTAGAAATTGGAAATCTTACCACTAGCGCTTATTTCGATCAACGAGTAGTGATGGACAACTGTCAATCAACGAGGAGTGATGGACGGCTTTCATTCATCATTTATCATGTCGAGGTTTAATTTCAAACCATAAATACTTAAGAAGTAGAAAGACATTCTACGTTCAGAACTAGCTGTTCGTTCATTCCGAAAGTTATGATCACTTCAGACAAGCTAGGTACCAAAACAAACAAATTGAATTAATCAATCAAACCAAAACACCTCTCTCCACTCATTATTATTGCCATTCAAACTACGAGGATCACTGGAGAGCCCGGAACTGCAGGTTCATCGGACACGAAGTCAGCTACATGTACTTTCGCTTCCATGCTCGCGTGGTAGCCCTCCCTGTGATACGCCGAGAACATCTTTTACTTAGTTTTCCAAATACTTGCCACTTGGAAGCCAAGTAAATCAGAGCAGTCACGTGCAAGTATTTAACATGTTTGCACTGTGCTACAGCTGGCTTTGAAATCTGGATTGCTTCACGACATTCAGTGACAAACCTTTCCTTTCGAGATCCGCAACCACTTTAGGCATCATTTCCTGATAAAATGACTCTCCTCTCTCTATCAGGGTGACATCCAGTCGCTGGTAAATTTTGTCAAATTCTGATAAAAAGTAAATGAAAACATGACAATTTGACAGAAACCTATGAAGAAACTGAATGCAACCAGACTCGAAAGTCCTTTTTTTCAAACTCTTTGCTTCCCTTTTTAATTTCCAGGTCTTCTCACTTTTTAAGCTTTGGTGAAAGAAAATACCGATCCTTTACCTTTTCTAGACACATCGCAGATTAAATTCCAAGCTTTTGTCACGTCAGGCTTGCCTCCCTGAAGTTCCACTACTTTTTCATATGCAACCTTTTTAAATGCTTCATCACTGTCAAACCTCTTTTTGGATTCCTGCAGAAAACGAACAAAGAAGCACAGATATCAGCTACAGTAAGCTTGTGAAACATGACAGCACAACAAATAATGTACCAGTAGACAACCATTCGGACTGCAACCATGAGTTTCAGCCCACTTGCTTGTCAAAGAATGCAGGGCTGTCATCAAGTTTTTGGGTCACCTGTAGCCTCTGATTCACACCCAGAGCAAATTTGTTACTTTGTGGGTGAATTCTCTCAACAACGGGCAATTTTTACGGGAAAATCAAGCATACTCAGGTGTAACAGGTGTTATGGGGCATGTTCCTTAATGACAGCCCTGAAGAGGAAGAAGGAATGCGCTACCTTATAGAAAGCCTGCAGGTCACCAATGGGTGGAGACACTTGCAGATAGTTCGGAAACTTGTCCTGGAGATGCGCAATCAGCATGCCAAACTGAGTTCCCCAGTCTCCAATGTGGTTGATACTGAAAATGAACAACATAAGAAAAAAATTAAGGCTATTTATTTCTTTGATTAGAGGTAGACAGGGTTGTTGCTAAGCGCCGGCTTTTGGCAGAATTTGCCGGCTGAGAAAGGGCTTTGTAGCTTTCTGGCTGGAGTTTAGTGGGTGATCTGACTTGGATCAAAACATGTAAATGAAAAGTTTGGAATAAATTCCCGACTACCTTGAGTATCAGGGCCACTATAACAAGTAAAGTAATTGAAATAAAATCTTGTTTATCATGTTCTCTTTCTGTGTACTGCATCTGCCATCTTGTAAACGCGAAGCTTGGTGGCCCTGCATTTAAGGCATTGCAAAAGATTGGGGACAAAAAATTTTGATCCAGGTCACTTGTGAAAAATAGTGGCAGACCGGCTCAATGAAAATCTTAGCTCGGAGACTATTTTCTTAGCTACAACCCTGGGTGGAATATCTACAATGTACTTGTAGTGGATTTTTCAGCAGAAAGTCTTTAGACTGCTTCTTAGGAAAATGACTGGGTTTTAAATCATCAATAATACTAATAGAGGCCCTTTTTAGAAAATGGCAATTTAAGTATGGTTGGTACAGTGGAACTTCGATTTAACGAACCTCTATATAACGAAGTCCTTGGTATAATGAACGATTTCAATGAATGATAGGAGTAAAATATACGGAAAAGAACCTCGATACAACGAAACCTCCTTATAGCGAACATATTTTGCCAGTCCCTTGGTCCTTCGTTATATCAAGGTTCCACTGTAGTGCATAATATGTTAATAGGCTATTTTTGGTATATTAAAATTTCAACTTGGCTGTGTGGCTTGGGACAATAAAACAAAAAACAAATCATAATTATCAAGTTTGAGGGATGAATAAGAAATTTGTTGTTTTATTCCCCCGAGCCTTGGACCCAAGTTAGAATTTTAACAACGGTATATCAAAATTTGCCTATTTACCCAAACTCAGAGATAGGGACCTGGGAACAAGTTCAAAGTTGCTTGACATTGTACACATTTAGTTCTCTCATCAATTAGTGGTGAGAATGAGAGATTAAACATGTTCTTGTGAAATGGATGGACTCCTGTCTATGGCAAGACAACTAAACATGTAGAACGTCGAACAACGTTGAGTGATAAACTGGCTCCCAATGAAGGTTCCTACATTGTATCTCTGAAATTGGGTAAATTTGTCTGTTATGCTCTAAAAGGGGCTCTTATCAAGCATAATCTGCACGATCATTTAACTTTGAACTTGTCTTTCTCACCGTAGTACATCATGGCCAACATATTCCAGGAGGCGACAGAGACTTTCGCCAATAATGGTTGACCTCAGATGTCCCACGTGCATTTCCTTGGCAATGTTTGGGGATGAGAAGTCAACGACACATCTCTTTTTTACTGGGACGGCAGGAGGCTGAACTCCATTTGTAAGGATGTCTTTCAACAGTGATGATACAAAGTTGTGGCTGAGACTTATGTTGATAAAACCTGCTCCAGCTACTTCAACCTAAAATAAAATTTTGTGAAAAACAAAAACTTATTGGGCGGTACATATTTTATGACAGATTATTTATCCAACAAGAGTTTTTAATAATTGTTTGACTCACCTTTTGTACAAGATCATTCTGAGGTACATTTGAAACAATCTGGACAGCAATTTCACGCGGATTAGTTTTAATCCCCTTGCCTTTTAGCATCTGTCAAAATAAAAGAAAATAAGACAAAGGCCAGTGTTAAACTGTTAAATTGCAGTTCCAGAAAATATCCATGATACAAGTCTACCCTAAACGAGTTCATTTAGGAAATTCTTACGGGAACTGGGTGGGGATCACAGGCCAAAGATTTATGTCCAAAGGGGCATATGGAGTCAAATTTGAATTCTACAGTAGAAGGATGGAAAATCAGGGGCTAAAACCAAGCTCCCTTTAGGAAACGTGTGCAGTTTTTCTGGGGGATTGCAACACATTCAAGTAATAATTTGAATATGAAAATAAAAGAGTTAACTAGTATGTTTTGACAACCAGTACTAAAACGTTAATCATTAATTAAAAGCCTTTTACCTAGCTGTTTTAATGAATCGCAAACGTTGTCTCACCTGGTTAATTGCCATAGCACTGTTACATTGATAGTCTCCAAACTTATCACCCTGAGAAGCCTGTACAATCACTGGTGCATCTGGGATATCAGGGAAAGACGACACTATTGCCTTTCTAAAAAGTTCGTTGAGAGTGAACTGACAGTTGGTCGTAATCCTTTTGGAATTGGCCATCTCTTCCTTGTTGCTCTGAATATTAAATACCAAGCGAGGATCAACACAAATAAAAAATTGCATTAAAACTATTGAAAGCAATGACTACATTTCAAATAAAAAAAGAAAGGATTTTATTGAGGACACTACACCAACAATGAGAGCACTTGGTGCTAAGAACCTGAATTTTTAACTATACATACTGCAAGCAAAAATATATGTAAATATAAAGTGCCACCCAAACCACAAAATGAAAGCAAACGTGAGTGCAAGCAAACAGGGGTAGAACTAACCACACACAAACTGGGGTGAAACCAACCGCAAAACAAGGGAACAAGTGTTAACCATATAATCAATATTGTTAGCCAACCTGGTTTCAGTAATTTTCAGTTTATATAAAATGACATAAAATGTCTAATCCAGTTCAGCTCATTGTTATGCAAGGTTTTCTTCTCAAACCATACCAAAATGGTCAAAATCCATTGTCTAAATTACTTCAATACAGCTTGAAAGCATGCATTTAATACCGCATATACCAAAAGTGTATTATTATTATTATTATTATTATTATTATTACTATTATTATTATTATTATTATTATTATTATTATTATTAATTAAATTACAGGGCTTACATTATCAGTGAGTACGCAATGTGGGGTAGGGTGGGGAAGGTAGGTGAAGGTTAAGTCTACATACTATACGAGCCAAGTGGCCTATCAGGCCGAAGCTCATCCAGGTTTCTTCAGCATGAAGCAACTAGGAGTATGTCTGACCCCACTGGATGGGATGTATTCCATAGCAGGGTTACCCCTATGCATTAGTTTTGTCGGTACCCATTTATACACCTGAGTGGAGAAAGGCACTGTGAGAGTAGCATGTCTTGCCCAAGTACACAACACAATGTCGCCAGCCAGGGCTCGAACCCGGACCGCTTGATCCAGAGATAAGTGCACCAACACTGGGGCCACCACGTCTCCCTCCACACAGGTGGGGAAGAAGGGTCCACAACATTGCATAAAATTCTGCAATAGGCCATTTCAGAGACACCTTTTGCCTCTGTTTCAGAGCAGGTCCTATTGCAAAACCTTTCACCTGACAACAAGTTTAATTTGCATGAACATATTACCTGTAGGTGAAATGCATTTCGTACGACGAATAGTTTCGCATGAAGACATGTTTTCATACAGAAGCATAAGGCAACTCAGAAATGGCTTACCATGAAAAAATACAAAGAGGAAAGTGGAAGTCACATAGCAGGAGGGGAGGAGGGGAGGGGGGGTACAGGGTACATTCTATAGCAAAGATATCAATGACGTCACCTATTGTTATTAATAGGCTAACCAGAGAACTATTGGCTGGTGAAACAAAGAATTCTTTTGTTTAACGTTCTGATCATTAAAATAACAAAAACATTGTTTGTAAACAAATATTTCCCCTATAGTTAAAATCAGATAGCAAAGTTATTGTTTATATTTTTAATAGTAATTTAAAAATTAGTTGAAAACTAGTTATGGGTAAATCATCTTACACGCTTGAGCGTTGCCACTTGATACTTAAGCTTGCTGTTCTCGGTCAAAAGCTTTTCCAGTTCCGGGTTACTTGCGTCTTCATTTTCACTGGCTTCAAGCTCTGAACCAGATCCAATAGAATTCTGTAGTGCTTCGATTTTCCTCTTCAAGCTAACGATTTCATCCTCCTAAAATGAGAGGAGAGCAAAGCACATTTCACAAAAGCTGATAATATAAACAAGGAAATGAAAAAGTAGAAACTTACCGCTATTTTAGCGCGTTTAGAATATTCGTCGACCGCGCTGCCGTCCGCCATGTTGTTGTTGGTACCACGTGGATGTTGTGACGCGTGCAAAGCTCTGATTTGTGCAAACCTTGAACTTGAAATAAGACAACTTGAAACCAGCCTCAAAGCTTTCTTAGAACCAAAGGAAAAGAAAGTTCGTGAAATCACGAAAAAATTCATTCACTGATGCAATTTCTTCTTGCAGAGGTGCTTTAAGGGCCTGGTTACAAAGGCTAGAGTGGTTACTAAGTTAAAAACAAAATGGCGACCTCTTTGGCTGGAATACCTCTGTGTTTACACCGTTCTGTATAGTTTAAATCATTTCAAAGAATTCCAAACAGCGTAAACTTAGTTAATCTGACTAACTGCAGAACATGGGTACCCTTGGCCAGGCACAGATTGGAATTTCGACGTTCTTTCCGTCCCCGCATCCGACAGATCAGTGCGGAACTAATGGTCTTCCGCTCACTCCGAATTCCATCGTGATCATGGGGAGATTCCAGCACCTAAAGAATCTTTATCACGAGAACGTCTGTCAGTATCTGGATATCATTAGAGTCAAACATGGTGAGTAATATGAAAAACGCCCAGAAGGGTGAATCTGCTTTGGTCATCCTCGTATTCCATAATTTTGCACTCAGATGGCGTGCACGGGTCAGCTTTATTTTGTTTGTGTAATGCTGGAAGCTAACCAAAGGTTCAGTTTTAACAGATCGATTTGTTTTTCGTTCAGCTGGGCATTTACCTACTTAATGTTAGCTGGTAGAATTTAGGCACCCTATCTAAGGATCTCACTGGGAACACAACAAGGGGAAAAAATAATACCCTATTTAAGGATCAAGAACCTCAAAAACCATATCCTACATGTATCATGCGGTACATACCTATATAGCCCATATGGGAGTACCCCCTCCCCCCACCCCTCCCAGGATCTTCAGTCAATGTAAGATATAAGTCATAAGTCATTGTAAGACAAAAAATTGTAAGAGATAAGATATTTATCTACAGTACTTCCTTCCCATGATCTCCTGCATCTTAATAACATTTTCTCACGGGAGACCTATGCAAAGAAGCCAGGTTTCCAAAAAGTAGCCGCACGCCCACACCACACAAGGTTTTTGCTTTGCACACCTACACTCTAGAAAGTCAAGTTTAGTTTCTTTTGAAATGTTTTGTTTTGAGTCTCCCACCCACCCCACCCTCTCTGAATTTTCAATGGCCCTTGTTTGACTGTTTTTTTTTTTCACAGAAAGGCTTATAGTTGCAGAGGAGTTTTATTCTGAAAATTTGAAGACAGCTTTGAAAGGTGGTAAAGCTTTCCGGTGAGTTTTTATAAAAAAGCTTCCTTTATGTTACAAGCCATGTGTAAAAAAATAAATTCTAGACAGCTGAATTCAGCTGTATGGTTAAATTATGCCAGAAAATGAGTTTTGCATTCTGGATTCATAAACAGTACGTAACCATTAATTTAAAGCAGAGTTGGCAGATCTGGAAGTAAACCGTTTCAAATAATTTTCTTAACTTGGAAACTACTGGATAAATGGATAAATGCTCTCTCACGCGTGGAAAAATGTTGGGATGTTTTGCTGACGTAACAGGCATTACAGCCTGCATATGCAAACTTATAAACCATGTGTGAGCAGGGCCCGCCAGGGAAAGGGTCTTTCACACCAAACATGTGGCATTTAGAGCATTTATCCAGTGATAAGGCCTGTCACATTTTCAAACATTTGCAGAATTCTCATCATTGTCGCACCTTATGGTCAGCAGATTGTTTCCATGTTTTGGATCACGTCTCAGTAATTTCCAACTGAGGCTTTTCATATTCAAAGAGAACAACCCTCTTTGAATCAATAACTACATCATGTAAATCTAAAAGTATCCTTATGATTCTCACACTTTCGCGCTTTGCATCATTTTGTTGTCACAATTAGCATTTTTCTACTTACATGTATTTTAAATTCTACTTCCAACGTTTTGTAAATCAATCGACTTTAGGAAGACGACAGGAGAATCTGTCAAAACATGTCTTTGAAACTTAAAAGTTTTGTCATTTACTTGAAATTCTTGCTGCTACTCTCAAGACCCCTCTGAAATGAAATAACAAAACTGCGAATTATGAATCAAATTAGCTCACAATATTCGTTATGAGCATTTGACTGTGAGTTAAAAATATATCAATATATCTACCAGGGTGATGTATCAATTAATATTACTTTAATTTGTACTTATAAATTGTCCTTATAAATTTTCAGTTACAGTGATATCACAAATGTTGCTTTTGAAGTTCTTCACGGCCTTTCCTTCCTGAATGCACAGGGCATTGTTCACAGGAATTTGTCTCCAGGGAACATATTACTTACACCTGAGGTAATCAACCGGAAGCTGTTCACTTTGTCACCTTCAGTTGATAAGCAATGTGCTAGAACAGTACAGTATTTCACGATATTTGCAGTCAAGTTTAAAACTACTTGTTGTTGTTTGATTTGTTTTATTTTTTGTTGCGCAGGGTCACGTTAAGTTGTCCAGAAGTGGTTTATACTACATGACAGGTTTTGGAGCGCACGTTGCATTTCCAATCGGGTAAGATGCCGAAGTGTTAAAAAAATCCATACATAGGGTTTAGAGCCACCTTAAAGTTTTGAAAATTTAAGGTGGCTCACAACCCTATGTACAGGATTGTTTTGAACTTTTCCAAACGTTGAGTCATCATGCTTATTAAAATTTGATGATATAAAAAATTTTAGCGTGCCGTTTTTGAATTATAAACCCCTGGAGCTGTTATTAAGTCTGTTTTTAGCAGGTCATACTGTTGCAGGTCATACTGTTCCTATTGTGTCAGGAAAATGAAAACAACTTCTTCATCAATGATTGGGCAGTATGATGATACCATGATATTTGTAGCATTATCTATAAACAGTGGTTATAACGACTCATCAAAATCTAAGTGGTGGAAACTGTTTTGAGAAATGAGATGCCAAAACTGTCAATGATCCACTGTAAGAGAAAGACACTCCACGCTTGCCTTGCAAACAAAATTGCTATAAAATCTGTTGACTAGTGCGTGGACTCCTTGGATATATTTCACATTACAGTGAAAGAACAGTTACATGCATGCATATACAACATAATGTAAATTACAATCTCACTTTTGTTTTCTTGCTCAATTTTTTGCCCCATAATGTGCTAAATTTTGATCACCTCTTTTAAATGGTCAACTTCTATTAAGCGTCACCTGGCTATTTCCAGAGGGTGACTGCTTAATAGAGGTTTGACTGTATATTCTTAGATAAAAAGTCTAATTTCAAATGCTTTGTAAAGTTTAAGAGAATTTCAAATGTAAGCTGTTATGGCCTGTTATGGTATTTCTACAGCATGACTTCCATATGTACACGTTTTTATTATGTATAACTCTATGGTCACATAGATGATATTTCTATTTCCTGTATGATGTTAAGATCATCCAAATTAATTTTCCTTATCTTGCTAGTCTGTAATTGAGGGTCAGGTTAGCTAACATGACTTTTTTTGCACAGTTGTCCAGAGTTTACAGCTCCTGAGGTCGTTTTATCAGGTCAAGGGCTCTTTCCATTATTTGGGCCATCGGGGCCAAAGGTAAAATATGAACTAATGCATGCTCTCATTGGTTGATATGTATGAGCATTTTGCATAATGCTATTGAGTTATTAACACTATTATGTAGCCCAGGTTTAGGATGAGGCAGAAGATGACTAATGTTTACAGGCTAACTTTTATTTATTTATTTATTTATTTATTACAATTTATGGCACACTATAACAGAAGCCAAAGGATGTAATGCAAAAGAGTCAAAGACCACATATTATAGCAGAACACCAATGGTACAAAAAAAATGATACAAAGAAAAAAAAAGTAATACAGATTATAATAATAACTACTAAGACTTATGATAATACATTTCCTTGCTTTAGTTTACTTGTACATTTTTTATGAAAAAATGAGGCAAAGGTTGGGGACCTTCAAATAATAATAATATTTCAAATAATTTATCCCAAATATTATTTTGTCTGCACAAGACTATGCAAACATGTGCAACATTTTCTATTGAATGTTATCAAGTTTATAACTAGTAAAATTAGTATTGATAAATGGTTTGTACTTGCTTAAGAAGTTTGTGACTTTGTTTCTCTTTATTTTGTTAGGTTGATGTCTGGTCCTTAGGAATGATTTTGATTAATTTGATCTTGGTAAAAATACCTTTAAATCTGATATTCTAGAATTATAATTATTTCAATATACCGGTATATTATTTAAGGATGGCGCCTACTTTTGCTAGTGCGCATCATGCAAGGCATGGTTAACTGCCACGCACATAGGGTGGACATTGACGTAATCACCTTCATTACCAAGTACATGACTAAAATGAAAGGAAAATGTTTGTACTGTGACCAAATCAAGTTTAATGAGCCTGTACTAAACCAGGTATACCAGAACAGCAGCATATCACTAACTACATGTATTAATGGCTTCCAGCTGAAAAACTATCTGTTAGTTGTCGAAAACTAATACTGAAATCCAACTGTAAACATGTGCCTGCAGATGGTGTAGTACTAATGCGCGTGCAAAACAAGTGCGAGAGACGCGAATGGTTTACTTACTGGGGAGGTGACAGGAAAAAATGTAACAGGCACCATTGTGGATTGCAATAGCCCTTGCAAAGATCTACTTTTTCTGCATGGTCCTAATCTGGTGCAAAAACCTTTGTATTTATTAGGCACCATCGTTAAGGTTAGAGTTTAGGTTACAAATGTATGTTGTGCGTAACTCTAGGTAAGCTTTGATTTTTCCTTGGTACTTGACTAAAGCTCTTTAATAAGATGCCAACTCTGTCAGATATGGCACAAAAATGATATCAAAAATATAATTTCAACCGTGCCCTCCAACCCCCTCACATACATGCTGTCTGGAAATTAAACTTTGTTTAATACATTTATGCATTAAAATGTTGAAAATCGACTGGAAAATGGGTTTCCTATTACAAAAAATGTTTTAGTCATTTCTTTCGATCATTGAGAGATAGTTATGGTTTGGCAATCTTTTTCATTTTGTAGTGCTCATGATTCTTTTTCAAATTAATGGTCTTGTTGTTTCAGCAAATCACAGATTTTTATCTCCCTCAAGATGAGTACAACACCATAGTGAGTGTTTTTCATCTGCAGTCCAGTTGAACACATGACTTTGTGGGATTATGATCTGTATGTTGTCGATTCTACTTGATGTTTATTTCTTATGTAAGAGTTTAAACAATGCACATTTTTCTTTGCAGGGAGGATCACTCTGGGGAAGTGACGCCGAGAACAGCTGTGATGTAGAAAATACTTTCTTGAAGATACTTTCTCTTGCAAAGAGAGTTCAAGGTGTGGCTGTGTTAAAGTATAAACACTGACAAAGGCTAACATACTGGAATTAAACCATGAAGGAGTTCCAAGGGAGATAATGGACAGACAGACAGACGGAGGGAGAGAAGGAAGCAGGGACTGAAGATAGTGGGGTGGGTGAGGAAGGGAGAAAATGAGAGAGGGATTGAGGGAAAGAGTGGAGGAGAAGCGATTATAATAATATTAAGAATTTTTGAAATGTCTGACATGAGGTATTGATTTTTTTCTGGGAAATACTAACTATAACAAATTCAATATGACTGTGTAATTATGTGATGCACAGCTGAAAATCTGATTTTAATCCAGGCGTATGATATTACTAGATCACAGCAGCATAGTTTTTTTTTTAACTGTTTTAACTGTTTGCATGATTTTGTTTCAGATTCCTCTGGAGATATTCTTCACCTTCTTTTCAATGACCACCAGACAGTAGGCAAACTTCAGGTAGGTGACATCTGTTCTAGGCCCAAAATATGAACTAGGTCTAGTGTTACCTGCATATTTAATTTCTAATGTTAGTTCACTTCAAGGAAGTACAACACAACAAAATTTACTGTCACTGATTGTTTTCTCTGTTTTTATCACCCAGTAAGGTATTGATGTTGTAAGACTTGCTTAGACTCTGAACATAATTTCTATGGAATAGAAGGCTGACTTATAAAATTTTATTAAAAACCAATGACTTCATATTGCTCAAATAGAATTTTAATTAAATATTAATAACACACTAATGCAAATTTAATGAACTGTTTCAGGAACTTCCTTCAGATCTGACCTCATTCCTGAGAGTTTGCTTGACAATTGATGTCACCAAGAGGTACAAGTACATCTAGTTTAACGTAAAAAAAAACAGATTTCCACTTTGAAGTAATAAAAGGTGTATGCAGTATTGAGCAGTACTCTAATTAAAAAAAGGAAAAAAAAGTACTAAAAAAAGTACTGGTTGACAGAGCTGTGGGATAGCATTCATTTGAATGGTCACATATCAGGGTTTTATCAACATCGTAATCACCAGTTATAGCCACTTTATATAGCAAAATAAGTGGTTTAGTACAGTTCAATGGTTCTTCTTATCTATTTCCCGAGTTGAGATTCTGCTTGTGCAGTACAGAACACTACAAAACAACTGGTATGATTTGACGTTGTCTTAGTTGTCTTTGCTCCTCATGAAGCATTGAGTTTTTGCCATAGCTCTCCACCAGATGCTGTTGTTTTGAATCCATTCAGTGTGACTCATCATAGTTATGCTGTGAAATTGCTTCTAATTGCATCAAGGTGATAATTTAATATTATTGTGATAAGCGAATATTTTTTCCTTAGGCCCTCCCCAGCTGAACTATTGCATCATCAAGTTTTCTCCAGCTATGATAAAGGAAAGGTAATATTAAAAGTGGTAAAACAAGTAAATTGTTGTCCAAATAGAACATTCAAATCATTTCTTGTTTTAAATGGCTACCGGTAGTTAAAATAATAACCTTAATTGTCATATTCAACTGTCATACTCATTGGCAGATTCAGAGGTGTTTGTAGGGGAGGCGACAAAGTGCTCTAAAAAGCATAGCCCCTTTCTTGCTTCTTTAAGGTAAGGTGGAGGTGGGCAAGGTTCCCCCTGGCCCCTCCCCTAAACCTGCCACTGGTACAATATATATACCCCCACCCACCGCCTTCATAAGTCAGGTTTTCACTGGGCAGCTTATACGTACGTTATTTATGGCTTGGGTGAAAGTAGTCTGCGTTTGGTCTTATGTGTGAATGTCTCCAGGGGTGAGAATAATCTTGAGAATACATGCTGTGATATAGTAGCAGACATCTTCAACTTGATCACCAATCGACAATGTGAAAAAGTAAATTGACCAACTTCCCTACTCATGTATTTCTTTTAGTTGTTAATGAGCTTGTATTGTTAGCTACTCCCATAGGGGGGCAATCAGGCCCTTTATAAACCACTCCTTGTTAATATCACACCACTTGACGCCGACCAGTTTACTCGAGGCTATTTTTCATTCCACTTTGTTATTTTCTTGATTGTTTATCATACCTTTATTTTCACTGTATTGTATTTTCTACTATTTATCACGACTCTTGTACTTAACACTATTCAGAATTTTCTAATAAACTGGATAATTGCTGGCGGCTCCCTCCACTAACTGTTGTCTTTGCGTTATTACTTATAATAGAAATGTTTTCTATTCGGCTGAGCGAAGCGAAAGAGAATAGAAATAATATTATATTGTATATACATCAGGTTTACCCTAAAATTTGTTTCTCCCACTAGGTGAAGGTACATAATGGATTTCAACAGTTTCCTGCTGTGTTTAACATTCGAGATCTAGAAGTCATAGATTTTTACAATGGTGATCTGTCTCAAGGTATCCCTCTCTTACTTGTTCTCTCATTAATCCAAGTCAATGTGTGATTTAATACTTTGCAATTCTAGGTTTTCAACCGTAAAAAGGTGTCACAAGCACTATTTAAAAAATGGGGAAAATAAAATATCTTTCATTGACTGAGCATTGATTTAACCTTTTTTCAATGTACCTCTTGTCCTTTTTTTATTTATTTATTTTCATTATTTTTTTACATATTTTATTTATTTATGTGCATGTCTTACTATTATTACATTTTTTATTTATTTATTTTAGTGTAAATGTGTCTAGTAAATGTGATTGTAACTGTAAAAATGTATAGAAACAAAGAAATACAATTTGTCAAATTGTCCACAGCACGCCAAAGAAACTTGAAAACGCACCAATCACCGGTCATTTTGGATTTGAGTTTGAGGAAACTCGGGAAGGGAATCAAATGATTGTCGCGATATCAACGTTTTCGAAAAGCTCCGTTTTTAGAATTTTTCCCTCCACGCTAAAACGCTAAGCCGGTGTTTTTAAATTCCTCTGGTTTCAAGAGCGTTTTCGAAAAGCTCCGTTTTCGTGACGGATTTGTGCTTACGGAAGGCCTAACTGTAGAAATAAAGCTGTCAAGTTTCTCTCGCGTGGTGTGGAAGAGGCACATCTATTAAATTTTATCGTTCTTTTATCATCTTCTTACAGATGATGACGAAGAAGATCTTCTCTCTGAAAGGTAATGGGTAAATCACGTTTACATCGGGTTGATTTTGAAGCATATACATTAAATGCAGAATACTGGACAAAGTTATTTGTTTTATAGACCGCTGCATGAGGTGTACCATCTATGGAGACTGGCGGGTGGAGACATGGAGGGAGAACTCAAGAAAAGAGGACTTATCAAGACTAAGCCACCAATTATGACCCTTCCAATGTATGTGATATCATTTTTATTTACCTTTTCTCAAACTCATTGATAATTCATCAAGTTTAAACTAAGGAAGTGATGACCGTGACGGTGTTTGGATATCTGATCTTAATTAGCATAGATTTTAACGATTTTATTTCTCCGTTTTCTCCTTAGTTTTAGTTTCGATTGAGAAGATATATCAAACACTCAAGACATTTTTTGACCACATTTCCAAACACCTCGAAGTTCGTCAAAACTACGCCGCTGCGCGTCCTATTTTCAACTCTCTCCTCGGTGTTTGGAAATGTGGTCAATGCCGGTCTTTCGTGTTTGATGTAATATATCAAACACGAGTGACAGTGTTTCATCGGATATCCAAACACCGAGAAGAGAGTTGAAAATACGACGCGCAGCGGAGTATTTTTGACGAAATTGATATATCTTCGCAATCGAAACAAAAACTAGGGAGTAAACGGAGAAGTAAAATCGTCAAAATCTATGCTAATTAAGACCGGGTATCCAAACCACCATCACGGTCATGATTTCCTTTGTTTTAACTTGATGAATTATAAATGATACATATGAATGTTGTGCCGCGTAGCACTAAGAACACAAATGATGACACAGAAAATTAACTCTGAAGTGTAAATTTAAGTGCTAAATAAACCCGTGAATAACCCACTGGGTGTTACCCCTAGTAAAGGGAATCAGGGAACCACACGAGGTAAAGAAAAAATCTTTTAATGAGTTTGAGAAATATTGCATATCTTGTTCCCTATAATCCGCAGCGGCTTTCAGATTAGTTAACAATCCTGTTATGGTGATCAAGTGTATTTAGTTATAAAAAGAAAATAAGTTTTTATTAATTAATACTTACTTTTTCAGTATTCTACACCACACTGGAGAAGAACTTGGAATGAAGAAAGACCGATTGTTGCTCTTAGACGAGACAATAGTACCTGCATCAATGACACAGCTTAGAGAGGTAGCATGAACTGATTAATGACGACAAAAACACGAGGAACTCAAACCCCGTCCTCACTAGGCCGGAGAAACTTGTAATCGGCTCCTGACATCAACCATAGTTTGTCTTCATGCGGGTCCTCTATCCTGGTCGAATTGGATTTAGAATTATTTTTTTCTCGTGAATGAGGGAAACCAGAGTATCCGAAAATAAAAAAACGTTGCAGAAAGGCGAAAACAACTCTCTTGGTTTGGCATGAGTCAAACTTTTCGTCTCATTTTCTCTAATGTCAGACTTAAGAATCTGGTAAAGCCTCAAGACAATTAGTTAATAATTTCGCTGTATCTTTTTTCGTTGTTTTTTTTTTTATTTTATTGCAGAGGCTAAAGCATGTGGACCCGTCTGCGTATTTTCCACTTATCGAAGAAGACGAGTAAGCCCTAGTTTTTACTTTGTTGAAACGTTATTAGATGACGACCTTATACACAGCAATATTTGCATGTTGCACCAATATTAAAAACTCAAGCACTATGTGGCACCTTGTTTATTAAACATTAATTGTATTGAAATTGTCCAACGTACCTTAACATCGCGGATACATGGACTCAAGCGACAAAATATTGTTGTTAGAAGAGCTACTGGTGTGGCATTGCTTGGGGGTGGCGTTACACACGTCGTGTTGGTCGTGACGTTGTGTGACGATGCGATAAATATTGTTTTAGAGTAGAGACTGAAATTGCTTGGGGCATGGCGTTACACACGTCATGTACAATAGGTCGTGATGTTGCGTGACGATGCAATAAATACTGTTCTTAGAAGAGCAACTGGTGTGACATTGCTTTGGAGCCTGGCGTTACACATGTCATGTAGGTCGTGATGTTGCGTGACAACCCAACAACCGACTCCAAATGAGAAAAGAGACACTAAGACTAAAGCTAACGATAAAAATCAATTTATGCTTTTTTATTAGTCCATCGTCTAGATATGCTCTACTAGACACCGCGGACCTCCCGCTCACAATCAGAGAGACTACAGTGGACTATCAGGTACAGTCTGGGTTTGTCAAATTGATGGCAATACTTTTTTCTGTTGTTTCACTTGAACATTAAAGACTGACTCTAACCTTGGCCGTTGATTTTTTTCCTCGTAGTTTCACAGAATTGTCCTGTTTCAACGTCTTTTAGAGGTAAAACATGACTTTAACGCTGAAAAATTGGGGAAAAATAATTTCTTATCCAACGCTCGTGAATTTCTAATCCAACGCTCGTGAAGTGCACATGTGATTTAGGGTAATCTTTTACGGGTTAAAAAGCGGGTTTGATCCCTCTTAGAGTGTTCAGCCTCAAAAGGTCCCACTGCGGGAGCTTTTGCGGTACCTTTTAGGCTACTGAGCCGAAAAAAAAGTCCATTGTCAGTTATGCGTTGTTTTAGAATTGGTATCTCTCAGGGGTGGAAGAATCTCAAGTCACGCCCGCAACCTCTTAGGGGTTCTTTTCAAAATCTCCGGCGAGCACGCCTGTCCTTTTTTTATGGTAGTCGCCCCCCCCCCCCCCCCCGGGCCTCACGGACCACTGTTCTCTCCTCATCTCTCACTGGGGGGACCGGTACGATGTTTAAAGAGGAACTTTAGATTCTAATTCAATCACAAATTACAGTTTTGCTAATGGATTTTTTTTATACCACACTTTCTTTCCCTGCAGGGTTATCCTTACACAAGAGATCGTATAGTAAGAGAAGCGAGAATAGACATCCCTCCTTTGCTCAGAGGCAAGATATGGGCAGCATTGTTAGGTGTTCAGGTGAGACAAATTTGCCTTTGTTTCTCTTTAGTTAAGTACACAGCATCAACATCAAGGGAGACCAGTTTTTAATCCTTCGAAGGAACGAAGCGTGATAAGATTCTTTGCGGCTGTTGAGTAGTCACGCAAGGGTTCCCACCAGTTGAGCTTTGCGTGACGATACAACAAGACAAATCAGAGATGAGATAGGATCCAAGCTATTCGCTTAACCAATCAAATGTGATTTGTGTGCCCGCGTTGTCTACTTTTTGTTTTTCTTTTTTTACTCGTAAACCGTCTTCCCTTTTCTTTCTCGTGATATTTCTCATCAGGGTGACATCCAAGGCACGTATGACGCGATAGACAAGGAATCGTTTACACAGACGGACAGACAGGTGAGATCAAAATATTATCGACACGACCCGAGCCACAAGGAGAATAGGGAGAGGCGGGAAAAATGACAGTTAACTTTTCGCGCCTCTCCTCATTCTTCTTGCGGCTCGGGTAATTTGCCTCCATTAACCCACCACTCATTCGTAAACAAGTCATTTCATCATACTTTCCTCTGCTCAAATTTAGCGTCGTTAAAGAAAAAGTTATCACTCCTGACATATTAATATTATTGAACGTTTAGACTTTTACTTGCATATTAGAACTTCCAAACTCCAGGACTTTCCAGTTTACCCAAAATCGCATAAAACTTTGTTTTACTTTCTCCTACTGCAACTCTAAATATCGCTTTCTTTTCTTTGTTCCAAGATCGAAGTTGACATTCCTCGCTGTCATCAGTATGATGAACTGCTTTCTTCACCCGTCGCTCATCAGAAGTTCAAGAGGATTCTCAAAGCCTGGGTTGTGCGCCACACTGACTTGGTCTATTGGCAAGGTAATCGATCAATAGGCCCTTTGCACGATCCGGTCACATGGTACGGAATAAATTATGCTGGCACGCGAATGACGCAGTGGGGCTTCCAAAACAAAGGAACTCGTACCAGTCCAGGCCGACTTTCCTTTGTTTTGAAAGTCCCACTGTGTAACTTGCGTCCCAGCATAATTTATTCCGTACCATGTGACCGGATCGTGCAAAGGGTCTATTATCCGGAGAAGAACGGGTACAGTCAATACCATATACCGAAAAATTCGCTAAAAAGCCCCTGCGGAATTACCCCAGAAAATGTTTCCACCCCTTCCCCGAAAAACATCTCGAAAGCAAAAAACCTTCCGATAATGACTCTTCTTCTCCTCTCTCGGCGACTTAAAGGGTGATTCATATTAAACCTCGATTGAAATTTTGCGGTATTTTCAATTTTTTAACTATTGTTGTTGTTTTTTTTCTTTCCTCAGGACTGGATTCTCTCTGTGCCCCTTTCCTTTCTCTTCATTTCAACGACGAAGGTGAGACAGTCATTCATCAAAACACTCAAAGAGCGAAACTTTTAAAAACGGTTTTGGATTTTGTTGACTAATATACGACACTTTAATTTTGTAGCTCTTGGTTACGCTTGTCTGGCGGCATTTATTCCCAAATACTTGTACCACTTTTTTCTGAAGGACAACTCGGCAATCATACAAGGTTTGTAGTATTTGTTACCTTGTTATTAATAAACAACTCTCATAAATTCTATGAAACCTCTCGAACCAAGATTCCGCGCAGACATTTTCATTTTCCTCGCGGATGTTTTTCGCGTCAGACTAGACGGGCTAAGCGAAAGAGATCGTGAGGAACCATGGGTAAAGAGATTCGAATCTCTAGCTTTTGAATCTCTTTACGGTGGCCAGTTCACATTATCAACCAAGTTGATAAAACCAAAATATCTTGTTATACTTCCCACCGCCGCAACACCACAGTTTCTTTAGAAACTCACCCCCTCTAAGCGAAAGAGAGACTACTAGTATTCTAATTCAGTCTTTAATTTACCCAGAAAAGCCTTTTTTTTACCCAGGTTTTAAATTTTACATGATAGGTTTCAAGTGATTAAAAGTGAGCCATTCATTTCTTTTTCATACTCATTTGAATCTTCTTTTTGTCCATTTTCAATGTAGAATATCTGGCGGTTTTCTCTCAGTTGATCGCCTTTCATGATCCGGAGTTGTTCAATCATCTTTATGATACTGGATTTATCCCAGAGGTACGATGCGATTCCGTCAGCATCTGATAGACAAAATGAAGCTTGACTGAGCTTACTTGTATCAGTGTGACAGCGTCGTTGTATCGAGAGTAATATTTAGTAAGATAATTTGGTTTTATCAACTGAGTTGATAATGTGAATTGGCCAGCGTAAAGAGGTTCGAATCTCTTTACGGTGGCCAATTCACATCATCAACTCAGTTGATAAACCAAATTATCTTGTAATACTCCCCATCGACGCAGCACCACAGTTTTCTTTAGAAACTTACCCCTTTATTTAGTATTTAATAATCTGGGCCGGGTTGTTCGAAAGCCGGTTAACGCTAACCCAGGATTAAAAGTTAACCGAAGTATTACTTTTTCGTGTTTAAAAATGGTTTTTACTGCCTAGGGTTTGGGTAGTTTGAGATTATTCGGACTCAAAACTGAAGGATAAACAATATAAACAAAAAAACTCACCAAACAGTTGCAAATTTAAACTCAAAATTCTCGCTAACCCTGGTTTAGCTTAACTAGACTTTGAAAAACCCGGCCCATTGGTACAAACGTCTCAGAAACATTTCCGACTTCTTCCAAAGGAGTAAGTTTGAAAGCGCCCAGGACCTTCCGTTAACACAAAGCGAAGGTCAAAAGGTTGTAGCTTCTACCGTTCTAGGAGACCGAGGTGCAATCAGTAGAAATGAACCGAGCAGCAAATCTGCGCGTTTAGAGTTGTGATCGACTGTAAACTCTCATTACTCTGATTTTGCTTCTCAGTCTCCTCCTGGCCAACTGCCACTGGTTCTTCAAATATTCGCTTCCACTGCTGTGGAAGAACCCGGAATGTTGTTATTTCCCATAATTTCCCACAGAGCCCTGATTGCTGAATATCTTATATGTTCTCTTCTTTCTATACTGTTACAAATTTTAAACACCCGGGTAAGCCATTATTATTTAAACCACATGTGACACTCTGTCATTTGGTTCTCTCGACAGCTTTACGCAATCCCATGGTTCCTCACGATGTTCTGTCGTAAGTATATCCGGTTTATGATGTCCCGGATATAACTTGACTTTGTTCTGTTTCATTGCCTTTCTCGAATGTTTTTAATAATCATTAATATCTTTCCTTGTGGAGGGGGCGCTTGACTCCCTATCAAGCCGTCTACGTTCGTTCGCTGGTTGAGGTTTTAGACCCTTTTCATAAATGGCTGCCAATTTAAAATTCTTTTGTACGCATTTAAATTAGCCTTACTAACCTCGTCTCAGTGTAAATTTTTTTTTAAATTACTGACTTCAAAATGAGGTTAGTAAGGCTAATTTTAATATTGTCAAAAGAATTATAATTGGCCGCCATTAATGATAGTGGCCTATTGTGTTGTGTTCTTGGGCAAGACACGTTACTCCCTCAGTGCATCTCTTCACCTAAGAGTTTAAATAGCCACGGGCGAATTGTCAAGGCAACCTGGCATAACGTTTTAGGGTAACCTGCCTTGGACTTGCATTTCATCAAGTAAGGGAGTGCTTGCTTGACTAATTTATATTTCCTTTTTAGACGTCTTTCCACTGAAAAAGATTTTTCACCTGTGGGATAGCTTGTTGCTTGGCAACTCATCCTACCCACTGTGCATCGGGGTCGCTATACTGGAACAGCTTCGGGATCAGCTACTGTCGTTTGGTTTTAACGAGTGCATCCTTCTTTTCTCAGACATGCCAGGTACGTGTTTTTTTTTTTTCAGATGAAAGAGAGTTTATTTCCTAAATTTCCTAATTCGCGGAGAGGCTATCGGTGTTGCCGAGTGCTTAAGGGTGCAGAGTTTGAAATCTGAAGAATGCCGGTTAAAATCCGGCAAATAATATTTCGTCATAACATTGTCAATGTAGCTGTGGATCCGCAGACTACTTTGATAATGCTATGACGAAATTCATTGTCAATAACAGGACAGACGCATGAAAAACTGACGTCAATTTGTTTTTACGATAATAAATTGTCCGCTCTCGCTCGTTGACGCATCGCATAAATTCTAAATTCATGTGTCTGTCCGCTTACGAAAATTAGCCAATGAGAACGCGAGAATTTCTGCAGTTATCGTAAAGTGTTTGTTTGATCATTTTAGTGTGCTCAATTACCACAGCAGTGCTAAATGTTTTAACACTTGAAGTCTTTTTGAAAGGTTGTATACTATTTGAAAGTGAGATTTGTTTCAAGTAGTTTGGTTTGTTCTATTGAAGGGAGATCGCGAACTACAGTCGAACCTCTCTTTACAGACACCTCTATGATACGGACAGTTTATTTGGTCCCAGAGTAACCAGAATTCACATAATATTTACCTCTGCATTGTGGATACAGCAACGACACTCCGGTGTGAACCTTTTGTGTCCGTACTAAAGCGTGTCGACTTAACTATTTTGGAACTTGCCATGAAATGAGATGTTGTCAAAGAAAGCCAAAAGCAAATCTTAGAGCGGTTTTCAATTGAGTGTCGCAAAACCAAAAACAAACCAATTACTTACCAATTAGACTACTCAGCCAATCTCAAACCGCGGTAAAACAAAACCAAAGTAATTGCCTGATTACTTTCGACACTCAGTTGAAAACCGCTCTATTCACTTCACAAAGTGAAAACAACTGTTTGTGTATAGATCATGTGTCATTGCCGTTTTTCCTGAAATTCTGGTTTTTCCTGTTCTTCAGGTGTAGACATCGATCGAGTGGTACGCGATGCCAAGAGAATTTTCTGTAACACTCCTCGGACTGCTTCAATGAGGAGACATGACAGGCTGTTTGCTGATCCCAACGTAAAACATGTAAGCCAAAATCATCTGCCTCTCTTTCATCGAGAGAAGGTTGCTATGTGTCAAACAAGAATTACCTTGTTCTGTGCACACATTGCGTGCCTACGGAAATGATTATTGCATTAAGTAATTTCTCTCCGGCGTGTATTGTCATGGTAACTCTCGCTGTCTTTCTTTTATTTTAATTGTCGGTCAAATCAAGGAGTACCTATTAGAAAGTTGTCAAAAAATGTCAAAGAGAAATTCTAAAAAAACTTAACGAGTGACAAATGCATTGGCTCGCAACTGGAAACTTATTCCAAAATTTTAAAGAAGAGAGCTGCGCTCTTGGAAAGAAGTGCGGAGGAAAGCATTTTGTTTTTTTTTTTCTTCTTATCATTTGACTTATCGGGCATAACATTTCAATACTGTTTAAAAACAATGCGCCAACAAACTAGTAGCCTCCTACGCAGGCGCTCTTTGGACTCGTCACGCAATCTTGAAGATTGCGTGATGAGCCTGCGTAGGAGGCTAACAAACTAGAACTTCAGTTAATACTTGGTAAACAGCTTTGTAACATATCAATCTAGTCGATGAGCTTCCTTACATACTAAACAAACTATAAAATAAGAAAATAATGTTTAACTATCAACTATTATAGACAAATATCATCAATATGTGATTTCCTGACAGCCGTCAGACATGCGCTAAGATCTGTGCATAGTTACACTAACTATGGTTCCACTAATGAGTTTACTGTGCTCCAACCGAAACAGAAGCAAAGTTCTTCTTGATTGATTTGTTCTTACATCGCTTACTGAGCTTTCAAATTGCTTCTCTAAGTCTTCATCGTCTTCTAGGATATCCAAAATGGCTAGGTGGATGAATAGGTTCATACTGCCCGCCACCTTGTTTTGAGTGTGCATGGCCAGTGTCACGTGATGGGTCAGTTTAAGATCAGAGAGCCGCTATTGCTTTGGTCCTTTGAAGTTCGCCGAGTTTTCTAACCCGTCTCCTCTACTAACTATGATCTGTGTTTCCGTCCCGCTAGGAAAAGGAGTTCATAACGTTACCCCAGCTCAAGGGTGAAATCTGTCCACGAATTTCTGCTCAAGACTTGTTACATATCTGTGAACTGAACGATAATGGAGGCGCGAAAGTCCAAAGAAAAACCAAACCGCGTGGTCTCGTTGTGGATGTCAGGCCCTCAGAAGAGTATCCTTTTAGCTTAACTTAGTTCACCAACAGCTACGTGGCACGGTAGGTTTAATTCATATCACATGTGAAAGGACGAAAGGTTGGCGTTTTCTGGTTCTAATAATGGTACACATTATAGTTTTATATGAGGATTCTGCTGAAGCGTGTCTTCATAAACGTTTTTACCGATACAGTGGCCATTTTGAATGGCTATTTTTCAAATAGCTATTCTGGGGTGTTCGGGGGACAGACACATACTAATTTGCCCCCTGAGCATCCCATAATGTCTCTCAAATCGAGAAATCAAAATGGCCGCCGTATCAGCAAACAGATCTATTTGTTATCTTGTTTATGAAGTCACAGTGGAGACAGCGTGGCTTAGTGGTTAGGGCCTGACTTGAAATCCGGAGGTCGCGTGTGACCACTAAACTGGAGTTGTTTCTCGGTAGACCCCAGTTCAACTCCTCGGTCATGCTTGTAAATAGTCAACTGGTCTGGCTGCCGCCAGTTTTAAGCCTATTATGTTTATCTTGAATTCGCGAACGGGACTTTGAGCTCGATGTTCAACGAGTTTGCAGTTAAATTCTGAGAGCTCTCTGAATAGTCTTGTGGCCAAGACGAACTATGTTTTCACACTTTGACGGGACTTTGAGCGCGATGCTCAACGAGTTTGCTGTTAGTTGATAAATTTGGCATGCCTGTGAACTAGCTAGGTGTATCTAAGCGCATTGACGTAAGCAACAACATTTCAAATTTGAACAATTTTCTTTAACATTTTGTTTCCGAATGTAACACTACATAAGCGGTCTTCGCTTAATATCCTTTTAAAAATTGGGGTATTTCCTTATTATGTGTCCTGTTTTGCGTTCACTCTTTACTCTGTCTGTGAATTTGTTAACAAAAATACATCAGAAAAGATTACAAGAACTCTTCCATAATCTTTTTCGCTCAATTTTTTTTGTCCCACATGAAAGTCACGCTGCGGTTCATTAAAAATTTACCCACGCTTCGTTTCCACTTTCAAACAATCCAAGGGCTCGTTATTTTTAATGAAAAAAATTCATGCGTGTTCCTTGACTCATTATATTTTCAACGTTAAGATTCGCTTGTGGTCAAATCCCAGAGAGTGTAAACATTCCTTATAACCAGGCGTTTCTGGAAGAAGGCGGATTAGCTCCTTCAGCTGCCGCAAACACAGTGATAAGTTTCAAAGGAAGAAATATTATTGTCGTGGGAAACCGCAATAACTACCCGGCTAAGGTAGGAAAAAGTCTACTTCAATATACAGCGTAGTATATCATCTGTACTTGTATACTTTCGTTCGTAACTTTTTACGAGCACAAGCAATGCGTTTACAAAGATTTCTGTGAACAATAACCACACAATAAAGGGGGTAAATTTCTAAAGAAACTGTGGTGCTGCGTCGGTGGGAAGTATTTCAAGATAATTTGGTTTTATCAACTGAGTTGGTATGTGAATTGGCCACCGTAAAGAGATTTGAAAGCTGACGTTTCGAGCGTTAGCCTTTGGTCGGAGCGAATCGAGGAAAACGAGAAATTATCCGTAACTAAATAATAATACTCTTTCTTTGCTTGGCAATTTGCCGGTACCTTGTTTATACTTCTGGGAACGGGAGAGAGGATTTCTGTCAGCAGTGTACTGCTTTTGCAGATTTAGCAATTAATTGAAGAATTTGCTAAAGGTCTTAATGTGATTCTCAGTTTATTTTCCCGTTTCTTCATAGATTGGAGCCGAGCTTGTAAAGCTAGGATACTCCAGAGTGTGTGTATTGGAAGAACCGGGCCTAACGATACTTCGCACGCAAGGAAATCTAACTGTACCGACCTAAATGACCTTATCACAAAACGTTTGTTGAAAAAAAAAATTAACAGTCTGAGAACAAGTGCCGTGTTCGGCAAATTTCTGTAGAAGCACTCGATTGCGTGACGATTCTTATTGCCCAATTAAGATATAGCCCGAGCACTCGCGAGTATTCTGAAAATTGTTACGTCAGCGTGCCACGTCATCATGACATCGTAAAGCTACGCCATAAAGCTGGGTCTTCACCGAACACTGCGGGCTCAGTACTCGAGGAAGAAATTGTAAGCAACCTACTTAGCCATGTAAAGCCTGGTTCACGCTAGCTACATGACGACATAGTGACCTAACGACATAGTGAGCTAACGACATCATAGTCGCTTATGTCGACATAACGACACAAGGAAAAGATCAGGGTTTTTTTTCGCATGTCGTTATGTCGATGCTGTTCTGTTGCTATTATCTTGTATTTTGTGATTATGTTACGATCTTCACACTGCAAACATATAACGATATAACGTTCCTCTTATGTCGTTTATGTCGCTAGCGTGAACTAGGCTAGGCGTTAGGAAATGAATTCTACCTGTGGTCAATTTTATTGTAAAAACAAATTACTGGAGTCCGATAATGTCGGAAACTTTTATAAATAAACTTCTCATAAAATACAAATCTGAAGTGTTTCTGTTTTTGATGTTCTTTTTTATTAATATTATTTTTTTCCCATGGAACTTTTCTTAAGAAAACAGTCGCGGATTTCTCGCAAGAATCACCAAAGCAGTATTACATTAGCCTGTGTCGCAGACGGAAATCTACCCGTAACGTAACCCATGGTAGGTTGTGTCATCGACGCAGGCTATGTATGATTTGCGTAAAAAAAAACCTTTACTTTCTAGAAAAGGACTTATCGTTTTCCATCTTATAATAGGGAGCTTAAGCAGAGGCGTTTTTGAGCGACGTACGGCAACCGGAAATGAGACGTTTACTCTTTTTACTCGCCTTGTTGCTACCACATTTGTAATACTAAGTGTCGTTACTCGTATAGAGACAATTTACTTGAAAACTAGAGCGCATTCACTGCCCAAAAATGTGAAACGTCCACTTCCGGTTGCCGTATGTCGCTCAAAAACGCCTTTGCTTAAGCTCCCTAATATTAAAAAAAGCCTTCTGCGCTGCTGCTTTGTCACTTACAGAGCCATTTTTGGCTTAGAAGACTGGGGCTGCTAAAAAGGTTGTTGACTGAGCCGAAGAAAACTGGGGACTAGTATTCCCGACCGAGTAAACAGAAATGGTCTCATATATTTCTTGCGACTATTTCTGAAACAAGATGGTTGCATGATCGTGTGATTTACATAAAGAATGACCAGGAATTAAAGATTATTTCCAGTCCGTTTTGCGCAATCTCAGCACCCTAATGTTTATAAACATAAGTTCCCACTCGATGGAATGCGTATCGCTGTTATTCGTTACGAACCACATACCTGAGGCCTTTCAAACTCTTTTTTCAACAGCTTCATTGATTTTTACAGCTGTGAAGTTGTTTCATCAAGTGATATGAGAACGCACGAAGCATAAAGCTTCGACCGCTTGGTATGCATAATGGCGGTTGTTTTGAAACTTTGAATTTACTTCATGTAAGTAGTTGCGAAATGTTTTTTTTTTTGTGATGTCTCTCATGAAGCAAAACAAAGAACGCAAACAAACTCTTGAGAGTGCGCAGTACGGACTGGAAAATGAAAGAATCGGTTGCCCCTCTGCGGACCATGGGTTAGAGATAAATTAGGCTGGACTTGTGGAAGGTCCGTGATGCAGAATCGTTCCCACAGGACAATCACAGATTTACTTGAACCATTCCTGGTTCCTGTGGTCCCATTTAAGCCGTCGCGTTTGACTGTCAGAACCTTCTTTTGTTTTCTTAAGACGTCTTGAAGAATGTGAGAGCAGCTTTTCAAGTTGTTATAACCTGGAAAAACTGATTTTTCCCGCTTCATATCTGGATCATTTTCCTCTGATTCTGATTGACAGTAAACTACTTGTTCCTAATTGGCTGTTTGCGCGTTACATACACTAAGTTAGCACTGAGTTGGCTTGAAACTCGGGCTTGAAAAGTTTGAAAATGATCAGTGAAAGGCAAAGATGAAGCCGAGAATCTTTGGCATTTTAACCACAGTTACTTCGTGTCCAGTTGCAATGGATTGGACCAGTGTCTCAAAAGACTTTTTGTCTTTCTTTGTGTGTAATGGCCCACAAAACCTGAATGAACTTGGCCAAGAACTTCCTTTCGCTTCGGTAGTAGTCTTCGAGTGAAGCAAATGCCATTTTACAGCCAAGAACGTAGGGTTTGTTCAATTCCTACTTTCCGCGAGTCTTCAAGAAGAGCTGCTGAGATAATCAAGATTACAAACTCGATCATTTGCACTGCTCTTTAGCATGTATGAAGTTAAGACGAATGTCTACACAGCAGTGCACCAACCGCGCTTTTGAGAGGTGAGTCTGAGAATTTTTTATAATTTTTATTTGGGGCTGAATTGCGCTTGATCATTAAAAATTATACTCAATACCGGACAGTTGCCATTTGTTCATACCTGATGTAAGTTAAAGAGACAGTTGGCTTTTGCTAATACTGTAATACGTTGTATGTGCAGGATTTTAATCAAATTGTAGTTTATCTGGTCTTGAGCAAATTCATCAATTTTCCATTCATCCTTAATTCGCAACTATACGTTAAAAATAATTGCCATCTGTTGATTTTGTCAGTTTTATATATATTCAAACCGCTTTGACAGAGAGCTTAAATTTCAAACTAAATGATGAAGTAAAATGTATATTTTAAGAGAACTGTCCAAGTCCTAGATTACTGTGCGCGTGCAATCGAGCAAGTATGACCTATGTCAGGCTGTTTATGACGAAACGATCGAAGACGGTATCCATGGAGTTGTGACAAAACTCAATCATTTGCTTCAGCTATCGGTGCGATCAGCATTGAGATTCAGAGCAAGAGAATTGTGTTATTTTTCACAGTCAAACCGAAGAGAAAATTTACAAAAGAGAACAAAACCAATTAATCAAGCAGAGGAAAAGTTTGGAGAAAGTTATCGTTCAAGCTCGGAGTCAAAAACCGCAGTTTATAAAACGCGATGGCTTCGTGTCGGCTTAGTAGCGAGATTGAAGGTGCCAAGAATCGCCTTTCTCCACTTGGACAAAAGTCCAAAATACCAGTCCGCAGAGGAACTCGTTTGAACAACAACAGCGGAAAAAGTTCCTCGGCT
Source organism: Micromussa lordhowensis (assembly GCA_964020085.1). Lineage (NCBI taxonomy): Eukaryota > Metazoa > Cnidaria > Anthozoa > Scleractinia > Lobophylliidae > Micromussa > Micromussa lordhowensis. The sequence continues at coordinate 27,556,983 of OZ026603.1, read as the reverse complement.
AAAGACGAAGTTAATATGAAGCAGCGCATTCTGAGGAATCGCGTGGAAAAAAGTCAAAACAAGCCGCCATCCCGGATTCCGATTGCGATCCGTCGAATGAGCTGCAAAGATGTTGGCAGGAGTGTGATAACTACAACAGGAAAAAGACCATTGGGAACAGAATCAGGTATTCTTAACATCTTGCATTTGAAGCTTTTAGCTTTAAGCCGCAAAAGGTCATGCATTATTTAAACTCCGGAACGAAGTTTGTCATTTAGACATTTCTTCATGTAATGTCTTTATTCAGTCGCTGATAATATGTCTGGTTGTTTTCCATATGACACTTTTAATTATGGATGGGACAAAAAAATTGACCAAAACCAGAAAATAAGGAATAAATTTCATAGCTGGAACTGGAAAACTGCGAGCGAGAAGATCGAGGGAAGGACAGAAAAAGCGAGAAGAATGGGGAGGAGAAAAACACCTCTTTCCCATTTCTCTCGCGGATTTTCTGGAGCTAATTAACAATTAGCCCGAAAGTGCTACGGGTCAATAGCCCATGAGGCGAAGCCGAATGGGCTATTGACCCGTGGCCCTTGATGGCGAAGGGTTTAATTGTTTTAGTATCACCCAACTAGTCAGACGGAAATTGCAATAAGAAAGTTAGCAAATGTACGTTGAAGAAATATCTATTTGGGACCAAAACGAAAGAAAGCGTCACGCTCGATGGCGCTCGAGGACTATTACCAATAGTCCTCGAGTAGCGTAGCCAATTAAAATGCAGGATTTGCATTAGTCCACTAGCTGGGTGATACTAACTTGATTTAGTAAATTCTCAGCTCCGACTATTACATTTCTAGCTTTTTGATTGGCTAAAAAACTCCGACTATGAGCCAATAGTCGGAGTTTTACGTCATATGGAAAATAGTGCGCCAAGTTTAAAACTTTTCCGCACGAAGTTTTCAACTTCAGCCCTCTATAATGGCCGAAATAAAAATCGGCGGCAAAACCCGGTTTGAGAATTTACTAAAACAATTATTCCATTCGCCCTTGTTGGATATGAAGTGATTATAACCAACTCGCGCTACGCGCTCGTTAGTTATTTCATCACTTCATATCCAACTCGGGTTCATGGAATAATTGTTATTTATTAGGTGATTAGGTTAAACTGAACTTCTAATTTCAACAGGAATAAATCTACGCGAAATCCGCGGAAAACAAGCAGCAAGTATTAATGATGCTACTGACAAACGTGCAACCACAACTGAACAAAGCCTTGCCAACGAATCAACACTGCCAGCGACACGAGGGACAGTAACGAAACAAGTCACGCCATTAGAAACCGACCAGGTAAAATATGCCAGTTGTCATCACAGAAAACTTTCAATCTTTTGAGACAAATATTTTATGAGTTATATTATGACATTTATGATGTTCATTTTTTCCCAAATGCTGCTTCCTCGTCCAAAGACATATTTATAATTCCAGCCTCCATAGAGTTCATAATTTTGAGAAGCAGAAAAATAAAACCCTGAAGAATACGATAGAGTGAAGAATATACTTTCTAGTGTGTTAGATTTTCAGACGACTCTCACATTAGAATGTCGCTACCGGTGGAACTTTTGCATAAAAATTATAGACTCTCTTTTGAAAATATGAAAAACTATCGGTCTGCAATCCCTTTTGGGAACGTGGTTCAAGTTTTCTTAATGCCAGTTTTATTTCTGTAAAACTTCGTGTATGAGTATATAGTTGATATTTATTTCAGTATAAATTAGACAACTATTAAGAGTCCCTCTTTTCTTACAATCTTTTTACGGCCAGATTTTCTTCTCGTTAATTCACAAAACTCACTTTTTCAAACAGGTCTTCAATGTTGAGAAAAACCCACGTAAAGAAAACGCTAACGTACAAGGCGAGTCTGTGACTCTCTACAAAAACTGTGAGCAAGTCTTTCAAACGGCGGTAAAGACCTTGGATGAGAGTAGCAGTGGAGACTCCCTCAGTTGTGAGGGGGATCATAAGCAGGAACTTGAACAGCTTGAAAAGGAACATTCCGAAATAGTGGAGGAACTTCAGCAGTGGGTTGAGGATGGAGACCAAAAGAACAAAGTGTTTGAGGAGATTATTGAAACAACAAATGAAGAAAATGTGAAGCTCTTGGTTCAGATCAGCGTCATGAAGAAGGAATTGAAAGCTCTGCAGAATGAAAACAACACTCTCCAGACTAAGTTGGAAACGAAGAGCGTTGCCGCAAAGAACATGCTCGAAAGCAGCAATGAAGTCTCAACTTGTTACGATGATGAGGCGCATAAGAAAGAACTTGTTCAGCTTGAAAAGGAACATTCCAAAATAGAAGAAGAACTTCAACAGTGGATAGAGGATGGAGACAAAAAGGTAAACGATTTGGAGGAGATTATAGAAAAAAACAACGAAGAAAATGTGAAGCTTTTGGTTCAGATCAGTGCCATGAAGAAGGTATTGAAAGCTTTGGAGAATGAAAACAACACTCTTCAAACCGAGCTGAAAACCAAGAGAACGGACGTAAAGAGTCTACGAAAAAACGAGCATTACAACGAAAGAGAGCTGAGAAATTTGAAACGTGATTTGAAGAGAAAGGAACAGAGTTTGGAGAATGCCCTGGTCGAGAAACAGGAGCTGATGTGTGACATTGAATATTTGGAGGGAAGCCTTGGGGATAGTCAGGCGGCCAGTGAACATTTGAACGCGCAAATAAATGAGCTTCAGGACATGGTGAAGGAATTAAATAAGCGACCCGATTACGGACATTTACGCGAGGAAAGAGAAATATTAAAAGGATCCCTAGATTTGTTTCATCGCAAAGAAGAGCTGTTAAGCTGTCAAGTTGAGGAGTTCGTGACAGCCGAAGCATCTCACCTCAAAGCTTGTGAGCTGGACTTTGACAAGCTGAGGGATGAAACATCGGGTCTCACAGACCAGCTTGAAGCTCAGAAGAAAAAGAACAAAGAGCTTAATGAGCTAAAACACGAAATGTCGAAGGTTATTGACGACCTTAACGATCAACTTTCTACGTTAACGATTGAAAGTGAAAGAATAATCTCAGAGAAAGAGAAACAGTTGAACGAACTAAATAACGAAAAGTCAAAGTTTATTGACCAACTTAAAGATCAGCTAGCCCAGTCTGAGAATAGAAACGTCACAATCCTCTCAGAGAGTAAAAAAGAAATTAAAGAACTCAAGAAAAAACATTCGAGGGATGAATTCCAACTTCGGGATCAGCTAATTATGTTCATGAAGGATCACGCCAGAATTGTTTCAGAAAATACTAAAATGATGCACGACCTTGGAGAAAAGTGGCGAGCTATTGACGACCTCGAGGATCGGCTGGCAAAGTTAAAGAATGAAAACGCCAAAGTCATCTCAGATAAGAATAAAGAGATGAGGAAACTAAATGATGTAAAGGGCAGGGTCATTGACCAACTTGAAGAGGAGCTCGCTAAGCTAGTGAGAGAAAATTCCTCTTTGTCCACTGAGCTTTCTAAGACATCATACAACGATAAGAAGTTGACTGAACTTCAAGGGCAAGTAAAAGATTTAAAGGATCAGAAAAACTTGATTCTTTCTGAACTTGACATGGCGTATTATAGTTTAGACCACAATGATGTTGTGATCGAGAAATTAATTAAAGATTTTGAACGCGAGATGTTCGAAAAAGATGTTCTCAGAACGGCCTTGGAATTCACCCTGAATAATTGTGCTATTAAAGAGAAAGCACACACCAGAGAAACAAGAAACCTTCAATATCAACTTCAAGAAATGAGATTTCTTCTGAACATAACGGATTCTTGTTCCGACGCTACTGAGAGCAAAAGTCAAGTTTGTGAATGTCGCGAAAAGATTTTTGCCATGTAAATATTTATATCTTATCTATCAAAGCCAATGTAAATTGTTTTGCGTAAAAAGATGTTCTGTGCAAATTGCATTTACACAGTTAATTGTAATAAGTTTTGTATTTATAACTCCACTGGCGAATCTTAATATCTTCGGATGTTAGTAAAGTAATGTAATCTCGAACCCAAATATCACACGGCCAAGCGAAAGGGGCATCTTAATGTTCAGCGTGAAACAGAGTAAGACTTGCCGTAGCTCTGTTTAGATCCGATGGGCTGCTCATTTATAACATGGTTTGGCCATGTATTTTCTGCGGGACAGTTTTTTCTGTCTGCAGTCTCCTTATCGCGACAACGACATGATATTCTGGATTTTCTTGTTGTTCAGGGTCAAGCGTCTTGCATTTGACATCGACCAATCCGCAAACATATTTGAGTTTCATCTAATTCTGAGGTCAGTTGTCAGCTGTCAGCTTCATTTTGGACTCATGTCGATGTCCCGTTAAGCTTTCTACGAAGTGATCAGCCTTGCTTCACTGTTATACTACCTACCCATGCTGAAAATAAATCGGCTTCATCGTTACTTACTTTTGCCAGTTTTGTAAGTAAACAACTCGAGATTTCTGTCTGCTCGGCTGAAAAGTGGCGAAGGGTGAAGCCTTGAGCCAACCAACTATCAATGTCGATAGACTGAAACGAAAGCGGGCCGTGTAACTGTTTTAGTCTTGTTTTAGCATTACCCACTGATCGATTTATTGAACAAAAAATATCCAACCATCAACTCGTGCTTAAACGGGCCAACCAGCTCTCTTTTCAAAATTAGAATGAAATTTTGACTTATAACCTTTTTCATTGTAACATTTTTCACATTAATACCCCTGGATAAAAACGAATGAAAAAGCATGAAGATTCAATTCCGAAAAGAACTTAGCCTGCAGTGCAGGCTTTTTCCGTGTGTTTAGGAGTTATCGGTATATATTAGTTCGTGATCGAGTAGAATTGCTGCCATTTTGTCTCAGGACAAGTGAGCGGCGAGGGGCTGGGGGCGTAAGGAGGATATAATTTTCCTTCCCCTCCCCCACCCCCGTTACTCCTTTTTCAGCCTCATCCCTACTCCCTAGGACCCCTTTTCGTCTCTTGCGAGTTTTAATCCAAGATGGCGCTCGCCCTATCAAAATGCGTGCGCTTGCTCGCCAAAATACGCCTGCATTGCAGGCTAAAAAGAACTGTAATAATACTGATGACTCAACTGCATGTAGAGTCCCTGAGCGGTAATTATCCATGTTGCCTTCTCTTCAGCCAATCAGATGCAGGATATCTTAGTGTTACGTTATAGGTATAGGTTGGCTTTTTGGCTATATCTCAAGTCGCTCATGACCCTTTACAATAGTAATTGGGTCAGATCAAGAGAATATGCTCTTGGTCACAGGAAGTTAGATAGCGCAACTGAGCTCCGATTTGACAAAACAAAATGCAAAACGTAGTGTCTTCAATTCCTAAAATTTGTTTCCTTTTAAACCCTTCGTCACTACTAACAGCTTCTGGGCTGCAAACCAAGAAGAGTTTCCTACAAATTTATGGGAAAGACATTTACGTTGCCCATCGGACACGTTATTCTCACAGTGCCTCTCTTCACCCATTTTTTTTTTTTTTTATTATTATACATTTATTTCTTGCAAACACTGTACACAACAAATAGACTTGCACCAAATTACTTAATTACATCTGTCCTACTCACAATTTTCTAATAGAGAAAGGAACGGTCTCCATGCAGAATAAAACTTGTTCATTTGACCTTTTGATCGTGAAATAGCTCTTTGTACAATGGTCTTATTTTTAACAAGGTCTAAAAACTGAGGTAGACTTAAAGTTTTTAGCTCAAGCCTTTGCACAAAAATGTATCTTTTACCTAACAAAATATAATAGTTAAAAAGACGGGTTGTTCTCTCTGCGGGATAGTAACCGTATAATATACTTAGCTCATCTATAGTGTAGGAGTTACCACTTTGAGAGTTCCACCAGCTAATAGCTTTAACCCAGAAATCGTAAACAATATTACACTCAACTAACATGTGGGGCAAGGTTTCTAATAACTTGCAATAGTTACACAACGGGGAATTTAATATTTTCATCATGTATAACCTGTTACCATATGGTAAAATGTTATGAATTATTTTATACTGAAACATGCTTAATTTCATTTCTTTAGTTAAATTAAAAGGAAGTAAGTAAATTGCTTTGAGCTTGTCGTACTCTATTCCTAATCTGCACAACCTAGAACTTGCTAAAGGTTCTCGAAATTTATTTTGGGTCAGCAAATTACGGATTCTTTTACAAGTACCTTTGTTAAGAAATGATTGATCTGGTTTTTCTATTTGTTGGCTATTTAGATTTATACCAGATCTTAAGATTTGCTTCCATTTACTAGGTATTGCAGATATCAGCCCAAAAAGCTTAGTAAAGGAAGGCTTAAGACCAGTTTTTCTACAAAATTGATGATACCCTAAGAAGGAGTTGTTTTCGTCTAAAAGATCTTCTAGTCGATCTATCCCAGCAGTGTGCCACTCTTTCCAATATACTGATTTTCCTTCTATAGTAATATGTTTGTTATTCCACAAAATACTACTTCTAATATTATTTTGGTGGTTATCAGCATTGCATAACCCCTGGACTTCAGTCCACGCTTCGAGAATATCGATATAGAAAGCAGGCATGTTGCTCTCTTCACCCATGTGTATAAATGGATACCGGCGAATTTAATACTGGGGTAGCCCTGCGATGGACTAGCATCCCATCCCAGGGAGAAGTAGAAATAGTCGCTTCATGCTACAGAAATTGGAGATGAGCACTGGTCTGATGGCCCACTTTGCTCTCATGCAGATTTCTGAATTCATTTCTGATTTCAGAATCTGATTTATAGTGGACATGCACTTAGCTTAGCACTAAGCATTAGCTAGTTTACAGGCATGCCACTGAAACAAAGGAAACAAATATTTCAAATGAACGTAAATTAGTTAAAAATCCCAACTGGCAGGAGGCAGACCAGCTATTTACAATAAAGCGTGACCGAGGATTTGAACTATAGAGCGTGACCGAGGATTTGAACTCGGGACTACCGAGAAACAAATCCCGCTAGTGATAGAGTGGTCTACATAAAGGCAGATGGAGAGTAAACGTCCATCAGAAAAAAATAAAAAATAAAAAAACAGAAAAAAAATCTTGAATGCTTGGGCCTGTCCGGGAGTCGAACCCGGGACCTCTCGCACCCAAAGCGAGAATCATGCCACTAGACCAACAGGCCACCGCTGAGAATGAAGCTAAATTATAGGTTCAAATATTCTAGTAAGAAAAAATAACAGGTTGCAACTAGTAGCCAGAAATACTTGCCATTTTTTTAAGTATATGTTGTTTTTACTTCATTGACTCCATAGCAGCTTTGAAAAATTATAAGGAAGCACTTGGAGTTTGCACATGTAAGAAGGAACCATGTAAGGTCAGTTTGTTGTACCTTACATAACGTATCAAAAAAAAAGCGTGGCCACTAAGCCCAGGCAACCGAGCGTTCATAGCCACCTCGTCGACAGCGGCAAAAATGATTTAGCAAAATAATATTCCCTTTTGCGCTAAAACTGGGAAATCCCAAGATGAGACAGTTTGAAAATATATAGATAACGTTGTTTAAAATTCACTGAAACTACTAGACGCGATGCCGGTAAGATTTGAACAGTATTAGTGCATAAATCTGTGCGGAAATGAACCTGCCCACTTTCTGTAAAATTTGCTTGGAAAATATGCCTTGTTTTTTTTGAAAATGTTCAATAATTTTAGGTGGACGCGGAGTCGGACAATGTTCGAGTGGTTGTCAGATGTCGTCCTATGAATGAGAAAGAAGTCGCCAGTGGATGTGGTTTAGCGGTTAACGTGGAAGAAAGCCGAGGGATTATCACCGTAAAAAACCGGAACGCTCGCACGGGTGAACCACCGAAACAGTTCACATACGACAGAGTGTTTGGCTTAGATGCGAAACAAGTGGATGTTTACAACGATGCAGCCAGACCGATTGTCAACTGTGTTTTAGAGGGTTATAATGGTGAGAAATGTTGCCAATAGTTTAATTACTCAGAAATGTAGAATTGAACAGTCTTGTTTTATAAATTATAAATTGAAGACATAAGGGGACCTGTAAATTTTTTCCGCCCCCTTTCATCCAACACCTCCCTATGCCCCACTAACCCCCGTCCAACACACCAGTTTTGACATTGATTTTTTTTTTTAGTTCAGGGTTATTTTAATCATAAACGCCATAATCATCTGTCTCCTACTGGGGACTATGTTGTTTAGCAAATACAGACAGTACCATTGTTCAATAGACTAAAAAGTCGTAGAAGAAGAAGTTGACATTGAAGAAGGGCTACAAAGTGCTCCTCAGAAACATACATGAAGCAAAGAAAGGTCGAAAGACCAAAAATTAAAAGAGAATGGCAAATGCGCAAATGTCACGAACCATTGGAGAAATGTAGGGCTGCCAACCCCATGTTACACTGATTTATAAACAACACAATAAAATTGAATTTTTCTTTTCCTAGCCTCCTATCAGTCAAAGCGAAATTTAAACCGCAACAAGTCATTTATCATCCTTCATGTTCTGCGACAACACATCCTGCACTCCCATAGACTCAGTATAGAGGAATCCTTGTTTACAATATTTACCTCATTAGCGTAAGCAATTCAGTTTCTGATGGAGCTACAAATAAATCAGTTCTGAATATTGAAAGGTCATAGTACGATTAACTCTGCCAGTGAATATGGGCCTGATGTATTGAATACTTTTTGTGCAACACGGGTTTAAAAACTCAAAATTTAACAAAGAATGTATGAGCTCATTAGCGCTTTTGCCACCCAGACGTTTTGCAGTTTTTGAAAGACAATTTCTCCTTGAATATTACACCCAAAGAGCTAAACATTTCACCATGTACTAAGTTTCACTAGTTCTTACGTTGCCTGAAGTCAATTCATATCTAACATGTTTCCTTCTATACGCAAAGCTGTATGCAAATGAGCAAAAATGTAAACAATGACATCAGCATGGATCTGCCTATAGACGGAATTCCTTCCTTCCCTTCAATAATTTAATTGTCATCTCCCAGATTCTCAGAGACACGTGACCAGACCCAACAAGGGTCTCTCCTTTCTCCTTTGAGGGGGCGGGAAGATGAGAGACCCTGGGAACAAGGTTGATGCAGAACCATCTGTCAAGTCCAAAAAATGTTTAACACTGCCTTTTGTCCCTGCTGCCTACTATTGCTTGCAGGCTGTCATTACTGCTGCAACTAAACAATTTCCCCATGGGTACTTCCATATAAAAGGGTTGTGAATTAAAGCCATGAAGGAGACCAATTTAACCCTTTAAGCCCTAAGGGGTCTCCCCTTGACGAGTAAAATCGTCTGGCGTTAGACAGAGTAAAATCTATAAGTCACTCTTAGGGCTTAAAGGGTTAAGGGAGATAGTTTTTTAACCCTTTAAGCCCTAAGGGGTCTCCCTTTGACGAGTAAAATCGTCTGGCGTTAGACAGAGTAACTCTTAGGGCTTAAAGGGTTAAGCATGGTTTGAGCTTTGTTTAACCCCTAAAAGATACCACTTAAACAGGACTTCCTTTATGACAGTATTTTTTCAAGACATGATTGATCATCGCAGTTATGCACACAACTTAAGCCATTGTAAAATTAAACCCTGAAAAAAATTCAGGCCTGAATTTTTTTCAGGCTTTAATTTCAAAACTGCTTAAGTTGTGTGCATAACTGCAATGATCAATCATGTCTTCATATCTTTAAGTTAAAATATATTATCTTTCATCTATTAATTTGTACAGAATTTTTTGTTATTAATTCTTTGAGTGCACCCTAAAATATACTTTGAGGGCTATAAATAGTGGTGTTTTCTCCTGAACACCGTAAGTGAGACCATAAACTTTGATTAACACCCCTACACAAGAAAGAGTATCGCCGAACCTTTTCATATTGGATTTCCTCCCCCTGCATCTCCAGGACATTTTCAGACTCAGTATAGTTATAGGGATGTGGACAAAAAGAAAATAAGAAATCCCCTGAACTATCTATCCAGATTATGTTGCAGGTGTGACGGTAATCCTCAGTTTTATTTTGACTCAGCTCATTTTTTTTCTCAGGCACAATTTTTGCATATGGGCAGACAGGAACAGGCAAAACATTCACAATGGAAGGTGTGCGGACAGTTCCTGAACTGCGGGGAATCATCCCAAACTCATTCGCTCATGTATTTGGGCATATTGCTAAGAAGGATGGTGACATAAGGTAGGGGTATATTATCACTACTGAAGCTTTTATTAATTTTATAACATAAATTCAGGGTCCGAAATTAACTTTTTTAGGCAGGCGCCAACTGGCGACTGATCATTTTTTTTCAGTCGCCAAATGGGAAAATGTGGTCGGCAAAATATGTCAATAAAATTTTTCCTTCGCAGCGAAACAAAAACCAAAAATTTTGGACGCCAAATGGAAAATTCTGGTCGCCAAGTTTTCTTTTAAGAATTAGAACGAAGAGAATGCCTTTGGGGGCCGCAACGGCGATTTTTCTGCCAAAAAATAAGATTAAATACAAACACGCTGATTATTTATACACCTACCACTAAAAAACCACGAAGAACGAATCATGCCAGCCATATACACTGTTTCATGCGACTGCCAAATGTTTCAAGTCAACTATGTACCCGAAGGAAAAACTGCCGTTTGGTTCTTTGCTCTATGTCCAAAACGATCTTCCTTTTGCATTCTGTCAAGATGATCGAAGGATCGCCATGTTTTTCGCACCAGGCCACTACCGTGCAGCATTTGTCGTTCCAGTGCCTGAACCTCTGCTGAGTGCAACATTGACAGTGCTTCATTCTCGACTAATGACTCGCATAACTGGAATTAAGCTAGTTCCTAGGATATCCTACGGCAGTTTGGTGAAATCCACTTTCTCTACAGCAACAACTGATGAAGGATTCAAAGTTTGGATTAACCTTTTTGCTGAATCTTCATTTCCTGCACGTAAAAACTCACGCAATTCCTTCAAACTGATTTGCATCTGCCGCCATTTTTCGCGGAAAATGAAAAGCATGCGGTGTTGAAGGGCGCCTGCGATGCCAGTTTTGGAAGAAGCCGCTGAAACAATATGGTGCGCCGTAAACGCAGTATTGACGTGTCGAAATACATTCAATTTTATCCAATTTTCTTGTAATATGTAGACATTATTTTACTGGGGATGTAAAGGTTAGTTGTATACTATCTACCATATCCGATTGATTTCCTAATATAGAGATTTAAAAACAAAAGTTGTGTCGTGCTTTTCTTTAGTGATCGGACAAAACGCGAGTCGCCAGCTGCGACCAGTTCTGAAAATTTAGTCGCCAGTGCTCAATTTTTGGTCGCATTGGCGACCAGTGAGTCGCAATTTCGGACCCTGAAATTTCTTTCTTGAAGACTTAAAAATACAATACCAAATTACCATTATCAGTCGTTTAGTGTGAGGTGCAGTGGTCTGCATTGAGCACATCAGGTTCAAGCTTCTGGCTGGGGTCACTGAGTGTTGTTTTTGGGCAATGTTGCTTTTGCTCTCACATTGCTATCTTTACCCAGGAGTATAACAGTTCTGCATCCCAGAAAATTTAAATGTAGTGCTAGGGGTTAGCCTCTGCATGGGCTCCCATCCCATCCAGGAAGGAGAAGAATTACCTCCAGCCGCTTCATGCTATTCATGCTATATAGGCAAGAGTTAAGTACCAGTACTGATCAGTAAATAGGCTCAAACATTTGTCTTATATCTGTACTTTTTATTGTTCTTAAGGTTTCTTGTTCGAGTGTCATATTTGGAAATCTATAATGAGAATGTGCGAGATCTACTGGGAAAGGATCAGAATGCAAAACTGGAGGTACGCTGCCTTTGCTGTAAACAGAATACTGCAGCTTTTTCAACAGCTCCTCCTAGTACTCATTTTGAGGTTTTTACAGTCATGTAGTCAGAAATATTGTTGTTTTTTTCTTTGCCGATTTAGGTGAAGGAGAGGCCGGATGTTGGAGTTTATGTGAAGGATTTGTCGTCATATGTCATGAACAATGCTGATGATTTAGACAAGACAATGACGCTGGGAAACAAAAACCGTAAGTATGCAGCATGTACTCTTTCAATGGCCAAACCAAATGAAATGTCTTAAGTACAGAGATGCCACCTTTTTCTCTGGGAGTCTTTGTTTCAATTCACTATGAGTTTTAAATCATGACTTCAAAAGACCAAAATTAATGACCAGTGTGTGTAACTGATGTAGATCCTTGTATTTGAACATTGTGGCTCTTAAACTTTGAAAACCTGAGCAAGTTAAGTTTTATTTGTGAGTTCTTGCTTGATTATAGGTTCTGTTGGGTCTACAAACATGAATGAACGATCTTCCCGTTCACATGCAATCTTCACCATCACTGTTGAATGCAGCGAGAAAGGACCTGATGGTCAACACCACGTTCGCATGGGAAAACTACATCTTGTTGATTTAGCTGTAAGTTTAAAACATTGTGCTCGCTTAATTGCCATGGATATGTTATGAAATGTTTTAGGAAACAGTAACTGGAAAGCACTTATTTTAACAAGTCAAGATCAAAATAAGTGAATAAATGAGACTGGAAGGTAATGGATGTCAATGTATTGTGATTGTTTTTATTACAAGTCAGAAAAGTATTATTACAATGAGTTTGAGAAGTAATATACTAAACACAAAAAAAACGTGTTTGACCACATTTCCAAACACCAAGAAGAGAGCAGGAAATATGACACGTAGCAGGGTATAAAATGGAAATTTGGTGTGTTGGATATACAGTCAAAGCTCTCCTTGCGGCCATTCTCGTTAGCAACCAGCTCTAGTTACAACCACGTTTGTGAAACAGGGTTTGAACTGTTTCTTAACTTTGTAATGAAAACTCCTACAAGCGACCGCTCCCGTAAGCAGCCTAAACCACTTTTGGGATTACCCAACTGGAATTTTCCTTTGTTTTTAAGCTCTTGTAAGCGACCACTCAGAGTCTTTTACATATAAAACAACACTTTTAAATGAAACTGCACACTGCGCTGATGGTTTGTTGACAAAGATCTTGTGCAGTGCAGGTAAGCTGTGTCTATATCAAATATAAAGACACTCATTAAGCATTAACTTCTGTTGTTTTTTCTTCGTGAATTATTAAGGAGTTTTTGAAGCTGTCGTAAGTGACCACCTCTATGGCTGTACCACATGGCCGCTTATGAGAGCTTATTCTTGTTCTTATTCTAGTCGCTTACGAGAGCTTTGACTGTATCTTCTTTTAAATCAAAACTAAACTAAGGAGAAAACGAAGAAATAAAATATTGTAAACATCTATGCTAATTAAGGTCATCATGGCGGTGATTCCCTTTGTTTAAATTGATGAATTATAATAAGTTTGAGAAGTAATTTTCTTTCATCATGTGAAGGCCTAGGTTCAAGCTTTACGTTGGTGATGCAACTTCAGACCAAGCTATTTTTCTCTCCTTTTTTCTTCTAACATAGGGATCAGAAAGACAGGCCAAGACAGGTGCAACAGGTCAAAGGTTGAAGGAAGCGACACAAATCAACCTGTCCCTCTCCACTCTGGGGAATGTAATATCTGCGTTAGTAGATGGAAAGAGTACTCATATTCCATACAGAAACTCTAAGCTCACAAGACTGCTTCAAGACTCTCTGGGTGGAAACTCCAAAACAGTCATGGTAAGTTAAGCCATCCACAGCTATTTACAACATGCTTTCATAGTATTTCCGAGAGTACTTTCTCTACTGATAGAAAATTACTCTTCAGCCTACAACATGTTTTTTGTGAACTAATAACAATATAATAATTACTATAACAATTATAATATTTTCATGGCTAGTCTGACATGCATGTTTCGTCTCTGCCAAGAGACTCATCAGAGACCTTTCAGTGTAGCTAACTTGTCAAACATCTGGTTCGAAGTTCCACTAGCATCTGAATTGTTTCTGGCAATCTGGCCTTATATCTCATGAAGATTTCCAATTGCGTAAAATGTAAGTTCAATGCATATTTTCATGGCTAGTCTGACACATGTGTTTTGTCTCTGCCAAGAGACTCATCAGAGACCTTTCAGTGTAGCTAACTCGTCGAATATCGCGTTCGAAGTCCCGCAAGCATCTGAATTGTTTGTGGCAATCTGGCCTTATATCTCATAAGGATTCCCAATTGCGTAATGTGCAAGTGCAATGCATATTTTCATGGCTAGTCTAATTATAATTAATTATTGTAATTGTGAAAAATTACTTTCTTATTTTCCTGTTTTAAAATTAATGTTTTTTTTTAATGTTTCCCCCTCAGATTGCCAACATTGGTCCTGCAGACTACAACTTTGATGAGACCATAAGTACTCTTAGGTGAATAAAGTAAAATAATTAATCAATCAGGGTTTCATCCCTTGTATCATTACCTCTTGACGAATGCTCAGTCCTTTTTTAAAATTAATTTGAATTTAAACATTTCAATTCCAGGTATGCAAACCGTGCTAAGAATATCAAGAACAAGGCTAAGATCAATGAAGATCCAAAGGATGCACTGCTGAGAGAATTCCAGAAAGAGATTGAAAAACTCAGAGCTCAGCTGGCAGAAGGTATGTTTAGGGTTGTGGTTCTGATAAAGCGTAAGTACAAGGCTCTTGTAAGTACTCTGAAGAACAAATTATACACTCAGGAGACTGTTCCAAATCCATGGGGTCTTAGCAAGTTACTGAAACTAGGAGGTGGCAAAATATCTTTGAAAAATAACATCAGATTTTTCATAAAAAGAAACTTTAGTCTCTAGTGCAATGCCTGATGGTATGGTAAACTCTCCATAGCCTTGTATCTAGGATGGGCATGAATCAACACGACCATAGGGTGCGTTTCTTTGGGGTGATCATGCACCATGATCTGCCTGGATCATGGTGCATCAAAGGAATCAATGAATCCATGACCAGAGTAGATTCATCGGTTCCTTTGATGCACCATGATCCAGACGATCTTGGATCACTGATCCTGATCCAGATCATCCAAAAGGAATGCTCCAATGGATGGGGTATCTTCAAGTGCAGAGGAAGTTAAACTTTTTAGTTTTTTAGTTCATCTCACATCTGATTATTTGAGATTATTTTTATTTATTTATATTTATTCAAGTTAAACTATTTAAACTTTGTTTTCCTTTTATCAGAGGGTGAGGGGAGTGATGGTAGTGAGGAAAGTGAATCTGAGGAGGAGGTTGTAGAGGAAGGTGTGACAGTCAAAAGAAAGAAGAAACACCGAAGAAAAAGTAAGTTTGACACAAGCCTTTTATTTGAATAGTGCATGTTTGGGTTTCCTCAACATAAGACCTAACATGACCACGTCAGAGACCACTAGCCATACAGATGACCTCCTAAAATACTGGTTTTAAGAACTTATAACATCAACATGGTTTTGATCTCCACCACATTCTCAGGACTTAACGTAAACAGAAATAGAAGTTATTGGGAATGCAAGACGTTTCATTGCATTTTAATGCGTGATAGAGTTTGGTTTCCCTTTGATGGTGTTTCTTAGCGTTTTTGTATCACTACCAACTACTGCTATCCAAATGCTTGTTTAAATAATTTGTTGAAATGTATTGTATGGCTTGTGTTTGTACTCGATATAACATGTGCTCTGTTTGGCTTATACTAGGGCATTATTCTACTGTAGTGCCCATTGGCCGATAATTTATGGGCCTACAAAGAAAAGCAAAAAGCCATATAATAAAAAACTTATTAACCTCAGACATTTGGTCTTTGTTGGGAAAATCTCAAACTGCAGGCTGGGGTATTGACCTCACTATTGCTCGGTTAATACTGCAAGGCCCCAGTTTAAGATTTTCCTGTAAAAACCTCACTCTCAGTTAATAAGTAGTTATTATCTCCATTCTCCCAGGCATGCATGCTCTTAATCCTGAGAAAGTAGCTGAACTGAGAGCTAAGATTGAAGCAGAACGGGAAGAACTGAAGCAGAAGACAGACATGGCTGAGGAAGAGAGAAACAAAGCTGCTGAGGAATTGGAAAAGAGAGAAAAAGATATCAAGGATTCTGAGTAAGGACAGGAGTGACTCTTGTCTTAGTGAAAAGAAGTTGATAGAGACTTTTAAATAGACAACTCTTTTATTTGGACAGTGCTGAACAGTTCTCATAGGCAGACACCACTGATTAAATGATTAAATGAATTAATAATTAATGAATCAGTCCATTTGTTAATTAATTGATTGATTGATTTGTTAGGGTGGTTTTCATTTGATGTCCAAAAAGTAATAGGCCATTTCTGACTTATATTGTGCCTCTGTTTCAAAACAAGGGTTCATGCTAAACCTTTCTTATGAAATAAGTTTGATTTGCATGAAAATGAACCTGTAGGTGGAACACATTTTCATATTTCATGAATAGTTCCACACAAACACTCTTTTTGACACAGAGGCAAAAGGCAATTGGGAGATGCACTTATTACGCTTCATGATCTGCTTAAAAAACAATCATGACTCGTGTGTACACATTTTCCTGTGCTTTAAATCAACATGTAATCATTTCAAGTTTTGATGATTGTCTTTTTCAAGATTGTGATTGGCTTGATTACTTTACATGTAGTTTTGGTTTTATGACACTCAATTGAAACCCCACTAAGCAATTAATTATAATATTATTGTTATTATTATTTTTTATTTAAAGACTGGAGCACAGAAAGCTTCAAGATAAACTGGCAGCTGTGGAAAGCAAGATCATTGTCGGAGGAGTGAACTTGGTTTGTATTTCACATGTACCGTCAGTCCCTAGTCACAATAAATTCAAGGACCTGCTTTTGCGGTGTATTCAACAAAGCAGCTGAAATTCTGCCGAAAAAATACACAATGAAACATATAATAAACTTTTTTCGCAGGGGGTGGGTGGGGAGTTACGTTGTGGCAAGAACTGTTGAGTTAAATTTGAACAAGGATTATCTTTTTTGCAAGTCAAATTTGATTCATTTAGGGAGGTCGACAACGTTTTATAATATTGTGGCATGCCAAGTTGTATGTTTGGTTTTATTTTCACCTTATCCGTTTCCCATAATAAAAAGTTTCTTCCTGTAACAGCTAGAGAAGGCTAAAGAACAAGAACTTCTCTTGGAGCAATCTGCTAAAGAACTCGCAGAGAGGAATGAGAGAGAGAAGCAACTTCAGAAACTTATTGAGGAAAAAGAGGTGAGATATATTGTATACTAACAGAAACACTGTTAAAACAAATAATAAATTCAGAACAAAACAAGATAAAGAATCCTAACTGGCTGGAGATTGGCCAGGCAGGTAGGTATCTTACAAGTGGCTAACATGAAGCAGGGGAGCAGGGTTAGTACAGTGGTGAGAATACTTGCTTCACACCAATACAGCTCAGATTTGATTTCGGCTAGGTTTGTTTTCAACATATCCAAATTCCAATCCGATCAGGATAGAGGACCTGCATGAAAACCAGCTAGGGTTGATGTGGCTTCCTCTCTAAATATTATAATATTATAAGCTTGCTTAACATGGTATGGATTTGTTAAGGGGCAATGAGGATGACTCTGTATTCTGTGTTTCCTTCAGCAAGAGAGGGTTGACATTGAAGAGAAGTATGCCAACCTACAGGAAGAGGCTGCTGGCAAAACCAAGAAGCTGAAGAAAGTGTGGAACATGCTTATGAGTGCCAAGTCTGAGGTATACAAATTACCGTAAACGTCCATGTATAAGCCGCACTTTTTTTCACAAAATTGAAGCCCAAAATCAAGGGTGCGGCTTATCCACGGATACATCTGTGTTTGGAGGTCGCAAAAGCCTAATTAATATTCATAAAACTTCTTAAGTTGTCAAGAAATAAACATAAAAGAAACTGAGAGTTTGTTGCTGTTGTTCACTGACTTTTTTCGTGAGTGGTGGCTCCTAAAGGAGCCGTTTGTGTCTTTCAATGTTTATCGGCGAATCTTGCTCTCCAAGAGTTCTTTCAAGCGATTAATTTTCACTTTACTCGAACAACTAAACACCAACCTACAAGGAATCTCCATTCCTCCACACAGCTGTTTGCAGTGGCGTCTGCGGCCAGTTACTTTCACGCATATCTTTCCGCCACGTGCGATAAAATACCACAAAATTCGCGAGTACTCGCGAGGTAAATGGCCGACTATTTCGTTGTTTTTGACCACTTTCACGGCAAATTTGTCGACTTCATTGTCAAGCTCCTGATCTGCCTGAAGTTTTTCGCCTATTCTTGCTATTGAAAAAGAAACCGAGGTGATTGCATCAATGTGCGTGCTAGGCCCTGCCCCAGACTCCTCCCCACAGTTAAAGCTTGGCTACTAAGCACTCGTTCGTTTTGTTTCAATTGGTACTGAACTTTATGGCGTGTTTCGAAGTGATAATCTTGAAAAATCGGGTCAAAAGAGCATTTTAAGTTGAAGATGTCATAAATTCAACCGAAAAAGAAGGTAGCACAAATGAAAGTTCGCTTTCTTTAGACTTGATAAATGTGAAAGATGGCAGCAACTTCAGCGCCGGTGTTTCGAAACCTTGATTGTTTGTCCTTGTTTGTTTATAGCAAATACAACTCTTTCAAACTTTATTGTTTTTATTTTTTTCCAAAATCTGCGCTTCCAAATTGGGAGTGCGGCTTATCTACGGATGCGGCTTATACATGGACGTTTACGGTAACTATATTGAAAATTCTCAATCTTTCTTTGATCTCAATTATTATTTTTTCTTCAGAAAGTACATGTACAAGCAAGCATTACATCTTCATAGTCTGGGAGCAAATGCACTCCTCTGGGAATTTTTGCTGAAAATAAACCACAGCCTAGAAATGTATGTTCATTAGGACCTAGCAGACATAAAAAATGTTGGCTGGCAACTTTGCAACTTGCTAGAATGGGATAAGGGATTTCCAATTTCAGCTTCATTTCCATGCTGGCCTCCACCATTCCACTGCGCTGTCACTAATTTACCTTGTTAATAAAATTGCAACGTCCATTGACCAAAATGAAATCACGGCGGGTGTTTTTCTTGACCTTTCTAAAGCGTTTGACACGATAGACCACCAAATCTTATTTCACAAACTTGAACATTATGGTGTTTGTGGACCTGCATTACAATGGATCAAAAGTTATTTCTCTAATCGTAACCAATTCGTCCAGATTAACGATACCCGTTCCTCCGAACAGATTATTAGATGCGGTGTTCCACAGGGTTCCATATTAGGCCTTTTATTTTTCATACTATATATCAATGATCTTCCCAAATCAACCAGACTCGCAGAATGCCTGCTCTTTGCAGATGATACTAGTATCTTTTACTCCAATTCAGACCCTGAACATGTTGCCTCGGTAATGAATAGTGAACTGACTAAGATTAGTTTATGGTTGAAGTCAAACAAACTTTCTGTTAACATAAAGAAAACCAGTAATGTCATATTTAAGCCTAAGCAAAAATCTGTCCATATGAACTTTGAAATCTTACTTCACAGTATATCTCTCAAGCAAGAAACAGAAGTTAAGTTCTTAGGTATTTATATTGATGAATGTCTTACGTGGAAGTCGCATATCAGTTATATTTGCAAGAAAATCTCCAAATCCATTGGTATAATGTACAGATTTCGTTTCTTTCTGTCATCAAACACTAAACTATCCTTGTATTATACCTTAATTTATCCTTATTTAACTTATTGCACTACAGTTTGGTCTTCTACTTATGTAACAAACTTAAATCGCATTTTTCTTCTTCAAAAGCGAGCTGTGCGGGCAATGACAAATTCAAACCATCTTGCACCTTCTGCACCTTTGTTTGCACAATTGAATATCGTTTTCCTATTACCATCGTTTGCTGCCCACGCCCTTTCTAAATTTATTTATGACTAGTGGTCAAATTCATAATTATAATACCAGAACCTCAGCTCATTTTCGGCCTCATACCTGCCGAACTAATATCAAGCAATTCACTATACTCTTTCGAGGGCCAAAAATATGGAATGCTTTGCCATTATCAATTACGTCTTCCCCTAGTTTAATCACCTTCAAAAGAAAGCTTCTTGATTTCCTTAGTTAATCGTATTAACATCAACTCTTTAAGTCCATATAGTCTTCCTACTGTGTGTTGAAGAAAAGTAAATAAATAATAAGTCTCAATACAATGTCCTTACTAGTTTAAGAGTCGAAACATATCTCCGAGGGGACCTCTCAGTAAAAACCCGGCGGTTTCTTGAGGCCTCCTCGCCACTTCTTACTTACTTTTATTATTAGTTATTATCTATAGTACACTTAAGTAATATTTTAATCTATCAATCGCTGTAACTTTCAATGAATGTACGTGGTGGTAAATAAAATAAATAAATAAAAAAAATAAGAATTTCAAACCCCCATAAGTCCTTGCTAGTTGTCACCAAAACTTTTATATCTACTAAGCACCAGTGAACATTCCTGGACCAATGTTTTGCTTTCAGTACAAATGTCCTGGGCACAAAACCTTTTTTACATAACATTTGCTCCTATATTATCACAGGTGAGAATTTGAACTAAGCTATTGAATGTCTTTAGATGGCTGATCAACAACAGGAGCACCAGCGTGAAACCGAAGGTCTCCTGGACAGCATCAGAGAACTGCGTAAAGAACTTCAGTTCGAAACAATGTTGATTGAGACATTTATACCTACTGAATTTCAGGTGAGAGTGAATTAAAATTGATCATGAATTGCCAAATGTCGCCCTAGACAAACTATTTCTTAATTAGTAATATCATGGGTGACAAATAAATTTGCTCCTTAAAGTTCACAGTTTATTTATAATTCCACATCAGAAATTACAACATTGCCATGGCAACATTTGGCGTGAAATTTGTTGATACAATAAATAAGTAAAAAACCCATGATTGTAAGTGTAATTTTTCATCCATGATATTAAGAGAAAAGGTTCAGAAAATTTGATAGTAGAACTTAAACAAAACACATGTGAAATAATATTATAATTAGAGTGGAATCACCCCATAAATGTGATCACCTCATTATTGGTCCCGGCAAAACGCCCATACATTTTCTTATAAGAAAGCCCTGTTAATGCGGCGACCCCATGAATACAGCCAACCGCCACATTCTGAAATCCCAATGTATAAAATTACTCTTATAATCTTACCCCATTTATATCATGGCCACTCAAACCAGTTATGTTCATCTTTCCTTTGTTAATATTGTATATATATACTGATTGAAGTTTTAATTAAAGAACAGTTGTTTAAATTTTGAGATATCCATTAAGACGTCAGTCAATTTAAACCAATCATGAATTCTACCCTACCTTGTTAATACGTCACCCTGTTAATACAGCCACATTTTTGTGGCCCATTGGTGAACGTATTTACTGTATTTCCTAATTTCAGTTGTCACCATTTGGTTGCTAATACTAATTTGTATTTCAGGAACTGATAGAACAGCATGTCTCTTGGAATGAAGAGATAGGAGAATGGCAGCTTGTAAGTATTACTCAGCAGCCTCCTTACATTATGCTCCTTCTGTTCTTTACCGAAGATTATTTTCCCTCAATCTTACTACTCTTACTACTACTGTTTCTATTAACTTTGGCCTGTAGCAATTTGTGGCATATACGGGGAACAATATGAGGAAAGCGTCTCCAAGTCCAGACCCTAAAGACAAGATCAAAGAGGTAAAGTATGTTATGGCGGATTTATTTTTTACAGTATTGAATTTGCCATAACTTGCTGCTTGAGACGTTTCAGACTGTAGATTACATGTTGAGATGTTGAAACACCAGGCTTTTGTTTGCTTTTTGCATCATAACAGTTGTTTATTGTACCATAATATTCTAACTTGAGTTGTTTAAGAGGCATCTTCTTGAACCTTTTTAGAGGGCTGTGGAGAGGATTACTCTCTTAAGGAGAAAAAATATGATCAAGAATTTTACACCTTTCAGGACATAAAGTGTGTTTTAAATGTGGAGAGCTATTATTTTTTCTATAGCATACATCCATTATGTTTATTGTTGTTCTTGTTCTGTTGCTAGCTCAATGATACAGATATATCCAGCGTGTATTTAAGTTATGAGCACGTGAACTACTCCATGGGTTATGATGAACCAACTGCAAGGCCAAAAAGTAGTCGTCCAAAGTCATCCCGCCCAAAGACAGCAAGCAGACCCAAGACTGGAAAGAAGTATGTATCAAGTCATGATGGTTACAGTTTTATTAAAATCACATGTCCTTCTCTGCAAATGTTAGAGTATATTATGACACAAATCAAATGGTGCATGTACTGTCAGTTTGTACCTAATGGTGAATACATCTTAAATGGTAGATAGGCATGTTGCCCTCTGTAGAGGTACAGTTGACTCATAATAACTCAAACCCTTGCTAACTCGAACCTCATGCTAATTCGAATCAAAATTGATTTCCATTGGATTTCCAACATACATTTACTGTAATTTTACTCTCAGTAACTTGAACCCTTGATGCATCAAACCTCACGCTAACTTGATGAAGTTTTTGTTTCCACTAGGCTCATTTTCTACACCCTCGATAAGTCAAACCATGTTTGTCAATATTATTACTGTAGTCCAAAACATTGAAATGATTTTTCGAAAAAGTAAATTGTGTGAACTCTTTAGCAGTAGCCCAATGTTGCTCTCTTTGGAACATGCAAAGTTTGCAATACCTGAACTCCTACTGCTGGATTGCTTTCATTTCATTTATTTCCCATTACGTTTGTATGTACTGATTTATACAGTAATTTAGAAATGTATGGTTTTATTTTCACTTGACTTCTTTATTATTTAATTAGGTTAAAATGTACACTATAATGAATGAAAAAGTTCCTTATTTCCAGTTATTTGTTCTCAACTCCTGATACTGTCAACTCTCTCATAAGCGGACACCCTCCGGAATTGGAAAAAGTGTCTGTTAGTAGAGCTGCTTACGAGAATTATTCCCATAAGTGGACACCCAACACAAATATGGCGATATCCGCTTACGAGAGTGTTACATTAGTGGGTGTTAATTACAAGTTTTATTGGGTAGCCAAAAAAGCAACTTAAACTCTTTATTTATGTCAAATGTTAAAACACGGAAAAAAAAAAGAGAAATATAAAGTACACAGTATAATTTAACAAAAAGTGGAACAGGACTTCTGTATTGGTGCCCGCTTATGAGAGATCGTCTCGTAAACAAAAGAAAAAGCAGATTTTTCATTTTCAAAAGTGTCTGTGTCCGCTTACGAGAGAGTGTCTGCTTACGGGAATGTGTACATACAGAGTTTGACTTGGAGGTAAAAAGGGGAATTGAAAACAGTGTCCGTAAGTAGAGCTGTCCGCTTACGATAATGCAAACCTTTTTCAACTTCCCTTGAATGTTCAAGTTAACGGGAGTTGAATGTATAATGACACAAAAAGGACTGTGTTGACTATAAAATTATTATGCTGGGTTTACAATATTTTTTTTCTGCTTACAGGAAAAAGTCAGAAGGTGAAGATGGTGCAAGCAAAAGTAAAGAAGAAGATGTTGAAAAGTATCCCCAGTCTAGAAGGCTTCTGAGCCCAAAGAAACACTTTGCGTAACAATTTACTTTGCCCTGTTCCACCAGCCAGGGATTTCATGATTTCATCTTGCATTACATTGTGCAGTAAAGCAAGTTGCTTAAAAAATATATATAATAGTTTGAAGACAAATTGTCAGGGTTGTAGCTAAGAAATAGTCTCCCAGCTAAGATTTTCATTGAGCCAGTCACCATTTTTTGCAAGAGACCTGGAACAAAATTTTTCATTCCCAATCTTTTGCAAAACTTTTCATTTAGTTGATTTTAGAGGGTTTGATATGGTTCGGGTTGATTGTACATGTGATTGCCCACCAAAATCCAGCCTGCGATCACCTCTTTCTCAGCCAGCAAATTTCACCTTAGCGAAAACCCTGAATTGTACAGAACATAGGCTCTCATTGATACTGTATTGACTGGCATTGGCCCCAGTTTGTTTCCAGCCAGACTCCCTAATAAAAAGGACGGGTGTGCTCGTCAGATATTTTGAAAAGAACACCTAAGAGGTATCAAGATCCTGTTTTGTGGGCATGGCTTGAAATGTTTTTCACCCCTAAGAGGCACCCATTCTTAAACAGGACGTTATCTTAATTCTGTGATATTTTTTGGGCTCAATACCCTGAAAGGTACCACAAAAGCTCCCACTGTGGTACCTTTTGAGGTTGAACACCCTTAGAGGTTCCAAAACCTCTTTTTTAACCCCTAAAAGTTACGGTCCCTTGGCCCATTTTCTCGGCTTTTCTTTTGCGTGGTTGCAGTACGTTCAGTTTTTCAAGACAGACAATTGATGTTCGTCTTGATTTTTGGTATGCTATGGACTGGTTATCATTTGTTCAGTAAAACAGGGTTCTGAGCGTTGGTGTTCAAAAGATGGGTAACTCTGTCAACATGATGAATTACTATCTGGCAGATGGAGCAGTTTTTTGTTCACAGTTATCCACTGGATAGTGATTTGTTTGGTGGATGGTGTTAGCCACTCCTGGGATGACCTGCAGCTGCTCCTATACACTTGACGTGATGAAACTGGATGCCAAGTGTAATTTATTTCACCAGATTTCCTTTTTGGGATTTTCTGAAAGAATTTGCTTGATACAGAAAATGACTTTTCCAGCTGGGCAAACAAAAATAGTAAAATTTGCATTCTTACTTAATTTCCAAAATCGTCTTTGGAAAGGCATAGTAGTTGCATGTGGTAGTACACTGTGTATTATTGTATTATTTATTTGAAAGTTAACCTGCACATAGTGGGATAAAATTGGTTGAGCAGCAGATGTTTTCTCTTACAAATGTTTGGCTTAGGCATTTAGTATTTGTTCACATTTGAACGATGCCAGACATACTGGAAAAAATCTGGTTTATTTTAAAAACATTTTGCCTTCACAGCAAGGTATAGATTCAGCGATGATACATTGGGTTTCACAATTAATTCATAACAAATACCTGTTTACAAAATTGATGATATAATTTATTTAACTTAACATAGGTGCAAGTTTGTAATAATTTATTGCACATTGATTAATATTTTAACTAAGTAACATAATTATGTTGTTTTATACAGTAGGAACACCCTGTTATGTAATATTACTGGTACCTTATTCTCCTTAAATTTCGCGGGTTCTTAAATTCGCGATATTCGCGATTTTAAAAAATTCGCGAACATAAAGACCCGCGAAAAATGACGACTGCGAACTTTGATCTCGCGAAATTTAATGGACATAGAAGAATCATGTATTTGTGTTTTCAAGGGTCCTAAACAATTTTTCAGTACAAGGAGCTATCATCTATCAACTTAAGATGTTAATCAGTGTCAAGATTCAACTCAAGTTCTTCTTCGGCATCTGAGTGAGTAATCGTCTTCACACAGTTCCTCCAATATATCCTTTATACAGTCGTCAAATTGACCATCCTGTCCCGGCTACTTTTTGTGTGTAGTGACTTGCGAGTGTCTTGTATCTTAAGGCGGGGGTAAACATGAATAGACGTGAAATTTGAAGTGATATAAAAAAGGAAATTGTTAGGATTAAGATGGGTCGGAAACACTACCAGACAGTTGACCCCGCAAAAGAGAGCCCCTGGTTGCTAGGGGACTGTTTGGTATTCGTCTACTAATTCTTCACCTCAAATTTCAATTTTCCAAATCCATCAAATCTTCAACATTCCATATTTTCCTCAATTTAACCTATCCTTTGAGAAAAAATATCTCTTTCCCAAAATGCCCAAAAATCACCCAAAAATTTACACAAAACCGCCAAACAGTGGTTAATGAGATAGGCAGAGAGATTTAGTGTCGCTTGAAACGTGACCGAGATATTGGCAGAAAGGCCGTGTTAAGCGACCTCAAAACAGCCTTCACGTTTACCCCCGCCTTAATCGTCAATTTCGCAAAATTAAATTCCCTGGAAACACAATTTTTCCCCGCGATTGCGAAATTAAAGACTCGCGAAATGTGTCGAGAAAATTTTCGCGAAATTTAAGTCCCGCGAAAATAAAGGAGAATAAGGTATTATTAATTCTTTGATATTAAAATCAAATCTACACGACAAGCTAAAATATCAACTGTACAATTTGTTTTTCTAAATTTTCATTTTTTCCACTGATATAAATACTTATAAATAATCTAAAATAAAACTACTTAGCTTGAGGAGGAAGCTCTGGCAATAGAAAGTTACACAGGATTGGGTTATTCAAAGCCAGATTAAGCTAACCCTGGATTAGAACATTTGGATTTTGAAACTTTTTCGGTGAAGTCTTCTGTTTACATTCCCTGTCCTTCTGTTTTGAGCTGGAATAATCTCAAACTACACAAAACATTTATACAAGAAAAACTCGTATTTCAGTTAACTTTTAATCCTGGATTAGCATTAACCAGCTTTCAAACAACCTAGCCTAGATGTTTGCAAAGTTTGCAGGTTACGCATGACTTTCTGATGTACCCACTCAGGGCTCGAAATAGCGGCCTGCCAATGGCCAAAATGCAGGCCAAAATTCAGGTTTGGCAGGCGAAAATAAATTTGAACTGCCAAACCGAAAATAAAATGGCATGTGAAATTTATTGGACTGGTGTTGTGTCATTTTCTTCTCCTCTTACCCTGCTCCTTTATCTACTATTCCTCTCCATGAATCAATCCTCACTGATGAAAAAAATATTACTTAAAAGAAACTCTTTCGACTGTAAAACCCTCCATTAAATCCGTAACCCACGCGTGCGTTCGCAGGCGCATTGGCTTGTGGTTTTCTCGTGTAGTTTAACCCGGCATGCAGTTTGGGCCCTTTGAGCGGGTTGGCGAAGGGAATGGGTCGACTTTATAGAGCTTACAATCAGCTGGGCAGCAGCAACAGATGTCAAAGGCAACATGGGGGCATCCATGGACGCCAAATCAGATCGAAAGACTAAGAAATCTACACTTTTAAGCTGGAAGTGTGGCGATTGGATTGAAATAGTAGAGTCTGAGAGGAAAAGCGGTGCAATCTTCGTAAGAAGTATACGATGCAAGATATGCAGGAAACACCAGAAAAAGCTAACGAAACTAAGAAACTTCAACGAAACCTGGTGTCGCGATCAAGGTACGACCAATGTGAAGAAAGATAGCGTGTTGACTCACATGAAAGGAGAGCCACACAAGCTTGCAATGAAGGTTGTTGAAACTGTCAAGGATCTTCTAGAGGATGATTTACATGTATTGGAGTAGTGCCAATTGTTGTCTCAGTTGTAGGACTAAGGAGATGTTTCAACAGATTTCTATCACTTGAATGGTTGTCAGAATCGCTCCACTTAATATTGTATTTCATTTTGTTGCTTTCAAATCTAACCAGTGTTAAAAATGGCAGCTTGGACCAATGTATTGTCCATGAAAGCTTGAATTCCTGTTTCCGAAGCCTGCACATTTCTTCTAACAGTTTGTTTCTAAGAAGGACACCACAAGCTCTTGAGTTACTTTTTATTGACTATTGTTCAAGTTTGGCATAAATTTGTATGGACATCACTGTGAGTAGTGGGTAATTCTCCTCTTGATGCACAGCATTGAATGTTTGTTAAATAAAAGGTGAAAAAAGTGTCCGGATGTTTCTTCATCTTGCTAGGGGGGGGGGGGGGGGGCATGACCGTTTACACCATCGAAAATAATCATCTATCAATCTGTTTTCCCTTATTTCCATCCCTGCTTCTTCAAATTCTTGCCCCTCAAGAAATGCACTATTTACTGAAAATGAAAAATAGTAATATTTCATTAATAATTAAACATTTAAATATGTCATTGTGGCAGGTCAAAAAACATAAATGGCAGGCCAAAATTTGTCTGGCCTGCCAGAAAATAAAAAAAATGGAAGGCTATAATTTTTTTCTATTTCGAGCCCTGCCACTGTAATAAATACTTACTAAATGTACATAGAATTATGTATAAACATTTTTAAATGATTTTGTTGATAGATATTTTATCTGTAGGACTTCATAACTTTCCCACAGCTAATGTTTTGGTAATGGCACCATTTTAGAACAGTAACTTCTTTTGTATACATGTACAACCACTCCTAAAATATTCAAAAATCAGGGGTAAAATTGCAGTGTTCGACTGAGGAGGGGAAACAACGTCTGGTTCGAGTTATCGGGAGGTTTGAAAAAATGAGGGTTCGAGAAATCGGGATTCCACTGTATTCATTTCTATGAACCAAAGATACATGCATTGTGATTTTAAAAGTTCGATAACCATTGAGGACTGGGAGACCTAAGAACTCATATCACCAAGATAGCCAAATGGTACATCATCTACAACAAAAACTTCTGTGTCCTTGCCATCAGCTGGCAGCCCACAGCTCGAAGCTTCTTGTAAGCAACTTTCATTGTAAGAACTGCCACTAGGTAATTCCTTCCACATCGCCTGCTCCTCAAACTGACAAGCGTTGGCAATCTGAAAAGCAATGTCAAGACTTTCCTTGGCTTTCTCATATTGCCGCTTCTCATAAAGAAGCTCTGTATGGCAAACATGGTAGTTGAATTTAGTTCTTTCTGACAGCTCTACCAGGTGACCTGCAACCCATTCAAGATGCCTGTTTGCAAGTGCTATGTTATGCTGTGCACAGGATCCATCAGTGCTTGAGGCTGATGGCTTTTGTTTAAGTAATAAAGATGCAAGTCTAATGTACGAACAGCATAACTTATCCAGAGCATTATCCACAGTGAGACCATTACTGAATAGTGCTGCAGCTTGTTCAAATTTGTGCATGGCCTCGCCAATCAACTTCAGTGCAAACTTTGGCATCTTTTGAGCAAAATTTGTCAGAATAAGCCCTTCCTGAAAGCACAGGTCTCCGATGTCTTCACATGCTTCCAGTGCTTGAAGTTTTTTCCTAGCAATTGCTAAACACTCCTCTGCATTTCCAAGGTATCCATCTTTCTCATGAACATAGGATAGATATAAATAAGCTCTGCCCATTAGCAAGGTTTTGTTCTTGCATTTGGCTGCGGTGTCAACTGCCTGCTTCAGAAGTTGCTTAGATTTTTCGTAAAGCCTTTTTCGACAGGCTTCTTGGCTTTGCTCAAGAAAAAGAACAACTTTCAGGTCATTGTCACTCAGTCCTGCCAATGTCTGAACAAAAAATTTGTCCAATTCCTTGAAATTTAGTTTATGTCTCAAGTCTTTAAATCTAGCAACAATAGACTTGTACTCTTTATTGAAGTACAAAGAAGGAAATATCTTTGCTGTATTTATCACTTCATTTCTTTCTGCAGCAGCAGTGCTTTGAGATGATTTCACTCGGGTTGAAATTTCAATTTCTTCACTGGAAACTATACCATCATCACTGAACGATGAATCCGACAGGTATCTTCTACCAATCAAATTTCTCACAGAAACGACGTCTAGTTTAAGAACAACAGTTATGCGAAATATCGCGTCCTTGCCAAGAAACCGAAACCAAAATCCCAGGCATTTTTTGGCTGAACCGTTTTTATGTGCTGAGAGAGGAGTACAACAGTAGAAGTCCTCTTGACATTCGTTTACAATGAACTGCTTACCATCCAGGGAAAACCTCTTCACAGATAAGACTTGTAAAATGTATCTTAGCCCGCCACAAATGTCATGATCTATATCTTCTTGATTTTCGTAGCAAATTGGTAAACACAGTTCACCATTGTGGCTGCTGACTTTGAGATTCACGTAGCAATCTTTCTTTGGATCTGGGAATTTAAACCTTGATTTCCTACTCACAACTGGCTCTGTCGGTTTTGAAATCACATGAATTGACGGTTTTTCTTCTTGCACTCGTTCTAGCAGCTTTACAACAGCTGACCTCGTGCGAAACAAGAGCGGTAGACCATCGAAAACAGAAGCATCGTTCCACGACATTTGTCTTGCATTCTAGCAGCGTGCTTTTTCGTAGGCAAACAAAGAAACTGTCAAAATCGAAGACGAAACAACAAAACGTCCGCCATGACAATCGAGATGTCCGATAATGCACCAATAGTCTTGTCACCAGTCTTTCTCAAAGCCAGGCTACCTAGGCATTCCAACAAGATGGCGACGCAAGCTTGCGGTGACACTACAGAGGCAACCGAACTCTCATCTTTACAGCGTTTGTACCTCAAACCTGTGGCCAAACTTGGTGTGCATGTCACCTTACCAGAGATCAAAGTCGCTGGCGTATCAATATCAAACTGGGAGGTAATGGAAAAGTTGAAATCCATGGTTGCCCCGGATCAATTCACTGTGTTAAAAGTTGTGGAATCGTCAATGGAGTTCATTCGCTTTGAAGGTGAAACAGACACCAAAAGTTTAATCACTAAATTTATTTCAAAACTGGAAGGAAAGTTTATGAAACTAAGCGGATTTGCGGAACCGCTCAAAGTTCGAGCAGCGGAATCCAAGATGAAATTCCCCACTGCACATGATTGGAATTCATTCTTCAGAGAGGCCGAAAGTTTAGATGAAAGAAATCCAGGCGAGAGGCCGGACACGATTCACATCAAAGGGTTACCATGTAAATGGTTTGGAAACGATGAATCTGCTAACAAACCAAGCGAAGAAGTCTTGACGTCAGTTTTTAGTCGTTTTGGGAAAATTCGGTCTGTGGATATACCTATTTTGGATCCTTACAGGCAGAAGATATCAAAAGGGAACAGCGAATTTCAAACGTTTTACTTCGGCTCACACCTTCACTTCGATGCTTTCGTTCAGTATAGTCAGTATCAAGGGTTTTCAAATGCCATGGCAGCACTGAAAGGTATGAAATTAATGTACATGTCTGAAGAGGGCCGTGCCGCAACTGCTAATATTCAAGTTGATTTCGACAAGTCCGGCCATTTGTCAGCTAAGAACATTAAAAAGAGGGATCAGGACCGACAAAAGTTAATTGAATTAGAAAGAAAAGAAGAAGAGAGGAAAAGGAGAGAGAAGGAGGAAGAAGAGAGGCAGAAAGAACTTGAACAATTAGAAGAAGAACGGAAAGAAGCTGAACGACAGAGGCTGCTTCAAGAGGCAATTAGGAAGAAAGAAGAAAGAAAAAGGGCTAGGGAGGAAAAGAAAAGACAAAAACGTGCAGAGAGGATTAGAAGGGAGATTGAACGAAAAGAAATGATGAAACAATTGGAAAAGGAAAGGAAAAGGAAGGAAGCTGAACAAAAACAATGTGCTAAGAGATTGTTATTGGAACTTCTCCAACGCATAGCCACAGTAAAAGAACAGGAGGAAGAGGAGATGAGGAAACTAGAGGAGGAAAGAAAGAAGAGAGTCCAGGAACTAGAAATGCTTAAACAAATGGAAGAAAAGAAGCGAAAACTTGAAGAGGAGGAAAGAAGAAGAGAAGACGAAGAGAGAAGGAAACGAGAAAAGCTAGAAGAACAAGAAAAGGAACTGAGGGATAAACTAATTCAAAACCTAAAAAAGATGGAAGAGAGAAGAGATAAACTGAAAAAAGAACTTTTGCAGAAACAGATTGCGAACAACACTCGTAAGCTCACTTCATTTGTTAGTAATACTTGCACTGGAAAGTAAATAATATTATTTATGTTTGAGAATTACATTTCTAATAATGGACATCGTTGTAAGCTTTTTATCTTTGGTATAAAGCAATCAACCACTACTGTGATATAGAACAGTTTTTATCACCTTGAAATGATCGGATGTTTTTCCGAGTCTACATTTCTCCTAATATTTAATATCGTTGTTGTTGTTGTTGTTGTTTCATCGTTACATACTCACTTTGGAGGTTGGTTGGCTGCATCTTGATATGCTTTAATGTGACAGTGTGATGCTGTTAGTGAGATTCACATGTGCTAGTCAAACTTGGCTGTGTAGCCGCGCGATGCGGTTCCAGTCAAGACCCACAAATTGACCCTTGCTCACCATAGAGTCTCCAGTAGCTCAGTGGTTAGAGCATCCGACTAGATCACGGAGGGTCGTGGGTTCAAATCCCATCTGGGACTCGGATGTTTTTCCGAGTCTACATTTCTCCTAATATTTAATATCATTGTTGTTGTTGTTGTTGTTTCATCGTTACATACTCACTTTGGAGGTTGGTTGGCTGCATCGTGATATGCTTTAATGTGACAGCGTGATGCTGTTAGTGAGATTCACATGTGCTAGTCAAACTTGGCTGTGTAGCCGCGCGATGCGGTTCCAGTCAAGACCCACAAATTGACCCTTGCTCACCATAGAGTCTCCAGTAGCTCAGTGGTTAGAGCATCCGACTAGATCACGGAGGGTCGTGGGTTCAAATCCCATCTGGGACTCGGATGTTTTTCCGAGTCTACATTTCTCCTAATATTTAATATCGTTGTTGTTGTTGAAATGATTACATGCCAAAAAAAACACTAACAACAAATTAATGGTAAGAGGACAGTTTACTGGTTAGTGAAAACAAATACAGGCATCCCAATGATCCATTCATGTCAATGTCATTTGTGGCATCCAGTCACCAGTCTTGTTCAGTCCATCTGTAGTTATCAGAGGGGATTGTTTATGAAGCCTGGCAAACTTCCAAGGACCAAACAAAGCTGAAAAGATTTGTTAGAAGGTCCACGACCATGCACTCACTATCTTGTTCCGTGCTCTTATACTATGAACAAAGTACAAAACCAGTGTTAAGGGCATGGTCAAGGCCAATCAATTTTAAGAAACCCAGACACATACAAAGCACACTTTGATTTGAATAATGCATTCTCTGTTACACAATTGGGGGGGAAACAAAAAATTACAGGGCAATTAACCCATTTGCCCAAAGCAAAATAACTCCAGTAGTGCGTATAGTATGATCGTCCGGGTGAGTGTAGTTCTGAGAAGAACTGTTGTTGGTGACTGATGTTTCGACAACCTGAGCGGAAGTCATCTTCAGAGTCAAGATGAAGATGACTTCCGCTCAGGTTGTCGAAACGTCAGTCACCAACAACAGTTCTTCTCAGAACTACACTCACCCGGACGATCATAGTATACGCACTACTGATACTCCTGGGTTCAAACCATTTACTACAAAATAACTCCATCAAACAGAAAAGAACTTGTGTGCATAATGCCATCAAAGAAAATGCAGGTTTTTTTACTTAAGATTTTTATGTTTGCTCAAACTTTCCAGACTGGGACCACAGAGATCATCATCGTATTTATAGGTCCTTAGGATCTGCCTCCAGTTTTGGCACCAAAATTAAAGTTTTCCTCCCACACCCTTGGAACAAGGCATACTACCAGGGTGATCGGGGTTCCACCATTATGTGGTTCACAATTTGGTTGCAAGTGCACCAAAAGCAGAAATGAAGCATACACCGTTGTAGCCTGTGAACAGCCTCCCAATGAGCACGAATGAAGCCCTGAATGCTATGCTCTCCAAATTCTTCAGTTTCATGTTCATCCGCTCACTTTGCTCGCCAATTTTTTTTCTGTCCTCACTGGGAGCCTGTTCAGAGGCTAACACTGTTGCTATGATAACTTTATCTTCCAAAAATGGATCCACAGAGTAGTCTAGGGTGTTCCAAATTAGCCGGGACATGCCCTTTTCCAAGATGGCCGCCAACAAAAGTTCAAGAAAAAGTGACGTCACGGTGGTCGCACCACCTGACACCACTCACCCCCAGCACCCCTAGCGTGGTGCCCTAACCCTAAAGGGCGCATTCTAACCCTAAGGTGTGCGTGGCGTGGTCGCGTTGCAGAGCCCTAAGCCTAAATCTGTAACCCTAAATCAAGCCACTAACCCTAAGCCCTTAACCCTAAATCGAGCCTCTAACCCTAACTAAGCCTAAGCCCTTAACCCTATGCCCTTAACCGTACACTCTAACCCTAAGGCGCCTAACTCTAACGAAGCCTAAATCGAGCCTAACAGAGGATTCACGCCCGAGGTCGACTCGGTCTCGGCGTTGTTGACTTTGCAGCACACTTGGCGGATGCAGCTGTAGCCGAAATTATTGACGGGCCCCACAACGAACAAGGTGGTATTGGTGTGATAGGTGGGGGCCTTGGTGTCGGCCACTTTAAATTTCACTCGCAAATGGAGCTCCATTTCGTGCGGGCAAAAAGGAAACGGCCGATCGTCGATGCCGAACTGCAACGGGGTGGACAAATCCGTCAAAGGTTTGATGTCTTCAAACTGCCACTTGTACTCGGTGGCATCGATCTTGCGTTGGGGTCGGTAATCGTACTGACCCTTGTCGGCTTGCAGACTCAACGACTCCATGGCATGTGTCACTGACTCCTCGTCAGCCCAACAGGGGCTTGCCTTTATATCCTTTTTTTCCTTCAGGGCAATCCTTGAAAACAGTGACTGCTCGGTCGACGGCGCCGGTTTCTTTGCCCCATTCCGACTTGGGGCCCCGAGATGGTTTTGGGCAACACTCCCACGTTGCGACTGCCTTGACGGCGAAAGAGTCGTTGCAAGGTGGATGGGATGGAAGAAGCTGTGATGGGCGTGCGACATTTCTTTTTCTTGCTACCACGACCCAGTTGCTTCATCAGGCCGGGCAGCAATCCTCCTCCGAGCGCCAACAGCGGCAGAAGGCCACCTTCTTGGTAAGGCTCGGTGCCCGACTGGTAGGTGGGACTACCGGCGCCCAGTTGCTTCATCAGGCTGGGTAGCAATCCTCTTCCCAGCGTCAACAGCGGCAGAAAGCCACCTTCTTGGTAAGGCTTGGTGCCCGACTGATAGGTGGGACTACCGGCGCCCAGTTGCTTCATCAGGCCGGGTATCATCAATCCTCCTCCCAGCGCGAACAGCGGCAGAAGGCCACCTTCTTGGGAAGGGGGTCGGTGCCCGACTGATAGATGGGACTGCCGGCACCCAGTTGCTTCATTACTTCTTCCCCGTCCACCTTGTTTCCCAGCTTGTCCAGGGTGTCGCCCACCAATGGCGATATGAACTCCATGGCTTTCTTCTGGGCCAAATCCGATTGGATGGCTTTACTGGCTCCCACCCTAGCCGCTTGGTAGCCGGCCTTTCCCAGCCCTTTGAGCAGTTCCCAGCCCGCAGCATCCAAACCCAACCCGCCTTCTTGGCTCTTACGGAGCCGTCTTTTCTTCTTTCTTGTTGGTTTTCGCTCTCTTGATGACAGAAGGACTGGCGAAA
>OZ026603.1:27476951-27511951 GCA_964020085.1 Micromussa lordhowensis | reverse complement strand
AGACTGTTGCTCTATCAATTTGAAGTTCAGAGTTCATAATTAATGAAAACAGAATTACCTAAAAAACCCGTGCCCCTATAAAAACTATCATTAAGGGGGGAGACCCTTAACTATAGAATGGTTGCTATAGATCACTTCTAACCATCATATCTTGGAATCCATTGGTATCCTGGGTTGCATTTTTGGCCATGTTTCTTCTATTATAGATTGCCTTCACTTGTGATAATCATGACCCTTTATTAAGTAAAGTGCATATGACAGATTTTTTTTATTTGCTCAATAAAATCTCCAAAATGTACTGATAACAATAGCAAAAAATATTTCTATAGCGATTTTCCTTCCCTGTGTTTTGATGAACCAAAGACGTCAAATTTCACTTCCAGCTGGATACAAAACCGTGAGACCAAAAACGAGAGACTGGGAATGTTTGTGACGTCATTTCAGGACTTGGGGTTAGGGTTAGGGCGCCACGCTGGGGGCGAGTGGTGCCAGGTGGTGCGACCACCGTGACGTCACTTTTTCTCAAACTTTTGTTGGCGGCCATCTTGGAAAAGGGTGCATCCCGGCTTATTTGGAACACCCTAGACTACTCACAGCTAACTTCTCCCTATTTTTACAATTCAAAGTCAAACATGCAGGTTATGGGAATTAAGTAGTGATCACCAGAAAGAAATAGTCTTCACTGACATCAAAGCAAATTCTCTTAACTTGATCCATAAGGACTGTATCAAGACGAGTAACAAGAATTTGTGTTGACAGTGGAAGGGCACAAAACTTATTGAAGCTTACAAACATACACATGAACTTCCCTCTTTCTTGAAATTCGCTCTGCCATCATGGCATTACTGCTCATTTTCGACAACTAGCACTAGGGTATCATTTTTCACAGGATTAAAGCTGATTCAGGATTACCATCCACAAAAGGTACAATAAATGGCTCATTTTGAAGTTCCTTAATTTGCTTTTGTTTCAGAATGCACCTGCAGGGCTGTCAACAAGGGCCATGAGCCATAGCACCTGTTACAAGTGGTCGTGCTAGATGGCCCTTGATCTTATGGGTAAACTTGCCTGTAGTTGATGCAATACACCTATAAAGAAACAGGTTTTTGTTACAGGTGTGAACATCAATGCTACAGGTGTGAACATCAATGCTACAGGTGTATCAAAACTTAAAATGAGAGCCCTGCACCTGGGTGCAAATCTTTTCCTATGTAAGTGTAATCCTCTGTAAGAAAAAAGATGGAGGCTGTGCATTTTACCACAATACGTAATTATGATGTGAACCTAACACAGCCCATAAGGTACTTGGAAAGCCATATTTGTGCAATATTTGTGTTACACTAACAGCATTATTAAGTAAGCTAGGTTTGAAGATTTTAGAACTTTTCTGTGCCTTTTTATGAGTGTTGTAAGGGTTTTTGTGCAACAAGAATTATGGGCAAATATGCCATTTTTCCCATGGATTAACATGTGATAAAACTCATTTTAATATGAAAAGATTCACTTTGAAAACACTTGCATGATTCTCAAAGGGCCTAATACTGCCAGCTCTAAATGAAAAAAAAAAAAAACACAATCACCTGGGTCTTCAGCTACAAAGTTTGCATGATTTTGATGAGCACAGAAATGAAATTTTGGAATTCTTCCAAAAGAGGCTAAAATATTCAGTCAACATCACATTTAGCAATCCTGAGTTGTCTGTTACGACCAATCCCTCCCAACCCCCTAATCTGCAGTATTTGGCAAGTATTTGGCACAAACAAACTGGTGATAACCATGTTAATATAAATTACTACTAAAAGTAAAATTGACAATACATTTATTTGCATGATACAATTTGTGACCTTTCATACAAAGAATCAAGCAAGCTCTCTGAATCCAACTTAATACATACTGGAAAACTGTTCATGGGCTACT
This sequence comes from Micromussa lordhowensis, assembly GCA_964020085.1. NCBI lineage: Eukaryota > Metazoa > Cnidaria > Anthozoa > Scleractinia > Lobophylliidae > Micromussa > Micromussa lordhowensis. The sequence continues at coordinate 27,510,034 of OZ026603.1, read as the reverse complement.
TAATAAACTACAGGTAAACTTAATTCTGGTGACTGGATGATGCAATAAAATATGAACATAAATTAAATTATACATAAGTAAAATAATTAATTCCTATTGTTTTCAAAGGCATTTGAAAAGTTCTTAGTTGTGTTTTATGAGATTAGTTGTGTTTTTCTGAGCGTAGTTGTCTTTTCTGAGCTTAGTTGTGTTTTCAGAGCGTAGTTGTGTTTTCCGAGTGTTCTTCTGTTTTCTGGGTTTAGTTGTGTTCTCTGAGCTTAGTTGTGTTTTCTGAGCTTATGTGTGTTTTCTGGCTTAGTTGTGTTTTCTGAGCATAGTGTTTTTCGAGTGTAGTTGTCTTTTCTGAGCTTAAATGTGTTTTCTGAGCTCAGTTGTGTTTTCTGAGGGTAGTTATGTTTTCTGAACTTAGTTGTGTCTTCTGGGCTTAGTTGAGTCTTCTGAGCGTAGTTGTGTTTTCTGAGCTCTGTTGTGTTTGCTGGAGTTAGTGATGTTTTCTGAGCTTAGTTGTGTTTTCTGAGCTCAGTTGTGTTTTCCGAGGGTAGTTCTGTTTTCTGAGCTTAGTTGTGTTTCCCGGGCTTAGTTGTGTCTTCTGAGCGTAGTTGTATTTTCTGAGCTCACTTGTGTTTTCTGAGCGTAGTTGTCTTTTCTGAGCACAGTTGTGTTTCCAGAGCGTAGTTGTGTTTTCCGAGAGTAGTTCAGTTTTCTGAGCTTAGTTGTGTTTTCTTCTGCATTTGAGAAATAACGTGGTGGTGGAGAAAAAAGCTACATGTACCTATATAAAAATAGCCTCCATTTGGCGTAAAAATGTGCAAATATTTGTCTGTGAAAGTAATCTGTTCCGAAGGTGTCTGGCCATTTTGATACAAGTCATTTCAATACAACACAAAGCCAATTCAATACACATCTAGAGTCAATTCGATACAAACTGACGTCAATTCAATACAACCTCAATTTACCTAAACTTTCAAGCTTCTGGCTTCATAAGTACAATGAGATACATTGTGCGGAGATACCAAGCAAACAGAGGTGTTTTCAAAACACTATTTAGATCTAGATACCCAGCAGTCTGAAATTCTTATAGACTTTCAACGGAAAATCTCTTTCGGACAGTTAATCTTTGTTCAGAAATGCCAAGCAATTTCAAGTATTATTTTACCTTTGTCTTTGAGGAAATTCTTGCGCTTGAGCATACCATGAAATCTTGATGTTTCGACACTTAGAAAATATTTGTGCTCCAACTCCAGAGTCGACTCTCATATAATCAGATCTACAAAAATTGCAGTTGAAACCTCTGAGAGTTTCCTATTTTAAGTTACCTTTTGAGACTTTAGTTTGTATCAAATTGACTTTAGTCTTAGATGTGTATCGAATCAACTTTGTGTGTATCAAATCAACTTCGACTTGTATCAAAATGACTTGCATTGAAACGACTTTGTATCAAAGCGACCGTAAACCGTTCTGAGAAGAAAACAGTTTTCTTCTCAGAACTGATAATGTCCAAGGACAAATATTTTCACGCCAAATGGAAGCTATTGTGTGTACTATCCTTCAAATATTTTTCATAACACATGCAGTTTGAAAATTGGGAAATATCACTTGGATATTCTTCAGTTTTAGCTGGGTCATATTCAGTCACATGACTTCCAAGCAAGCAAAAAATATTTGGTGGATTATAATACAAAACAGCCTCCATTTGACGCAAGAAGATATGCAAGGTTATATTTCTCCACAGACATGTGCATGTATCTGTTTTGAGAGGTGAACAGTTTTCCAAGAAAGCTCAAGGAAAACCGTGAGCTTCAAGGAAGAGATGTGATATTGTCCAAGGACAAATATCAAGGAATTTTTTGAAGTCAAATGGAGGTTACTGTGTTTATTATCCTTCAAACATTTTTCACAACAAGCAGGATTTTCTAAAATTGGGGAATATCACTCAGATATTCCCCAGTTTTAGCTGGGGCACATTCAGTCATGTGGCGCATTTAGACCAATCCTATGCAAGCAAAAATATTTGATGGACTATAAAAAGCAATACACTTTTCCACATGCAAAGCTACATTGTAAATTAGACGACAAGGGAAATGGATGGCTTATAACTCCTTGTATAGTGCACCCTCATAACAGTTTAACCATTTTGTTCCCAGGAAATTCTTCACTTATTACAATTATTTAAATACATTCCGAGGTAAACTTGCATCAGTGATCAGGAAATATAAACTAGGAGATCTCATTGTATTGTCTTGATGTAACCTCATGTTCTCAACAATCAAAATGAAATATTTGGCAATCAGAAAGAGAGTTAGCTCAAGACTTGGTTTAAGAAAGGTCAACTAAACCTATTCTGTTTAAAACTGCTAAGTTAACACTGAGTTGAAATAGACCCTATTCATAAATGGCTACCAATTAAAAATTGTTTTGTAAGTACAGTCAACTCTCCGCTGACAGACACTCTTGTGAGCAGACAGCCCTACTTACAGACACTGTTTTCAGTTCCCCTTTTTAGCTACCAGTCAAACTCTGTATTATGGAATAATTCTCATAAGCGGACAGTTCTACCAACAGACACTTTTTCCAATTCCCGAGGGTCTCCGCCAATGAGAAAGCTGACCTATGGCAGAGATAATGCTACACCATATTACAATCTCTTAGGATTTCTTAAATTTCAAAATGTGTATGTTGTAGGTCAAAATGAAATTCAGGTTAAAATGATTTTAACCTAGTTTGATTCTCAATTTCCTTTGCCTTCTAACCCTAATTATTCATTATCCATCAGTAATTAGGCTTAAGGAATTTCACTTTAACCTGAATTTCATTTTGACCTGCAACATGTACAAATTCAAAGTTGCTCTCTTTATGCATAAAATTCTAAATGGCTCAACAAACATCTCAGTGATATTCCATAGAACCCTTACTCGAGCCTCTGAAATACATACCCACAATAACAGATTTGCCGCTAAATTAAATTTTCATAGACCAAAAGCAAATAATAATTATGGGACTTCTACTTTTGTTTCATCTAAACTTTGGGAAACTATTCCAACAAATATTAAAAGACTGCCGTACACTTCCTTATTCAATCAATATGAACTATACCTTTTAAACACTCAATCTTCTGTATAACCTGTATATAGCTTATGTTTGTTCTACCCTTTTTCTATGCGTAACTGATTGATATGTCATGTTGATTGTTTGTACGTGTCAGTGACCAACACGAAAGCCTATGCTACTTTGGTCACTGAGCGCATTTATTTTGGTCATGTGATGTTATATATTTTCTTTTTTTTTCTATTTGATGTAATCTTCGTACATGTAAATGTTGTTATAATTTTGTAAATAGTGCAAAACAATCAAAAATTTGAATCTGAAATCTGAATTCAGTAAAATTAGCCCAACTAACCTTGTGTTTGTGTTGATAATTCAAAAGAATCTTTACTACCAAGCAAGGTTAGTTGGGCTAATTTAAATGCATACAAAATAATTTCAAATTGGCAGCCATTTATGGATAGGATCTATAACTACTATTAACAAATCCTTTCGGGAACCAGCCAAGTATCAGTATTATTGTTAAAAAATAAAGTTTGTCCAAACTCTTCACATACTTTTTTAAGTCCAATAGTTTCTCTCCAGAAGTACTGTCAGGATAAGACTTGAATGACGCAGTTGATCATATATCTCTTCTCTTTTTACAACTTTGGAATTGTGTGTGCTCTCTTTTTTGTTATTGTTCTTTCTTTGCTCCCTTGCCGTCTTCTTCTTCTGTTTCTGATTCTTCATAGTGTTGATGTTTTTCACCTGGCTTCAGAAGCCGTCCCACCATGTCATACTTCTCCAGGAACTGTGTTTCCCACTCGTGTAGTTGATCCCTTTGCATACTGTTCAGGTCTGACAAATCATCATATTCAGTTTTGACGGCATCAGCTCCAACTGAAAAAGTAGCCAGGCCTCTGCTTGCATCATGTCCCCCAAAGACACTGTAAGGTCCTCCTAAAAGATGATTAAACAAGGAAGATTTGTTAAATCACACATTCCTACAAAGAGGCTTTCTGCTAACTTGACACAAGGAACCAGAGAAGGGGCGGCAATTTCTCGCTGATTTTCCTTCGGAGGTGAATGTAAATTCTTGATGAAAATTTTGATGTTGTTATTGCCTTTTTCGTTTCATCCTCATACTGTAGCTGATTAACATGCTAAAATTACTAGTTTGCCTCATTTCACATTTTATTGAAGAGATAGAAAACATGTACCATGTTTCTGTCTAGTTATAGAAACACAAGTTGAAGTTTGGGGGAACGAGATATGCTGTGGGAACACAAGCCGATTGGCGAGTGCTTCCCCACCTTATTCGAGTTCTCGCAAACTTCCACAAGTGTTTCTATTTAACAATTAGATTATGAGCTTGAGATTTCTATCATGCCTAGAAATCGAGAGCAATTGTTTTGGTATAAATCTAGTAGTCGCTCAAAACCTAAATCTAAAGTACCTTCAAAAATGACAAGCGACCACCTAGGTACACTGCTATGCTACTCACTATCCATTAAACCATTAGAATATGAACCCTAGATTTCTATCGCGTAAGAGTTGATGAGGGCGCAGCCCTAGTCAATGATCACGCATAGAAGAGCAAATATTCTAATAATTAGAATATTGTTTTAGCGTAAATCTACTGGTCATTCAAATCTTTATCTAAATCCTTTTCACAGGCAGTTCGAAAACAGAAAGAAGCAGCTGTCAGTTTGTTAACATCACTCAATGTATTATCTACAACAGAATAGATAGCAAGTACAGTGTGTAGCATAGCCAATCAGAGGGTGGCATTCGTGATAGAACGCCAGTAGAGTGTTTATACTAAAACAGAAGAGTGAGTAGCGTAGCCAATCAGAGAACGGTATTCATGATAGAACACTAGTAGATTTATACTAAAACTCGATAGAAACACAAAGAACATGTTTTCTAATTTTTTTTAGGAAATTCTGCGACAAAAACAAAACAAAAACAATTTGTTTACTTTGATCAACAAAATGTAAATTCTCTTTGCTCATGCCATCATTACATCAACAGCTTGTGCCATTTCTGTGTTTCTATTGAGTTACAGAAATGTTTTTAAACCAATCAGCACACATGTTTTCTTTGGGCTATTTTCTGAGTGAAAATATCAAAGGGGCCCAGCCTGAACGAAACATAGTGAAAACTTCAGAAACACTGGCTACCACTATTAAAAAAAAAACGAATGAACTTTCATCTGTCCAAACTACACTGTATAGTCTGCAAAAGGTAAATTGTTTAAAAAGACGGTAAAAAAGAATCTAAATTATGATGAAAACATTTCGCCACAAACATTAGAATATGTTGAGAAGCACAACTTTTTTGGCCGCTATGAGGAGTATTTGAGAGATGAGATATTTGGGTGAAATTTCAACAAGAAAAAGGATATTTTGGGGAAACATTTTATGGGATATGAGATATAAAGATTAGATTAAATGGGATATTGAGTAGGAAAATTGTTAATGGAATTAACAAAATACATGGGATATTTAGGCCAGAAATTGAAGGAATGTGTGACACTCAGGCCCGGTTCAGACGCCGTACCTCACATGAGCCGAATCATATTTGAATTTAGTGAAGCCTTGGAGCCAAGGCTGGCTCATAGCTGCCGGAGCTTATCCCGGTTTCTGTAGCATGAAGCGGCTAGAAGTATTTCTACTTCCCCTGGACGGGATGCTAGTCCATCGCAGGTCACTCCCCCACAATTTTGTTAGGTTTCCCCAACAATTTGCAGGTACCCATTTATACACCTGGGTGGAGAGAGGCACTGTGAGAGTAAAGTGTCTTGCCCAAGAACACAACACAATGTCCCCGGCCAGGGCTCGAACCCGGAGCGCCTGCTCCGGAGTCAAGCGCACTAACCATGAGGCCACCGCGCTGCTCCCATATTTGAATTTAGGCCGACCCAAATTAATTTAGACCAGCTGAATTGATTCAGACGCTGATCTCAATACCAGCCGAACTAAATTCAATAGGAGATTAAAGTGCATTTCGATCAGCGCTGATACATTCTGAACTCTCATAAACATAGTAAACAGCAACCAAGCACAATCCAAAGCCATCTTTTGAAATATATAAGATAAAGGGGTAGCAGAAAAAGGCATCAATCTATTTACATGTAACAACTGCAAGAAGACAACTGATAAATTGGTTCAGATGTCATACGTCACACGAACTTAATTTTACAATACCATTTCAATTTCCAACCTTTTCATATTCCTAGAAATACAACACAACTTGGGCAAAAAGCCCAATTGCAAAATTCAGGTTAATTCTCAAATACACTGTTCACACGTAATTTAAACACAAGCACGAAAACTATGATGAATGCACATTAATTTTGTTGCTGTTTACCAAGGTGGCAGCAAGTTTACACACGAAAACACAAACTCCACATATCGGCTTCTTCTCCGCCCTTAAAGTGCCCATATCGTCAAATTTTTTATTTTCTTATCTGATTCTATATATCACCCAATGAACTTCTGTGAAAGAAAAATTCGATTTCGATAAAATGCAATCTTTTTTAGAAGTTTTAAAATCGTTCAAATTTGCCGCCATTTTGGTCCACCATTCGCACCAGTCTTCCCTTCGTTTTGAATGAGTTGTGACGTAGATTAAGGAACAAGTGACTTCAGGCTTGACTCATCTCGCTTGTTTTACCTCTGTAAATGTAAATTACTAGCTCATACAAAATGCTGGAAAGGAGCATTTTGCATGGACTACGAAGCTAAATTTACAGAGATAAAACAAGTGAGATAAGTCAAGCCTGCACTCACACGTTCCTGAATCTACGTCACAATTCTGAGCATGTCGATGCTGTGATCAGCGGCACGGGCCGACCGCAAGAAAATAGGATTTTCAGGTTTTTAAAACTTCATTAAAAAATTGCTTTTTATCCAAATCGAAATTTTTTTTCGCAGAAGTTCATTGCATGAAACATAGAATCAGATGGGAAAATAAAAATTTTGGTGATATGGGCACTTTAAGATACGCTGATGCACTACCTACACTTCTACGCATACTCAGGTCTTCAAAATACATTAAATTAATTTAAGTTGAAAACTTTGTGCAGAAAATTTTTAAACTTGGCGCTCTACTTTCCATATGATGTAAAACTCCAACTATTGGCTCATAGTCGGAGTTTTTTAGCCAATCAAAAAGCTAGAAATGCAAAAGTCGGAGCTGAGAATTTACTAGAACCAAATGATCTTAAAATCAGTTATGTTGCTTTCGTGACATTCAATAATATAAAAATATTAACAGAAAACTAGCGAACCAGATCAGGTTCAAACCGGAAAAGGCACATCATATGACCTGAACCATATTAAGAGGATATGTACAGCACCAGGACCAAATATCTCAATGCAGAAAAACGCACAAGAGATTCGAAAGCTAATCTCTTTACGGTGGCCAATTCACATTATCAACTCAGTTGATAAAACCAAATTATCTTAAAATCAGCTATGTTGCTTTCGTGACATTCAATACTAGAACAATAGTAACAGAAAACTAGCGAACCAGATCAGGTTCAAACCGGAAAAGGCACATCATATGACCTGAATCATATTAAAAGGATATGTACAGCACCAGGACCAAATATCTCAATGGAGAAATCAGCTAGAGTCTACATCATTTGAATAACAAAGAATCCAAAATAAGACAACAAGCTCACGTTGAAAACGAGCTAGAGCGCCAATTTCAAGATATTACCAAGAGTTAAATGTCGTGTTTTGTTAAATGTTCCACTCAAATTAATTTGCCATAGTATTTAAATGTGAATATCATCTACATATTGCAAGTAAAAAATACCTTTCGTCCTATGATACCAGCGTAATCTGAAATAATATTAACACACGCGCGATCTTGCGTGATGGAGGAGAAATGTGCAATTTTACTTACATTTGATAACCGCTTTCATTCGTGTTCGAAACCCCTGCACTAGTTCGTCATCAATCAAAAAATGTGCTAGCCTGTGAACTACGTGAACTGCAAACTAATTTTCAAAACACCCCAAGCTCGTTTCAGCCTGCTTTCACATCAGGACAATTAGCTAACGCATCTTGTACATTTCTAAAACCGTAAAGGATAAAAAAGCACATAATAAACTAACCTGGACCATAGAAGTCTTTTCCTCTGGTTACATCAAACACTTTGCTGTTAACAGCTAGTAGTACTCGCTCATTTTTCACGCCATCGTACTCTCGCAACTCTTCAGGAGTGAAGTCGCGTTTCTTCATAGGCTCGAGTGGTTTTTCCCGAGGAGGGGGAGGCGGTTTGCGAAATTTAGCCTGCACAAGTTTTCGTATAATCATAACAATAATTACCACCCCAAGGATTTGCACTGGGGATGAAAGAGATTTAATAAAGTTTAAAACAGGAGAAACGACTGTTTCGAGGCCCATTTTGAGCAAAATTTTACAGTAAACGACGGAGCGTCAGAATAATGCTGGCAAAGGGTTCTGGGTAGTTTTGGTCACATGTTGCAAACGTGTACTCGCGTGCGAGTCAGGATGAAATTTCAGAAATCCCGTATCCCGCCACTATTCCGTCATCCCGTAGAGCATTCTTATTTTCATCTGCTTTCAAACTTAACTCAGCACTGAGGAAGAGCTTGGCCCGAAACGTCTGCTATTCAACTTGAGTGTAATTTTGCATTATTATACATGGGTTATTGACCAAGTGTGAGGTCAAGATGGCTGGATATTGGACGAGTTCTGTTTTTGCGTGTTTATGGACCGAGACGGAGCCGAGGTCCGTAAACACGCAAAAAAAAAAAAAACCGAGGCCAATATCAAGCCATCTTGACCGAACAAGCTTGGTCAATAAAGGATTTATTATATGGCTTTCGGGGAAATTTTTCTTGAGGGACAAGGCGGGTAGTCCCGAGCAGGCAAGATAGCTCGGGTAGCCAATCACAGCGCAGGATTTGATTCATCTTGCCCGCTCACTGAGCTAGCCATATAATAATACTATTTAAAACTTTTTTACATTCTCATCCCGCCCCAATCACAATGTTTATATCTTGGATGCGACAATTAAATTATTGAAGGATCTGGGATCCTTCCTGTCAAAATGAGCAAATTCCGCTCCCGCCGAGCTATTTATATCCCCATCCCGCGGTTAAAAGCTCTGTCATCCCGCATCCCACCACCATTTTTTACCCTCATCCCGCATCCCGCCAAACTAACATAGAACCCTAGAAGTACATTTACATCGATTTATGGTTTGTCATCAAATCTAGAAAGAAGTGTCCTCCGTAACCTCCAAGCTTATTTTCGCGCCACATGGAGGAGGTCTATATGTCGAACTCACCACCGTACCTTATCATCCTTAAAAATTAACCGCCGCCTGAGGAGCCCATCACTAGCTCTTGCCGCTTTTATTTTCCCTGACTTGGGGGCGGTTTCCTAGGAACGAGGTTGAGCGAGTTAGTGTCAGGTCTAAGATCATAGTCCTCAAAGACAATTTAGGGACTGGTCAAAAAGTATTGGGGGAGGGGGTGGGTCATCAGTTTTTGAGCCCTTTGTAAGCGGTGGGTCGTTCAATTTTCAGTTACCCATGCCGGGGGATGGGTCATCCTGTTTTATAACAGGAATTGGCAAACATTGGGCATAATCACAACAGAGGTAACCCTAGGCTCGATTTCCAGCCGCTGTTCGGGAAACGAGAAACAAAGATCGGACGCGAGAGAGTGACGGAAATACAGCCTAGGTAACTCCTTCCAGTTCCAAAGGACGAAAATGTTTCGAGCCGTGGCTAAATAAATACATGTGGCTGGTGTACAATAGGGGTGGCAATTTCATGTATTGTAAAATCTGTACGAAAGCTAAGAGGTCTAATGAAATGAGCAAGGAGTCCCAGGGTATAATTTTTTTTTAAAATGCTGCGCTCTTTGGACATTTTTCATTAATTATTCGTCGAAAGACATCTACTACGTCGCCTTCAAATAACATCTTACAACTTATTTTCCGCTGGCAAATCGAGATTTACTGGTGTCTTGCAAATCAGCGATTATTTGCTGACAGCAAACAAATGATTGCTGGCGACTCAGACCAACCACGTCCCCAGGGCCTTCTCCCTGGGGGTGAGGTTGGACAGACAGACGTCAACAAGGGGGGTCATGCAAAAATATAATAACATTAAAATTAAATTAAGCTATGTACAAAGTACATACATGATAGATGCAGATCATCTAAAAATTCGTCGAAAAAATTGAATTTAGGATGGATTAATCTTTTTTCATAAACTGTCCGTAATGATGAGATCACAAAACTGTTAGACTTGGCCAGGGTGAGAAAGGTCTGCGCTAAAATAGGCGGTGGGGGGGGGGGGGGGAGAGTAGGGAGCCTGCCAGTGGTATAGCCACTTGTGCCAAGGAACAAACCAACCTCGTTCCCAAGGATTTTTACATGAAATTTCAACCGAAAAGCCCTGGGAACCAAGTTAAGAACAAAGAGAAAACGACTGAACGTTTGCTTAACATTATACTGTAATATGATTCATAGGCAAGTTTTTCATCAAAAAGTCAGGTTCTAATCCGTTTGATCCTTCAACTCCATGCAAGAGCCTATTTATGGGCTCCTGATAAAGATAAGAATTAAAGGTGCCGTGGCGAAGTATGGCGCCCAAAATGCAGCAAAATGGCATAAATAGATTTCCGCTTATTCACAAAATTCATGGAAAAGATTGATAAGAATTTTATTTTGAATACAACTTAGATTCATATTTTCTTTGGGTGCTTCCAGTAGTCGCACTGCACGGAAACACAGTTTTCTGGGTGGCGCACAAGTGTGAACTTTCATCGCATATTCGATACCCAATATCACACGAAGAACAGATAAACGCTTTATCATGTTTATTGGGATCTACAAATGCTATATAGAAATATATTTTACATTGCAAAGCAGTATCGTTTAATCCAGAAAAGTTAATCAGTGGAAAAAAAATCGGGAGATTGCATGCCGAGATTTTTTTAGACGGCTCAAAGAGCGTTTCAGATTGTAAGGTTGGGCTTGCTGTGAAGAGCTCTGCTGAATTCTACAAGCTATTCAAGGAGGCATAGCTTACAAAATGTAGTTCAAGATAGCTTTTAACTGATTTGTCTGATCCAATCCAATGTGAATGGACGAGCCAAACGTCGTACATCAGTGTAGAGATACTCGTGCCCCTGCCGGTCTGTAGTCTCCTTCGCAGCCGTTATCAGGGTCGTCACGCAACGCTTCTCCCCCAAGCGTTGCGTGACGACCCTGATAACGGCTGCGAAGGAGACTGTTCCTCAAGCGTAGTGTGGGCGGGGAGTAAGAAAAGAAGTGTCTTGCCCAAGATACCCAGGAAACCGTGAATCGATTTCTAAATTTATCGGGGGATAGGCGCCTTTCAGTTGTTTTGCAGCCGATACTATTTTCCACTGATGACCGCTTTATCAGTACACACGGTTCAAAACCAGTTTGATCGAACGGTTTCTGTCCTGACCAAATTTCCAACCGCTCCCGGAAATTGAAATAGTAATACTCTCTTCGCTGTTAATAAATCGCTGTTCTTCAACATCGAGTCGCATTAATGAGGGTTAGTTTTTATTTAGGGCGTGGTTAAATTACGAAGACTCTGGTGATGTCATTTTCCTTCGCAAGGAGAGACAGAAGCGCAAAAGCCAAGAATAACAAAAGTGTAATATGATATCAACATCGAAACCGTGAAACTACCGATACTTTAAACATGATACCTTAAGATGAATGAGAAAAACAAATAACAAGTTTACGTCATGTTACACTCACATGACAGAACCATCTGCGATTTCTTTCCGGCAGGCTCACTTTTTTGAGTTCTGGGAATTCGATTTTCTATTGAGTTGCACGCATTTCGCTTTCGATGGTTTTTTTTTCTTTCTTTCATTTAAATTCAATCAAATATTCCCTTGCTTGTGAGAAGCCTAATTTTGGTAAATAATCTTGTCAGCTGGCGTATTCTTCAATCCTCAGGGATAAACAGAATTAAATGGAACCCAAAACCAAAATATTAAATTTAATCCTCTATCGACAAACCAATAACTGAAACAAAATCCCAACTTGGTGTTATTTACAAGTATTTGACCACGGATGACAATTGACCAAATTGCGACCAAAAATTGAAAAACAATGGAAACAAATTTAACACTCGATGTAAAACGGATAATAAAATCGTTCATACTGGATAGGAAATGCCGACGTCATTTACTTATCAAGTGTCATGATGGCGTTTATTTAGAGGCTTTTCCCCGCCAAATGACCTCAGTTGTCGCATTCTTGGCGCGAATGTGACAAGAACCTTTTAAGCAATAAATACATTATTTATAAGTGGCTTCGCTTTCGGGAGAAAATGTCTTCCAATGTCTCACATTTGGCTTAATACCCATACACCCAGCTGTCTTGTGTGTTTTTTTATCATCTCTTGTGGTGTGGGTTCAAAAAGTGAGCCGCTACGAAACTGTTAATAGTAAACAAATTAACTGGAATTAAACAAAAAAAAATCCCCCCAAAAATCTCTCTCACCTCATTTTTTCCTGGCGGCGGAAAAAGGCGACACATTCCTTCACGCATACTAAACAGCGATGTAATCCCTGCGATGTTTATCTACTTTTCAAAGTCTGCAGGAAATTTTTAGGTGATGAATATACCAGCATTTTATTTAATTTACCGTATGGTTCAAAAAAGAGCCCCAAAATGCCAGTAGATTCGCTTTGGATTTGCGGAAATCAGGATAAACGGGTTTATTAATCCAGATCCCTACCGCCGCTATTGGGTTTACTCCTGGGGTTATAAATTAACAGGCAAGGGAGATTTTTATTGTATAAAATTGCACGGAACAAACCAGATGTAGGGCCAAGATACATGCAATACCCTTTTTTAGTTAAATTTCTCCTTGTGAACAGCTAGAAGTAAAGATTTCCGGAGCCAAATATGTACAGTTGCCATAAAATCAAGCTATACAAATAGGATGGTTGACAAATAAAACAAGTTTTTGAGGGAGTTGGACTCCACCAGGCCCCAGTGAACTCTCAACAGGAGTTCCTAAGCTTCAGTTGCACTCCAGCCAACTGGCCCAGTCTTCCATAGAGTTGCTGACAGAAGTTTCCCTGAAAATATCACACAGTTGGGAATGACGTCTGTCACAGAAGCTAAGTCTTCCAGAGATGTTTAGTCCGTAAACTTACATGAAATCAGCACAGGCTAAGATGTCATACCTTGAGCAAGAGCTCTCATAAGATAAAAAGTCCCATATTTGGCTATCCTATGCAAAAGACTTGAAGCCCAGGAAGGAAATATTTTGAGTTGTTGTTTTTGAAATAACTTTTTAAATTTGCCAGTAGCCCGAGAGAGCAGGAGTTTTTACAAGGTTCACTCTTTTGCATAAATCAACACATAACAAAGCAGCACCATCTATGTAAAAGTGCAAGCTTAAAATTTATTCATAAAAAAATTACTATGGAATTTGTATTATTATGTAATACAATGTATTACTATGTTCTTTTTTTTAACTTCATTGACCCTACAAACACAGTCAATGAATAACATTAATTTTACTTACAATGCATATTACTAAATGAAGAGCCAGTAGCTTGCAAAATGGCCTGTATTTTTTGTTTTAAACTCAGATGTGATTGTTCTGATGTATCAGGTAATATTGCCAGTTCTTTAAGGAAAAAGTTACACATTTAGTTGTTGTAAAGTCTCCCATTACAACCGAAATTAACAACCCCACAAGGAATATTATCAAAGCAAATTCCAAGGCCATTCTAGTACAATCACATTTTGTACAGTCTAGGCAAACGTCTATTTTTGTCACTACCAGAAAGACATGATCATTTGACTTCCTTGCCTTTTCTCGTCTTAACTACTGCTTGATAGTCAGAAGAGAGATCCCATTTGATAACAGGGCCTCAAATTCTTAGCTTTACTGGAGCTGAATTCTATTTTTAAAATTAACCCACCCTGTTGTCGACTAGACTTGGGTGTTATTGATACTGTCATTTCCTCAGTTTTTTTTTTACACCCCAAGCCATTTCAACCAAATTCCCTAAAATGGTATGGGTGTTCAGCATTTCCAATATCGTTTCTTACTCTTCTTTTCCTGTACGACAATAACCAAAGAAACTGATTCCTGCACCTCAGGCAATTACGTCAGATAAAATGTGCCTTGACCTTTACCTTTACAATTCCAACAGTCCCTTAAGGGCATCCTTGTCATTTTGTAACAAGCACAAACAATGGCCACTTTTTGCACAATAAACAAAAATTTGAAGGATGAATAACCGGGATATTGTACAGGCAAGGTAATTTATTTATTGTACATTCCAGAATGTGCAATGGGTATTCATAGAAGCTTTTAATCCCCAAGTATCTACTATAAATAAAGTTACTATAAATCCAACTGAACTACTAAAACCACGAATTTCAAAAGTTCAATATTCAACTGTTTATTTTTAAATTGTGCAAAAATATTTTACTACAATTATGATTGTCTAGACCCAACGAAAGTGTAAGCGAATACATTAGCCATTTTGCCGTGTAAACCGCAGATCGGAAAAGCGAGGTGGCTTTTGCTTCGAATAATTATTATACGACAATCCGACGCTTTACAGACACTCAACTATCCATTTAATTTCTCTATAAACGCACAACTTCCTCTAGGCGGAGGCAAACACAAATGAAGACATCAAAATTCTGGAATAACATCAGAAACTTGCTAGTGGGTTTTAAATAATTTCCTGGGTCAAGCTTTCTTCTCTTGATCGATTGCTGAAACGAAAGAACATACAGGGTGTGTCAGAAAATATCATAGACACACTGTAAAGGAAAGATTTCTGAAGTTTTAAGATGAGAATAAAATGCCTTCGCAACCGCAATGAAGAAATACAGGACTCGCGCTGTGCAAAAACAGCTCGAAACCTCCTCGAAAATAATGACTGCGGAATTTAAATAACGTGTCGCTTTCGAATACTACACGGTTCGATTGCATTGACACACCCCTTGGCAAGGAAATTGTAACTACGCTTTAAATGCTCAAGCCCCGATAGACGAAAATGTACAAAATACAGCCAAAAGGATGAAGAGACAACTCACTTTCTTTCGTAGGGAGAGGATTTTTCTCCTGGGTCTCGGTGTGCTTCAACTTCGATTTGTCGAATTTGGTTACCTCGGACACGTCTGGTTTATCACTCATTTTCGCTTGGAGCTGTGGAAAAATATCTTTATCAGACACGGATAAATAAAGTTCGAATGAAACACGTTGTCAGTGCAAACGAACGCCGGACTAACCTGGTTACCTTGAAATAAATTCACCGCACAACAGACAATGAATGCGTTCGCTCTGGTCTCTTCACAAAGTGATACCGCTCAAGAATCCTACTGCTTGGCTCTTTATTCATTGGCCTTGTCAATCAAACACCGAACACGTGATTTCAAAAGGTGTCAAAAGGCCAGATGTCAGCTGAGACAAGCAAAATTCTTAAAATGGATTCACGGAACGTGCTCAAATAAGGGTGCCTTGTTTATCGCGACTTCGGTCTATAAACACAATTTCTTCGATATGAGAAGCAAAAGTGCTTTCTTAGCCGCAATTTTTTGATAATAGATTAGAATTTCCTTAAAAAACGGTTTTGAAATAGGTGGGAAACATTGCTATGGCATGAAAAGTGTGTTGAAAGAATTTACTTTTATGGTCGGAAGCTTTCGTGATATTTTCACACAATTTTCTCGAATGAATTATTAAGTTAAGGAAAAAAGTTATCTTAAACTTGAATATAGATTGGAAGATTCAGTTAATTCTTTTAACGGTACCATATGACCTAATTCTAGACACAAAATTTCCACTTTTTGATTGACGAAAAACTATTTTCTCTTTTCGTTTTAGCCTGTCACCCACGTGGGTTATGTCAAGCAAAACAGAAAATTACGTCATCATTTCAACGAGGCATTACGAGTAGCAGGAATTTTGATATTGATCACCACAATTATCGAGTTTGTACTTGTCAAGGATGCGTCATTTGGCGAGGTATTGCCAGTTGGCAGTTGTTTGAATCTTAACCATCTGAGATGAATGGGAATTTAATGTTTTAAACTTTTCATTGGGCTGAAATTATGAAATTTCAACCAGAGGCGCTTCATTATGGCGGTGAGTCGTTCATTTGCGTGTGCGCACATGACGTCGCGTTTATGCATACAATAATACACGCCATCTTTCTTCATGCCCTCGTTTTCTTATTTCAATCTCGAAGGGGACACTTTTGTGTTTCTCTGCCTCGCTTTTTATCGTCATGGTCATGGGAACGACCATTCTAGATGATGCTGGTTAGAAAATGCCGTTTCGTGAACTTGTTGTTTGGTGAACTGAGCTCATTGTTGTCTCACCATAACCCATTCTCTCTCTTTCAACAGCCACTCTAGCGGAGTTGGCTCATCGCGAATACCAGGCAGGGAGCTATGACCGCGCCGAACAAATCTGTATGCAGTTGTGGAGACAACAACCCGAGAACACCGGAGTTTTACTTCTTTTATCATCGATACACTTTCAATGCCGTCGATTAGATCGGTAAGTCAGATCAATATTCTGTTGTTGTAAGTGTTTTGCGCTCGCAATCCAAAAGCCTTTTATGATTTATGACGAAGTTTTTGGCGAAAAATGCGTTAATGAAATACTCCTTCCTTTCTTTTCTTTCTTCTAGATCGGCTCATTTTAGTACTCTAGCCATAAAACAAAACCCAGTTCTCGCCGAGGCCTACTCTAACTTGGGCAATGTCTTCAAAGAGCGAGGTCAGCTCAAAGACGCGTTGGATAATTATCGCCATGCTGTAAAGTTAAAACCGGATTTCATCGATGGCTACATCAACTTGGCTGCGGCATTAGTAGCTGCTGGTGATTTAGAAGGGGCAGTGAATGCTTATGCTACGGCACTGCAGTATAACCCGGTATGCGTTTGCGAGTAATCCGTACCTTGGACGTCATGTTTGTTTGCACTGAATGACGTGAATGTTTAGTTTCGAATCTCTCTGGAGCTTTGGAACTCTCGGTTTTTCAGCTGTGTTTCACAACTCCGCAAGAAAATATATTTATCCGCAGTTTCTGCTTTGTTTGTTGTCGTGGATGTTCATAATAAAATTGATTCCAGTCTAATTTTTCTTTCGTTCATTAACCCTCGATTCCTCTATTGTTTTGTGCAAACAAATTTATTCTAATGTCAGTTGTGTCGCGAAGAAACATGTTTTTCGTTGATGCACTGCGGAAGTGTTTCGACAGTTTCGAGCACGGTGTTCAATATTTCCTAATTGGTACCAGGGTGTTATGAAATTCCATCCATACTAGTATGTTCTGAGGCCGAAAATCTTTTCTGATTGACGCGTGGTATGTGAAGTAAGTCAATTCTGTTGTATCGCGTTTTGTTTCCGTTTGAATCGTAAGTGGAAACAGTCTACCACATTGCGATTTCAGTAAATACAGGAAGATTCGGTTATATTTGGCCTGGTTCCTGCTTGTTAGAGAAATCTAAAAAAGCAATATCTGGCTTGGTTGTGATGAATGGCATGTACTTGAATAATATGAGATAGGAACCGCCTGCTTGATATTTCCTTGATACAGATTGACTGTCTGTCAATGGCTTGGCATAATTTCAATTTTTATTGGCTTTTACATGCAGTTGACTGCATTTAATTATTATTCCAGTGGTTCATCCATTTAGTATAGTTTTGCAAGCAGGCCATTATGTGTAAAATTGGCTAAGAATAAACAAAAAAAGATTCCAAAAAGATTCCAAAAACTTGCAGGGAAAAAATGGAATAAGAGTGGGATAACCTTAATACCTCCTTCTAGTTTGGCCTTGTGGTAATGGAGGGTTAAACAATTAAAAATTTTATTATTAAATTTAGTAGTTGTGTAGTTCCAGAAAATATCCCTACCCCTTCCCTCATGGAAGGAATTTGTTATAGACCCCCTTACCAATCTGGAAATTCCAATAAGCTTGAACATTTCTAAAAATGTTTTGGTCTCATAGATTCCCCCCCCCCCCCCAGGAAATTCCAATCCCTTCTGTGGGGGAGAATGGATATTCTCTGGAACTGCACAGTGACATTGATATAATTTGTCAATAGGATCTATACTGCGTAAGAAGTGATCTGGGCAACTTGCTGAAAGCTCTCGGTAGACTAGAAGAGGCTAAGGTATAGTAAATGTTGCATGAAAAAGTAAGGATTGACATGTATGTTCAAGGCAGTCTTATCTGTACTTGAGTATAAATGTTTCCCTTGCGAGTTTGTGCTTATCATAAATAGTAACTTTTTCTGATGCAATAAATATCAGTTGGGGTGGACTAGGCACTGATGGCTTGTTGAAACAGGTATCTGTGCTGGAGGATGCAAACTTAAAGTTGAGATTTGTGCACCTCAGCTGATTTTTATTTTGAAGATGTAATTGACATGCTGACGTCAATACTTAAATTCCCAAGAACGTTGAACAACTAATTTCTCCTTACGGCAGGGCAGTGCTTTCTGTTAGAGAAATTGCGTGTTTTTGTAAATTATACTTCTAAATTCTCATAGCAGTGATGATAAGAAATTTAAGACACTCGGTAAGGAGAGTTACTATTTCAATCTTGGGACTAAGAGTTAAGGGAATAGTCTTCAGCTGTGTGTGCTCCATGTTACTCATATTGTATTGTAGTGGAAATCTGAATGCATGAGGGTGACTTTCAAGAAGCTCTGCAGTTAAATTATGCATTACAGGCTTTTATTTATCAAAAGAGATCTTTGATTGACATTACTTTTCATGACCAGTCAAGCTGCGGCAAGCATGTTTGAATAGTTGATTGGATTGTTTCGTATTTTATTCAGTAGCTTTGTTTAGAATTGTGCAAGTTTTTCATTATTTTAATTCAACGCCTTTGAATAGAATTGACATTACTACTGTTTTTTTCACTCTCGCTTGTGTTAATGCAGGGTTATTGGAAATACTCTCATAGTTACATGTTAAATTTGGATGAGGGGAAGGGAGCTTATGGTTTGTGTGGTTCTAGTATTTTATGATATACTCTATTGTTTGGGAGGTATTCAAGACCAACATGTTTGTGCAAATTTGTTTGGACTGTATACCAGTGTATTG
The DNA here is from genome assembly GCA_964020085.1 of Micromussa lordhowensis. NCBI lineage: Eukaryota > Metazoa > Cnidaria > Anthozoa > Scleractinia > Lobophylliidae > Micromussa > Micromussa lordhowensis. The sequence continues at coordinate 27,490,867 of OZ026603.1, read as the reverse complement.
GCTTTGTAAGAGGAAGAATGTAGTCATTCAGTATTTTCATGGGCTCTTGGTCAGCTGAAGCCAGATTCCATTGGCTGACAATATCTTTCCAAGCAAAGGCACAGTTGTGTTGGTTAGCTTTGCAGAGTACCGGTGATCAGCAGTTGGTCCTCGATACGTTGTTTCTTGATCCCTAACATTCAATCTTCCCTTGTTTTCCCCTTTTATTTATCTCTCCCAGTAAACTTATACAGGGTACGTACGGTCTTGATGGAGTACACCGGCTGAAGGGAAACCATTTGCAGAAAGATGAACTTCTCAAAGCACGTCTTTGGCCCTTTTCCCATACTTGCTTTCCCTGTCTACCATGCTTGCCCAGTTTGCTGTTACAGACTTCTCAAACAGAAACAGGAGTAACAAGTCACCTTTTTCTCTCATAAATTAGCCCTTCCATCAAAATGTCTTGGTTAAAACACATCAGGAATAAAACAGTCTGGTTGTAGTCTGACTGCAAGTAGTTGTTTGGCAAAATTGTTGGTAAATGAAGTGTTACCCTGAAAACTCCTGTTTCTGGCTTGAGTTGGCTGCTTGCATCCTTTTCTCTTGGTCATGTGGTTGATCTCATACCTTGGAAGAAAGAAAAACGACAGTTTATCCATTTAACACCTTGTCCCAATTAGTAGGGACACTCTGTTGCCTTTGCTGCATAATTTCTGATTGAAAGCATAGCCGTGTGTAGCATGGTTTGGAAAAGGCTTGGGAAGGGTGAAATATTTGGTCAGCTTTTTGTCACAGTCTTGTGTGGAGAATGAACATGTTGTCTTGTCTCCTCATGGTAATCAAGCGTTGGGCTTTGTTGAAAAAGATTCAAATGCCCAGTTATTGAACATCTCACTGCTTTCATTTGAAACAAATGGACATTTTTATCAAGTACAAGCAGTGTAAGTTGCAATCACTGGACATTTTGGGTTCTGTTTTAACAGAGGTAAAAGAAGTTGTAAACTTACATTTTGACACAGAATTGCATAAAATTTTAATCTGTTGCAGTGTGGCCAAGTTTGAATTCATGTTAATTGTTTCCATGAGCAACTGCTCTGTAGACAGATGTATTAGTCTCTGTTTTGGAATGTCATTTTGATATGCACTTGTGTCACAATGCTACTTCTTTGATCTCTTTTTATGATCTGTGCTGAGGCAAGTCAACATTGGTTTTCTCTTGCACATGCTCTCTGAAGGCAGCAGCCATGTGCTTTCTATGGAGGGACAAGGTGTTCTTTGAACTAATAGAAACTATAATCTAGCATTGCATTTCAGCCAAGAAAGGACAAAACAAGAGCCCAACAAAACTGTTGGTGAAAAATGTCGGAATAGTATTGCGTTGTTACAAAGGATGAGAACAAAACCATGATTGTCTCTTTTTGCTCTCTGCTATTGCAATCTGTTTTGCTTGTGTTTGTGTATTTCTCGTTTTTGCTTTGAATTTTTTCTTGCTCTCTGCTGTTATTCTTGCTGCCCTCTGCTTTCTTATTGCTTGCTGTGCCTTTTCCCGGCATTTTGTGCTGTCCCCGTTTTTGCTGCTCATGTTTAAATTGAAAGGCGTGCTACTTGAAAGCGATAGAAACACAGCCCAGTTTTGCAGTGGCTTGGAGTAACCTTGGCTGTGTCTTCAACGCTCAAGGAGAGATCTGGTTGGCCATTCATCACTTTGAGAAGGTAAAAATCTGTAAAAAATATAACTTCGTAGTTGTAAATGTTCACAGTTCAGCAGTGGATTTTCATGATCTACATTAATTTGTGCACAACATGTAAATGTAAGATTTATTTGACAAGAATTTGCAGGGTAGAATGAGTGAAGTGGTACACATTTTCAACAACTTGCAGCACAATTTACTTGGTGTATAGTTACTTTAATCAGTGATTGGTATTGAAAACAGAATTTTGTCTCACAAGAACATACATGTAGCTGAGAAGCAAATTACATTGTACTTGTCCAATGCCTTGACAATGATTCTGATTCTGGGCTGCAAAAGAATCCTGAATTAATTTTGTCTGTCAAAGAATTGTCAATAGTAACTTACATAATAAAAGAGCTATGTAATAATTTCATTCTTATAATTTAACCCACAGTATTGATTAATCATGTGAATCTCTTTTTCCCATTGAAGGCTGTTCAGTTGGATCAGAACTTTCTTGATGCCTATATCAACCTTGGAAATGTTTTAAAAGAGGCAAGGATTTTTGACAGGTTGGTGTTTTATTTAAATAACATTTAAATCATTGTCTGTAGAAATATCACTGGCTTACTTTTTCTTCATTTGTTATTTCAGAGCTGTTGCTGCTTACCTACGAGCCTTAAACTTGAGCCCCAATCATGCTGTTGTCCATGGAAACTTGGCTTGTGTCTATTATGAACAAGGGTGAGCTTACCAAGCAGTGTTTTTGGTGTTTTAATGTGCATTTGTCTAATAGAAGATTTTAGTGGTTATTAAAACAATGATCTGTTTCTTCTTGTTCCTACAGACTTATTGATTTGGCAGTGGACACATACAGAAGGGCAATTGAACTTCAGCCAAACTTTCCAGATGCCTATTGTAATCTGGCAAATGCTTTAAAGGAACAAGGAAAGGTTAGAAATCATCATCATTCCCTTTGAGTTAATCACCCATTATAGTGAATGGTTGAAATGCCATAATAAAATTATTTTACATGTTCTTGCATTTCACATAGTAAAGTCATACTGTGGTGTCTGTCCAACCTTGTGGTTAAATGACATCCCAAAAATGTTTATGATGGCAAAAAGTATTTGCACTTTGCCTAACATTGAGGGCAAAGAGATCTTTTGTGTGACCTAGGATTCCTTTTTTTAATCATTATTTTCATTTGCTGATCATGGTCTATTTTCCCCCAGGTATCTGAAGCAGAAGAATGCTACAACACTGCTTTGAGATTATGTTCCACCCATGCAGATTCCCTCAACAACCTAGCAAATATCAAGAGAGAGCAAGGAAAGATTGAGGAGTCTGTCCGGCTGTATTGTAAAGCTTTAGAGGTACATCAGTCTATGTTTCCCCTTGAAGTAAATTAAGTTTTGAAATAAAACTGATTTGCTATAATTCTTCTTGTAGATATTTCCTGAATTTGCTGCTGCTCACTCAAATCTTGCAAGTGTTCTACAACAACAGGGGAAGCTTCATGAAGCTCTACTGCATTACAAAGAAGCCATCAGGATTCATCCCACATTTGCTGATGCCTATTCTAACATGGGAAACACACTCAAAGAAATGCAAGACATTCAGGGAGCCATTCAGTGCTACACAAGAGCTATACAGATCAACCCAGCATTTGCCGATGCTCACAGCAACCTAGCATCTGTTCATAAGGTGAGATGATCTGTACAAACCTGGCTGATTTGATAAGTATCTTGTCTTTTTGTTGTTGAGTTGTTGCTCAGTGATAGGCTTGTGAGTTTACAAAGGAGGAATACAATGTAGCAAAATGATATAACAAATGTTTGGCAGTTTGCTTAAGTATTTTCTTTCAGAACCAAAATTATTACGTACAATGCTGACCTTCCATTTTGTTCTTATCACCATTAGGACTCTGGTAACATTCCTGAGGCAATCCAGTCCTACAGGACAGCACTGAAGTTGAAGCCAAGCTTTCCCGACGCATACTGTAACCTCGCACATTGCTTACAGGTAACCTCCCTTCACTGCATTGTGATAACACCCAAAAAAATTCCATTCATCTTTATGCCTCTCAGTCTGTCAATCAGAGCATGTCTTTGTGTTTGTAACATATTATGTCAGTTGTGATTGTGACGCATTGTAGCAGCACAGGAGTGCTACTTAAAGCCTTGTGAAGCAGAACCCAAAACAAGGGTTAAGTCCTCCAGAAATGTAGTTTAGTTATAATTTAGTCTATAGACAGGAATGATCATTGCAGTTATGTACACAACCTAAGCAACAGTGGAATTAAAGCTTGAAGAAAAAAACTGGCTTGAATGTGATCTTTCATACATTCACTTGCAAATTAGTTTATGACAAAAACATATTTAGTTATAAATTTGATTTTGTTTTCTGACAGATAATCTGTGACTGGACAGATTATGAGTCCCGCATGAAGAAACTGGTGTCTATTGTGGCAGACCAGTTGGAAAATAATCGACTACCATCTGTGCACCCTCATCACAGTATGCTGTATCCACTAACGCATAAAATGAGAAGAGACATTGCCAACAGACATGGAAATCTTTGTGTTGAAAAGGTATTCTTACACTACTAGCTCTTACATGTATTTCAACACATTCTAATAGCTGATGTGTTATTATTTTGTTGTTTTATTGTATGGTGCATTCAGGTTGGTTTTGATTGGTTCATTTAGCAACAAAAAAGTGAAATGAAAGGAATTTGCAACCTTCCATGTTTGTTTTAAGGTTGCTCTTTTACACAAGCCACCATACTCGTATCCCAACTCGTTGAAGGAGAGTGGTGGAAGACTTAGAATAGGCTACGTTTCCAGTGATTTTGGAAATCATCCTACTTCACATCTGATGCAAAGTGTTCCTGGATTTCATGACAGTAGTAGAGTTGAGGTTGGTAACTTGGTGATAATTTTCTTCAACATTCTGTGTAGAGTCCTTGGTCTTCCTTATTCAAACCAGAAACCCTCTACAGTGGTTTAGGACACAAATTGGTTATACCATTTGCTGTTGAATTTGCATTTAATTTATTTCTCATGTGGATCTCTGCAGTTGAAATTAATTATTCTCTTGCATTACTTTAGCCCGGAATGTCAGTCATCTCCTGCCCTCAGTCTATTCCCCTGAATCCTTTGTTTGTCGCCCAGGGATTAGGCTGAGGCTGGGAGATGACTGACATTTCAGGCTAGCATTGTTCATAGCACTATTTCTTCTCGAAAGATGAAAGTAAGGAATGATCCTCGCAGTGAATTTTCCAATTTAATCAACTGGAAAGAAGAAGCCTGAAAAAAATCAGGGCTTCAACGGGATTCGAACCCGTGACCTCCGCGATACCGGTGCGATGCTCTACCAACTGAGCTATGAAGCCACACATTGGGAGCGAGGTCAATTTGTTGAGTTCATATCTTCCCGTGAGAAGTGACATGATGTAAGTATATATGAAATAATTCATATATTTGAACTGCGGTCATAGATGAAAGTGAAGAATGATCCTCGCAGTGAATTTTCCAATTTAAGCAACTGGAAAGAAGAAGCCTCACTCCCGCTATGTGGGATTCGTCTTTTTTTTTCAGGCTTCTTCTTTCCAGTTGCTTAAATTGGAAAATTCACTGCGAGGATCATTCTTCACTTTCATCTATGACCGCAGTTCAAATATATGAATTATTTCATATATACTTACATCATGTCACTTCTCACGGGAAGATATGAACTCAACAAATTGACCTCGCTCCCAATGTGTGGCTTCATAGCTCAGTTGGTAGAGCATCGCACCGGTATCGCGGAGGTCACGGGTTCGAATCCCGTTGAAGCCCTGATTTTTTTCAGGCTTCTTCTTTCCAGTTGCTTAAATTGGAAAATTCACTGCGAGGATCATTCTTCACTTTCATCTATGACCGCAGTTCAAATATGAATTATTTCATATATACTTACATCATGTCACTTCTCACGGGAAGATATGAACTCAACAAATTGACCTCGCTCCCAATGTGTGGCTTCATAGCTCAGTTGGTAGAGCATCGCACCGGTATCGCGGAGGTCACGGGTTCGAATCCCGTTGAAGCCCTGATTTTTTTCAGGCTTCTTCTTTCCAGTTGCTTAAATTGGAAAATTCACTGCGAGGATCATTCTTCACTTTCATCTATGACCGCAGTTCAAATATATGAATTATTTCATATATACTTACATCATGTCACTTCTCACGGGAAGATATGAACTCAACAAATTGACCTCGCTCCCAATGTGTGGCTTCATAGCTCAGTTGGTAGAGCATCGCACCGGTATCGCGGAGGTCACGGGTTCGAATCCCGTTGAAGCCCTGATTTTTTTCAGGCTTCTTCTTTCCAGTTGCTTAAATTGGAAAATTCACTGCGAGGATCATTCTTCACTTTCATCTATGACCGCAGTTCAAATATATGAATTACTTCATATATACTTACATCATGTCACTTCTCACGGGAAGATATGAACTCAACAAATTGACCTCGCTCCCAATGTGTGGCTTCATAGCTCAGTTGGTAGAGCATCGCACCGGTATCGCGGAGGTCACGGGTTCGAATCCCGTTGAAGCCCTGATTTTTTTCAGGCTTCTTCTTTCCAGTTGCTTAAATTGGAAAATTCACTGCGAGGATCATTCTTCACTTTCATCTATGACCGCAGTTCAAATATATGAATTATTTCATATATACTTACATCACTATTTCTTCTCTTTTAGCATCGTGATAAATGTACTAGCATTCTATCGCGAATGCTGTTCTCTTATTGGCTGTTGTACTGTGAATGAGTTCTCACTCGTGTACTGTGTTCGTCTTCCTCAGATATTTTGCTATGCTCTCACGGCTGATGATGGCACCAGTTTTAGAAGGAAGATTGAGGGAGATTCAGAGCATTTTGTTGATCTGTCCTCTATCCCTTGCCATGGAGAAGCTGCTGATCGTATTAATGCTGATGGCATTCATGTTCTGGTCAACATGAATGGTTATACCAAAGGAGCCAGAAATGAAATTTTCGCCCTTCGCCCTGCTCCAGTCCAGGTAAAAGAAAAAACAACTTGCGACAGGGTTCTGTAATCATTTTGAACACGATCATTTGGTGAGACAACAGGCAATTAATCCTTGAGGTATATATGTAGGGAGAAAGAATCTGGTAGGGAATTGTTTCTCAGCACTCAAACGTGCTGTGTTTTGATTTTGATCCTGAGCCACATTTTGAGAAAGAAATAAGATATAGCCACTTTTTTGAATGTCTCCCTTGAAACAACCTATTGGCTTAAAAAGATGAGAAGAGATAGATGTTCTCATGGATTGTTGTTTTTCGTGGCAAAAGTGTGCTCTTTCAAATAATGAGTAGGTTGTTCAAACGTGAATGTTGTTTGGAGTTAATGCGAGGTTGTAGACTGTGGCCTTACTCCACTTGTTCCACCTGCAGGTAATGTGGCTGGGGTATCCAGGCACAAGTGGTGCCCCCTACATGGACTACATCATCACAGATGAAGTCACCTCACCCCTCGAGCTCGCTGATCAGTACTCCGAAAAGCTCGCATACATGCCACACACGTTCTTTGTTGGTGATCACAAACAGATGTTTCCACACCTTATACAATACCTGAGAGCCTCCAGTAACCAAGTCATTGCCGAGGTGACGCAAAACGGACTGGTACCAGCTCATGCTGCTGCTGTGCTGCTGGATGACGAGAAGAACGATCCAAATCTGGTGCCCAAAGTTGGCGCGCTGATTGAGGAGAAGAAGAAAGAATACTCTGGGTGCAAGGACAGCGGCGAGCGCATTCCATCAACCGTGCCAATAATCACTCGCTCTCATTACGGCCTGCCAGAGACCGCCACCGTGTACTGCAACTTCAACCAGTTGTACAAGATCGACCCACCAACATTGCGCAGCTGGGTTAACATCCTCAAGCACGTCCCCAACTCCGTCCTGTGGCTTCTCAGATTTCCTGCTGTAGGGGAACCGAACCTCAAGGCTCAGGCCATGGCAATGGGGCTTTCCCAAGAGCGTATCGTCTTCTCCCCAGTCGCCCCTAAGGAAGAGCATGTTCGTCGCGGCCAACTGGCTGACGTTTGTCTCGACACCCCACTGTGCAATGGTCACACAACAGGGATGGATGTCCTGTGGGCCGGCTGTCCTATGGTGACTCTTCCGCTCGAGACGCTAGCTTCTCGAGTAGCTTCTTCTCAGCTCTCAGCTCTTGGCTGTCCGGAGCTTGTGGCAAGAAATCGAGAAGATTACGAAAACATCGCTATCAGACTCGGAAACGATGGGAACTAGTAAGTGCCTTGTACAAGATAGCATTGTAACAGATTTTCAATTTATTCCCACAAGGAACCCGTGCTACAAGTAATTATTAACCTGCGAAAGAACGGGTTTTTGTCCTTTTTCAGGTGGTAGTTTAATAGTAGATGTTGAGGAGTTCAGTCCCGGCGTTTTGTTTGAGTTATTTTGGCCACGTACAAATTTACCTTAAAATTGAAGGAAACCTAAAAATAGTAGTTTACTAAGATAGAAAAACACCAAAGAGATAATAATAATGAAACATACGTTTCGGATGGAGAAGATAGACACGGATTTCAAACGACGAACTTGAAAAAATTAGGCTAAATTTGCAAGATCCGCCAATAACGTAGCTCCTTTGTGCGTGCAGTAGTAGTTAAAGTGCACCTAACCCCAAAAACTTTTTTTCGCTAAAGCAATAAAGCTTATTTTGTGGAGTAATGTGCCGCAAAAATATTTCGATTTGGTTAAATCTTTGATTTTCTATGGCTCGTCAAAGTACGTCAAAATGCCGCCATTTTGGTTCACGACCGAGTTTAACGGGGAATGGGTCGAGGGCCGGATGTGACGTCAAATCGAGAACACGATGATTCTGAGATTCGCATATTTACTTGTTTCTGTGGGAAAGGCCGGAAAAGTTGTTCGAAAAAAATGCTAGCCAGGTGCGCTGTATTGTCATGTAGCAACACAACAAACTTACAGGAGATACTCCGCTACATGCTATACCGTTTTATGGAGATGATCGTCCTGAAGAGAAGAAACGTACAAAGGGATGGCTCGATTTCGTGAAAGCGAAACGTGCAAAAGTGATAGCCGTGTAAGTGTTCGGTGATCTGTTCTATAAAGCATTTTTAATTCAAACCAGATGATCTCGCTCGATGCCTGGATTTTCAGAGAGAGGAAGGGATTTTGCTGACTCAGTGGCTTTGGAATAACCGCTTGTCCATCGATTCATGCTGCCGTTGTTGCATCTGATCTGAGAAACAACAGCAGGCAGTCGGCACAGCTGACAGATAGTTTTGTATTTGCCCGCTACTAATCTTAAAACTCCATTTCTGAAGCCATACAGGTTTAATTCCTGGATATTCAGTAACACACTTTAAGATAACATCAGCACCAATATCTTCAAGAACAAGATCATTCTTCTTTGAGTCTTGACAACCTTCTAACTCACTTTAATACAATAACAACAACAATAACATTCGCTGATGTTAACTTTTGAAGGGAAGCGACGCTACAATTTCCACACTCGCACGAAAAGAACACAAGCATTGTGTCATGGGATAATCATTTTGATCTACTTTGAACGCATGAAGCTAAAATAATTTGAGAAAGTAAAGGGACTTGACTTTTATTTATACGAAAGTATGTTAATGCGAAATCGAAGAATGCGCGAAAATAGTAAATACGCGCCACGCTACAGTCTTACTAGTATCACTCTTTGACTTCTACATATCATTGCCTTCGGGTCTGTCCATCAGAGCTCGTTCGAGTTCTTTGTCAGCATCCACCTCATTTGGCTGTCCATTCTTCGTTGGCCAGAGAGTTGTCAGCATATAAATCAGCTCGGTCGTCATCGTTTAAAGTGCCTATATCACCAAAACTTTTATTTTCCCATCTGATTCTATGTTTCATGCAATGAACTTCTGCGAAAAAAATTTTCGATTTGGATAAAAAGCGATCTTTTAATGAAGTTTTAAAAACCTGAAAATCCTATTTTCTTGCGGTCGACCCGTGCCGCTGATCACAGCATCGACATGCTCAGAATTGTGACGTAGATTCAGGAACGTGTGAGTTCACGCTTGACTTATCCCACTTGTTTTACCTCTGTAAATTTAGCTTCGTAGTCCATGCAAAATGCTCCTTTCCAGCATTTTGTATGAGCTACTAACTTACATTTACAGAGGTAAAACAAGCGAGATGAGTCAAGCCTAAAGTCACGTGTTCCTTAATCTACGTCACAACTCATTCAAAACGAAGGGAAGACTGGTGCGAATGGTGGACCAAAATGGCGGCAAATTTGAACAATTTTAAAACTTCTAAAAAAGATTGCATTTTATCCAAATCGAATTTTTCTTTCGCAGAAGTTCATAGGGTGATATATAGAATCAGATAAGAAAATAAAAAATTTGACGATATGGGCACTTTAACTATTCACTTTGCGTTGTTGATAAGTGCGAGTCGTCATTCTCTTCAGCGATATAATAAATTTCGGAGTCTTCTGAGTCAAAGCTCATTTCAGAACCCGACGAAGTAGAAGATATAGTTGATAAAAACAGAAATCTGTCGACTGTGGAGTCCCAGCGAAAAACTTATGCGGCAAAAAGGCTTCTACGCTCGCACAGAGTAAAAGGCCCGACTGGGACAGCCGAAGCTTTCGTTCTCGAAGTGACGTCACGGCCTTACTCTCCCCAGATTCCCCATGCTCGGTCGTGAACCATACGAAACTCGGTTTCAAAGGGGCACAGAAATTCGAGGATTTAACCAAATCGAAAAATTTTTGCGGTACATTACTCCACAAAATAAGCTTTATTGTTTTAGCGAAGAAAAATTTTTGGGGTTAGGTGCACTTTAAGACTTTTCTCTATTCTCCATTTTCAGCCTAAAAAGAGTAAAGGACAAGGTTTGGAATGCTCGCCTGCGCAGTCCACTCTTCAACACGAGACAGTACACCCACAACCTTGAAGGTCTTCTGCTCAAAGTCTGGAGAAGGTACGAAAGTGGACTGGAGCCCGATCATGTCGTTGCTTCCTGAATGTCAGGAATCGTTTATTTCGCCCACCGAGCAATTGGAAACAGAGAATCGCCGCATACACTGATCACTGTTGATCAACAGTCGAGTTCCTATGCTGTAACGGTCACACTTCAGTGATGAAATCATGAAGAATATTTTTAATTGATTCAGGCGCGGAAAGCCGCCTACTCGAAAGGGAAAATCGAGTCTTAATACGAGTCAGTACTTGCGTCGCCAATTAAGAACTTGCGGCTGACAATTGTGTTGTTTTATTTCGGTTTGGTTTTGTTTTTGGTTGGCCAGTAAGAAACGATCATAGGTTTCTGATAAGTTAAGAGGTAAAATGTTATATAGCGTTCAAAGAAATGTGTAAATATTTAGAGTAAAATTAATGACGTTCGTTCGTTCGTCGCTTGTTAAGCTTTTGAATTTTAGATGAAATAGAAAAATCTTACTTGGTCAACGCGTTAACACGGAGCGTGAAAGGGAGAAAAAGTGAAAACTACAAATTTTATGTATTAAAAATGGTTCACTGAAAAATGAATGTTGTGGTGATCTTAATTTGCCTCGAAAGTGTTCTCTTTGTCACTGTCTGTTTAATGTTTTGTCAGCCTTTTCCATTTCCGAAAGTTATCAGTGCTGCCTTTTTTCCTTTCTGAATCCCAGCGTACTAAAATCTGTTACCCCTGTTAGAGAGTATTAAAAGTTACCCACGATTTTGAAACAATGCGAATCCACTGAAAAATCGTCTTGGAGAAGAGACGTCGAGGCAAGGGGGTAGTTCACTTGGCTGGGACGGTCAAAAACATCGCGGCGGAGTTCAATAAGTGACTGTTTATATTGAGGGACGGTTTCTAGCTACATGTTTTTTTTTGTCCTGTTGACCTCCAAGCCAAGTTAGAAAGGAAGGCTCTCGTGAAGGCACCTGTGAAGAGATTTAAGAACGTGACAACGAATAGACCGCGGAAAGAAAAGGAGAAATTCAAGAGAATGACACCTTTCCTGGATTCTGGTCGCGTATTTTGAGAAAAAGTTCTGGACCATCCTGTTTAGAGTGTTTCTTTTGGTGTGGTTTGGGAGACCTCTCTGATCCAAGAATCTGGTTTGTTGGCTTGTACTTTCCTGTAGAAAGACAACCACACTCCCACCCACCACTGCCCGTCTACAGATACAGTTGATAACCAGCCCCAGAAAGAGAAAGGTTTTCGGAACTACAAAGGGATAAAGAAGAAATACCTCGGAAAATACCCCCTCGATCGTGGATTTGAACTCGAGTCTTTCAGACCAACTAAGCTAAGAGAGAAGGATGTTTGTAGGATAATTCGTCTTGTACAAGCCCGTTGAAAGCAGCTTTCGTTATTTCCTCAAATTTAATTTCGGTCTAGCCTCTGACAGAAATAATGAACCTATTCCCGCCAATTTTATGATTGTCCCGCGGGAATCTGGAATCTAGCCCGTGGTGTAATAGTCATAAATAGTCATAGTGGTTTGTTCGACTAACTGACCCTTACTGCAAACTCACTCAAGATACTATATGATCGTTACACCACGTAATTCACAATCTACAAAATGGCGGCTTTGTGAAAAGCTTGACGTTGCTCTTTTTACCAATTGAAAACACTGTTGAATTATTGAATCCTAATCCTATGGTCCTTCTAAAATGTCACAAAGGGGAAGCAGTAGTACCAGGAGTTCTCATGTCAGCGACAATAATGGAGACAGCACCTTACGGACGGAAAATGACATTACTGGAAATTTGGAAAACACAACGGACGTTGAATCTTCAACTCTGTTGACAAGCTCAGCTCTTTCTTCCACGCAAGTCGACAGCGAAGCGGAAAACAAGATTACTAAACATGAAATCGAAAGGAAACAATTGCTGCATGATTTAGAACTTCTTCGTATCGAGTTGAGTCAGAAAAACCTCATCATTGACAACATGAAAGTCGATTACATGAGCAAAGTGGACGAGTTAGAGGAACTCTTGGCTGATACGCGGCACGACAAACAAATCCTTCAGGCAAGGCTCGAGTCGCAGCTTACACTGCAACAGGAGGAATCCAAGAGTTCTATTGAGAAAACGAGGCAGGAAATGGCCAAAATCTTCAAACGACAGCAACTACTGGAAGTCGAAAACAGAAAGTTGCAAGAAAAGGCAGTGGATTACAGAAGGGGTTTGAATGATATAGGACAACTGTCTGATGAAAATTACTTGGCACTGACATCTACTGAACCTGAACAACTCACCTTGAGAGAATTTGTGATGGTTAGTTTCTTAAAATAATCTATGGGGTAGCTGGTGGGCCCAGGAGGGGGATTCTAATATAAAAAGGACAGGGATGCTTGTCATATCTTTTAGGGGTTAAAAAAGCGGTTGTGGTACCTCTTAGGGTGTTAAGCCTGACAAGGGGCACAGCAGCAGCTTTTGCGATGCTCTTTTAGCGCAATGAGCCAAAAATATGACTGGAGATAATGTATTATGAAAGAATCGGTACCTCTTAGGAAAGAAAAACATTTCAAGCCACACCCACAGGATCTTGATACATCTTAGGGGTTCTTTTCAAAATTTTCGACAAGCACCCCCGTCCTTTTTAGATGGGAGTTCCCCTCGATGTCGTTCCCAGGGAGGTTGAGCTCCCCTAGGGTTGGAGATGGGAAGGAGTGGGCATAGTGTGGTAGAAACCTGGGAGTAAATTGGTCTTTGAAATTGTGTCTTTGAACATACTCTAGTGATAAATTAGTGAAATGGAAACCTAGCTTACCAGTAAAGTTTGTATTATGTTTTTAATTAGAGCTAAAACTGGAACATGGAAGTAAAGATTAGAATGGGGCTTACAGCAATGCAATTTAGCTACATGTAAGGAAAACTTTACAGCTTATTAGCAAGCTTTGTCAGGTTTTCTGTCATTGCACGACAACTTCGCGCTGCTTTAAGTATGTACCCAAATTTTGGGGTACCGGTAGTTGAGTTTTCTTACCATCACTTATTCATAACAATGCTGTCCAAAATATCTCACCTTTTTCAAACCTAATAAAACCAAAATTATTGAAGGCACTTCCAGATGCTACTGAAAGCAATGGCCTCCGGAATAAACTGAGCTTTCAAGCTACAACATCCAACAGGTTACGCCATTTCAGAAAGACATATTTAAAGCGGGCCGTGTAGTTGTAATGCAATTTCTAAATTGTCCAAGTCTTTGTTTTGAAAGTTACACT